>CM053581.1:378148609-378191630 GCA_028627135.1 Pseudochirops cupreus | reverse complement strand
GGGGATCGGTGAATTCTTTCAAGTTCTATTTTGCCCTCTGGTTCTAAAATATCAGGGCAATTTTCCTTGAAAATTTCTTGAAAGATGTTTTCTAAGTTCTTTTTCTGATCATGGCTTTCAAGTAGTCCAATAATTCTGAAATTGTCTCTCCTGGATCTATTTTCCAGGTCAATGGTTTTTTCAAGGAGATATTTCACATTGCCTTCTATTTTTTCATTTGTTTGAATCTGTTTAATAGTATCTTGATTTCCCGTAAAATCATTTGCTTCCATTTGCTCCACTCTAATTCTGAAGGAATTATTCTCTTCAGAGTGCTTTTGAGATTCTTTTTCCATCTGGCAAATTCTACTTTTTAAGGCATTCTTCTCCTCATTGGCTTTTTGGGCCTCTTTTGCCATTTAAGTCAATCTATTTTTTTAAGGTGTTATTTTCTTCAGTTAGGTTGTCTACTCTCTTTTGTTTGTTTAGAGTCATATTTTATGGGTATTGGAGGTGGCTATGTGTGAACTGTGAAACCTTGCTGCTTCTATGCCACTATCTTGGCTCTGCCCCTTCTGTGCTGATTTCTTATAGAGTTAGAAACCCTGTCTGTTGGTCTTTACTTCTCTCTTGTATTTTCTCTATTTTCTTTGTTTGGATTTTCTCAGAAGTTCAGGGTCCTGATTTTTCCCCTGAACTGATGAGTATAATTTAAAAAAAATAATATTTCTGACCCCTTAAACACATCTTTCTTAGTAAAGCAGATCTAAGAACCTTTCCTAGCAGCCATCCTGAATATTCCAGTATGGTTCTACTACAACATTTTACTGGAAGAAAACTACAAGGACAAATATATAGAAATATTAAATACAGGGAAAATAATTTCAAAGACAGTAGAAATAATGGGTGGGCACAGGCAATCAGGAAAGATCTTGTGCAAAATTTAGCACTTAAACTGAATTTTTAAGGGAACTAGGAATTCTAAGAGGTAGAAGTAAGGAAGAAATTAATTCTGCGCAAAACGAACAACACAATCTCTGAAGAATTAAAATTGTGGAAACTTAAAATTGCCAAAAAGCAGTTGGGTGAAGTATTGGAGGGAGTAAATGAGCTTCAACATATTATTAATTCCTTAATTTCAAGAAATGTCATAAAATATATTAATCAGCAGATTGATGATAAGAATAGCATGTGGCCTGACCATGTAGCAAGAATGAGGAAGAACAGATGGAAATTCTCAAGGGCTGAAGTGGTACCTATAAAACAAACAAAAAAACCTAGAGGAAGGCCTCTAGCACATTCAGTAGGCCCTTTATGTTTGTATTCTGGGCGGATATAAATAACAGTCTCGTAGGATGCATTTGGTATGTACCCCCAAAAAATAATTATAGAGAGATCAATATTAATATTTACATCAATAGAGGGAGATCACTGATACCTTTGAAGATCAAAGATTTATTTCTAAATATTATACTTCTACAATTTAGACCATACATATATTTTCTTATGTTCTCTTCTTCATTTTCCAAATAACTGACCCTAAGTCAGGCTATCACTTGTATACAGACATAAACACACAGTATGAATCTGGAATGTGACCTATTATATATAACTTCTTAATTAAAATGTGAAGCTGCATTTTATTCCAGTTTAAGTTTCTAGGTTATCTGAAGAGTTATCTCTGGTCTCAAATATTGTTAGGATTTAAGTCAGAGGTCTCCAAGGCATGGAAAGACAAGCTTGTGGTGGCTAATAAACTGTTTTCCTCTAATTTCACAAAATCTGAAATTCCATGACAGTAGAACGTCATTCTCTCATTATGTTTCTCCTTTAACAAGATGAATTACTTTATAGATATCACTATGAAAGGCATAACATTACTTTGGAAGGTGAAAGGAGCAAGCATTCTTCTTCAAGTCTTCAACTTTTACATTTTTAGTATAACTCTAAGTTATGATGATAACCAATTATGTGATGGTGGCATTACTTAAAGGATTTTAAACATTTAATTTTTATGGATAAATCTTGCTCATATATCACCTTCATTTCTGAATTTGCTTCTAACATTCAGCAAGCCATCTCGTGTAAAAAAAAAAAGTTTTGTTTTGTTTTTTAAAGGGGAAAATCAGCAAAATTGATTAATGCCTCAACTTTATCTGACCAAATGTTTATGTAACTATAACTCTATACTACTATGCAAAGATAGAAAGGAAATATATATTTTTCAATACTTCTCTGAGATGTCTTTAAGGGAGATCTTGTACAGATGACTGAAGACAATGTAGAATGAGAAGTGAAGAAAGAGAAAAAGAAATTAAAAACATCCCCACACATCTCTTATATCATAAATGACTTTAAACTTCTTACTTTAAGTAAGAGAAGTAATTGTTTATTCTTCTGTCCTTCTTTGATTGCCCACAATGCCTCATTTTTCCAACCTCATTTCAAGCTGCTAAAAATCTGATTTTATTTATTTTGTATGTATTTTTAAATTTATTTTGAATAAAATTAATGTTTAATTCAAAAAATCTTTAATTTTTTAAAAAAATTATGAAATATTGAAACATTTCCATAATATAATATAATAAAAAAGATGAAACTACAAATCTGCTTTGCACAAGTTGCTATTCCTTTAAAATATACAACAAAATTATCATGTAAATTTCTTTTGTTCTTTCTCTTCCCCCAGCCACCCTAGATGTGGCTACCATTAGACACACACATATATGTATATACGTATCCACTTATATATATGTATATACATGTATATGTGTATACACACAGTTATGTGTAAAATTATTGTATACATACTTCTACTTATCAGTACTTCCTCTGGATGAAATTTGGAACAATGCCCTGGAAAACTGTGCATACCCTTTGATCCCGTAATACCACTACTGGGTCCACATCCCAAAGACATAATTAAAAAGTGAAAAGAATCAACATGTACAAAAATAATTTTGTGGTGGCAGGAAAGAACTGGAAATTGAGGGGATGCCCATCAACTGGAGAATGACTAGAAAAATTGTGGAATATGAATGTAATGGAATATTATTGTTCTGTAAGAAATGATGTTTAGATTGTGGACTTCAGAAAGACTTGCATGAACTGATGCTGAGTAAAGTGAGTAGAATCAGAAAATTTTACACAATAACAACAACATTGTGTGATGAGCAACTTTGATAGACTTAGGTCTTCTCAGTAATGCAATCATCTAAGACAATTCCAAAAGACTCAATACGGAAAGTGTTTTCCAAATCCAGAGAAAGAACTTTGGGGTCTGAATGCAGATTAAATCATATTATTATTTTTTTTTATTTTCTTGCTTTCTTTCTTCTTTATAATGGTTTTCCTCTTTTGTTCTGATTCTTCTTTCACAACATGATTAATGTGGAAATATGTTTAATGTGATTTCATACATATAGCATGTCAGATTGCATGACATCTTCAGGAGGGGGGAAGGTAGGAAAGGGGAGAAATTTAGAAGTCAAAGTTTTATAAAAATGAATGTTGAAAACTAAAAATAAATAAATTAGTTTAAAAAAAAGAATCTTAAGGGAGGGGAGAAAATTTGAAACTCAAGGGATTGTGGAACTGAATCTTGTAAACTAAAAGTAAATAAACAAGTCAATAAAAAAATAAAATAAAATAAAATAAAAAGAATCCTATTATTAAGATTCTGTTTTGTGGAGAAATTTAGCTTCTCATCAGCTCTTCCTCTCAAGTGAATGTTTCCACCTTGGTTCAGCCCCTGGATACTATTATCAGGGCCCCTTGATGTTTTCCTGAGGTCATGCCTTCTTCTTTGTGCACAAATTTACTAATCTGTTAATGTATATTTCTTGAGAAGGCTATCTGAAAGACAATACAGGGGTTCAAATCAATAGAGAACTTAGATTTCAAAGGAGGCTAGTGGGAAACCTTAGCAAACGTCATTAGGAAAAAAACCTTATCGGTTATTCACTGTTTAAGAAATAAACTTTGCTTTGGGCTTCTTTAACCAAGTTAGTCGTTGATGGTAAGTGCCTACCTAACCTAGGAGATATTATTGCTGTTATAAACTTGGTAGATTGCCTCCCCTATACCTTCCCTTGTGTCTAGAATCTTAATCTTACTGCTAATAATGCTGAAGGACCTGTTTTTTGCGATTATGTATTTTTTTCTTTTCTGACCCTTAAAGGAGTAAGGAATGCTATCCAGTGGGTAAGATGGGATTCATTGCAAATTATGCCTGAAGGTTATTGGGGGGCTGAGTCACCAAAAAACACAATATAGACAATAATGACACTGGGTTCATTCGGGACGTTTGAGGGGAATGCTTCAGCAGTTTGGGCAGCTCTCAGTATGGAAACATTTTCCACCAATGGATAACAGCAAGTCTTCTGTATATTATAGGCTTTAAGAATTGTATGGAGCATTGATTTATTCAGTAACATGGACACAGAGGTTTTATGTCTCAGGGACTGGACTTGAACCAGATGTTTGTGACTCTATCTACCGTGAAGAATCCTTTAAATGTATATATCTCCTAATGATTACAGAGATCATTATATAAATTATCTTATTTGATCTGGAAAACAATCCCTTATTTTAGATTCATCTATAGTAGAGGTAGGAGATAGGTAGTAAAAGTATTATTCACATTTTGTATATTGGAAAATTTAATTTCATGGAAGTAAAGTCAATTAGCCTGGAACACATGCCGACTAAATATGGGAGGTTAGATTTGAACTCCATTTTTCTAATTCCAGCACACTTCCCACTGCCACACCACATTGCTTCTCAATTGAACTATAGTTGAAATTCTATCTAATTAGTTAATATCACATTCTTGGGTTCTTATCTATTAAAAAAATGATGTCCTAACATTTAATTATCATTACTACACATGATAGTCTCATTCTATCTCTCTTTGTTGAATGTCTGCTCATAATTTTTACCTTGTTAATCGGCATAAGAGGTGAAGGAAGAAAGTAAGGTTTTAATGTTCAGCATTCTTCATAGATCTTACCTTGAAGTGACGTCCTGTTGCTCTCAAGTGTTTTCATTATCTCCGTGTCTAACTTTTATTTCAGCTGAGTACAGATTGCTAAAGGGAAGGTGGTAGTTGGTCTTTTTTTTTTTAAATAAATCTTTTAGTTAGAGCTAATACTTCTAGAGCAATACTTCTAGAAATGTAATCTAGATTAATGTTTTTGAAAGGGAATACTACTTTACAATTCTGTATTTTTTAAATTTAACTTCAGAAGGTAGTTTCAGGAAGGGAAAGTGACAATGCTGCCCGGGTAGGGGAGTTATAGAGAGAAGTAAACTAATTTCTGTCACTAGTCATTTGACCAAAAAAAAAAATAAAGTCCAAGAGAGCATTCAGGCAAGCCATGCAGTGATGACAAAGGATGCTGTGTTTTTCAGCTTGTTATCAGGTGAAATGTAATCCTAGGGTAAACAACTTGCAGGTGGCATGTGCTATATTATGCAACTGGTTAGGACATTGCCTTGGCAGGGATGAGACAGGGATGTACGTAATGCACATTCCATGTGAAACACTGCTTTATCTTTATAACTGCTCCCCCTTTGTCTCTTTAGGGTATTATGAAACTCATGCAGGTGCTGCTTGAGTGCCATCAAGGAGGCAAGGTTGCTAGAAATTGGCCCCAGCAGTTACCAGAACACTTAGGAACGTTTAAAACACAGAGGCAAAAAAAAAAATGGTTATGGAAATAACGTTATGAAAAAGACCTATCTGTCCTCATAGACCTTTTGTATGAGCAGAATAAAGAAAATCACAGTGCCGGTTTTTCAGAGGGTTTATTTTTTTTAGTTCCCCAAGTTCAGTTCAGTACGAAAATCATAACTCCAAATACCCGGAAACACATAGAATCTTTAAACTACCCTTTATCACTTCTCTATCTATTTTCAGGGTTTTGTTTTTCCATCTTTGCTTTCTACAATCCATGTATTTATGTCACATTTACCCCCTTCTCAGAATTTCATCTGTGGCACTACTGAGTTGTCCTTATTAACCTCAAACCACAAGGAAAAAAGAATAGCCATAAAGATCTCTAAATACATTTTAGTGTTCATTCCCTCTGGGGGGCTGAGGTAATGGAAGACAATATGATACCAGGAATGTAAGACAATAATAGAAACAGTGCTTGGCTACTAGGGTAGAAAAATTCTTGACTTGCACAATCAGAGCTTATACTTATGAAGTATGTTTTGGTTTTAGAGTGTATTATATATATATATATATATATATATATATATACACACATATATATATGTATATATATACATATATATATGTATATATATATATATAGTAATTTATTTGGTTCTAGGAGGTAGAGAGCATGATAGGTCCATTTTACAGAAGGTAAAACTGAGGCTCACAAAGTTTGAGTGACTTGCCTAAAGTCAGAAATAAAGATTGAGCCCAAGATGTAAAATCACATGATCAAAAAGTAGGAAAGGATGCCCAGAGATTGTCTAGGTCATCACATACTCAAACAAGATTCCCATTTACAATATACTGAATAAATAATCACACTGATTCTACCTGAAAATTTCTAATTGGCAATAATAGCCTTACTACATTCAAAGGCTGTGTGTTCCACTTTGGAACATCTATAATCATTAGGAAGCTTTTTGTCCCTTTTTCTTTCCTTTTCCCCCTCATTCCTTCCTTTCTTCTCTTCCTTCCTTCTTTCCACTCTCCCCCTCTCTCTTTCTTCCCTCCTTTCCTTCCTTTCTTTCCTTCCTTCCTTCCTTTTTTCCTTCCTTCCTTCCTCAAATTCTCCTTTCTTTCCTCCTTTTTCTCTTCTATTTCCTTTCTTCTTTCTTTTTTTCATTTTTTTTACTTTTCTTTCATTTCTTCTTTCCTACCACCCTCCCCCTCTCTTCCTTCCTTCTCTTTGTCCTTCCTTTCTTCCTTTCTTCCTTTTTTCCCCCTTTTCTTTTTCCTTTCCTTCTTTTTTCTTCATTTCTTTCATTCCTTCTTTTAAAATTCCTTTTGTTCCTTTTCTTTCATTTGTTTTTCTTCCTTCCTCCCTTCTTTCCTACCACTTTCTCTCCCTTCCTCCCTCCCTCCCTTCCTCCCTTCCTTCCTTCCTCCCTCCCTTCCTTCCTTCCTTCCTTCCTTCCTTCCTTTCTTTCTTTTTTTCCTTCCTTCTTTCTTTCTTTCTTTCCATGACCTAAATCTCATTATTGTGGGTAACTTTTAATGAGGGATATTATTCTACCATTTCAGGTCAGGGGCTGTTCTCCAACTTACAATCTTAGAGTTGCCCAGCTCATTAGATTCACTAAGGTCATATAACATGGATTACCCAGGGTCACATAATCAATTTGTTCCAGTTTCCTTACATAGATAGAGTACATGCTTTTCTTATCTTGCCCCACCTCATTTCTACTTTTACACTCTGGGCTCAAGTCACAAAAAAAAAAATTGTCTCCCTTTTCCACCTGACAACTGTTCACATACTGGAAAATAGCTCTCATGTCCCCTGTCCTCCCTTTCTCCTTCTTCTCCATCTTCACTTTCCTGAAATTTTTCTCCTGGTCTCTGTCTCAGAATATTTGTTAGTCATATACCTTGTGTTCTGCCATGCATAGTGACTTCACATAAAATTCATATGAAAATGATTTGGAGTTTTTAGTGAATTGATAGCTCAAAATGCATCAATAAGTCATCAGTACAATTCAGTAGTAAAAAAACATGAGCTCTTAGGTGATATTGATAAGCTTATTGTCTAGGTATAGGGAAATGACACTGTAGTCTTATTGTATTCTCCTTGGCATGGAGCGTAGTGGCTAGAAGATAATAAGAGCTAAATAAATGCTTGTTGATTGATTTCTGCCCTGGTCAGACCACATCTAGAGCCTTAAATGCTGGGTAGCATGTTTTTGGAAAGACATTGATAATGTGGAAGATATTTATGGGGGAGAGGAGACAATGAGGATAAAAAACAGCTTAGAGTTCATGCTATTTAAGTATCAGTTAAAAGAATTGTTTGGTTTGAAGAAACAAAGATTTTGGAGAAGGGTAGAACAGGATCATTCACTTCAATTATTCAAGAGAAGGGAATAGTTTTATTCTTTTTGTCCCCAGTGGACAAAGCTAGTTAAAAGTCACGGTGAGACATGCTTAGTATTGCTGTAAGTAAAAACTTTCCGACAACTTTTGTTGTTGTTGTTTAGCCATTGGAGTCACATCTGACTCTTTGTGAGCCCATTTGGGGTTTTCTTGTCAAAGACACTGGAGTGGTTTTCCATTTCCTTCTCCAGCTCATTTTACAGATTAAGAAACTGAGGTAAACAGGGGTAAGTGACTTGCCTGGAGTCACACAACTAGTAACTGTTTGAGGCTCAGGAAGATGAGTCTTCCTGACTCCAGGCCTGACACTCTATCCACTGTGTCACCTAGCTGTCCCTTCCAACAACTAAAGCTATCCAAAAAATGGAATGACCTTCCCCAAGAGATAATGTCTCTTGTTTTGGAAATCAAGTCTTTGAGTAGAAACTGGTTAACCATACTTTCTTGGGGTGTTGAACAAGTTATTCCATGTTGCAGTAAATGGCCTCTGAGTTTTCTTCAAACTCTGAAATTCTGGAATATTGAGACTCACCATATTACTTGTTGTATGGAATTGAATTTAAATTGAATTAATTAAATTAATTTGATGTATTACAAATTATTGATGTTCTTCCTTACAATATGTGGTACCCAGAAGTAAGCATAGCACTATGGATATGGTCTGGCCAGGGCAGAGGACAGGTCTTCATTCTCAATGTCCCTTCTGTGTCATGAAAAAGCAGTTGTATTAAAGCAGTGCACCATTCTTTGTAAGGAAAGCATAGCTGTGTCAATGGGATGCACTGATGGGTAATGATTAGAGGGTGTATCTCTGAGTAAGCTCAAGTATTTACTCATTAGAGAGTAGAGACAATGGTAGTCAATAAAGAAGATGCCATACATGTATTCAACTTGGGAAGAGCTAATAAAATGTGTTTTATTTGTTCTTAGCCTTTCAGAGAGTTGTAAGTATTGGTAGTGTCATCATTAAAAAAAAAAAAAGGACAGTTGTTGAGTAATACCATTCTGCCAATTTTACCATCTCTCTCTGGAACTGCAAATATATTTATAGCTCTATGAACCATGGCCTTAATTTAATTTCTGGGTATATAAATTCTACTTCCTTAATTACAAAGATCTTAAAAAATAGTAGAAGCAAATAGTATTTATTGTGTAATCTTGCATAAATATTAGAAAGCCCATTTTTTTGAAATGACAGATTCTCAGAAAGTGTTAGCACTTTTTATTTTGGAGAAGGACAATGTAGATTTTGTGTAGCAACCACCAATGAAACAGCAGAAACACCTGTGAGCCCAAATATAATGAGACTCAATGCCTTATGCAATGACTTGATCAAAAATAGTTCTGGTCAATGAGAACATTCTGTTCTTTCTGTTGCTCAATTCTCCCTCAAGTGCTACCTCTTCCACAAGCCTTTTCTATTAGGACCATGGAATAATAGATTTATATCTTGAAGGAGCTTCAGTTATCAATACTCTTACTTTACAAGTCAGTCATTCATTAGCTATTTATTTTTTTAAAAAATAGTACGTACTGGGCACTGAGTTAAGCAGTGGAATTAAAAAGAATGGTTAAAAAAAAAACTATCTCTCATTTCTTTTTGAAAAATTTCTTCTACTTTTCGTATTTGGCTTTTAAAATCCACTATTCCAAGAACACTTTTTGGGCTTGAGATCAATTCATATTCTGCTTTGAAGATTCCCTTGTAGATATAATAACACCATTGTCCTCTTCTGAATTTGTGTTTTGATCTTCCCTGTCACCACATAAGCTTTCCACGGTCAAGGTTCATTTTTGCTTCTTGCTCATCTTTTTTGTTTTGTTTTATTTTCTTGGTTTGTTTTGTTTTTATTTTTTTTGTCTTTCCTGGTTTTTAAAGTTTAGCTATCTTGTTGGAGCACAGGAGCACTGTCTCAAGCTTCTTGTGCTGGGAACCAGAGGCCTGATCATTGACTGTGTATTCTGGGGTCTCAGGTGCTGATAGCTGGAGGCTGCAGGGGTCTAGCAGCTTACCTGATGTTAGTGAAGTGTGTGGTGAGACCAGGTTTGGTTTTCTGTGTTTTCCTAAATAACCCCATAAAAAAAAATGAACAAGCCATCAATGATCTCTCTTAGAAAAAATTCCCCAGGACCAGATGGATTTACAAGTGAATTCTACCAAATATTTAAAGAACAATTAATTACAATAGTGTATAAACAATTTGGGGAAATAGGCATAGAAGGAGTCCTACCAAATTTCCTTTATGACATAAATATGTTGCTGATACCTAAATCAGGAAGAGCCAAAAGAGAGAAAGAGAATTGTAGATCAATTTTCCTAATGAATATTGATGCAAAATAAAATATTACCAAGGAAATTACAGCAACTTAGCATGAAGATAATATATTATGATTTATGGGATTTATTGGGATTTATAATGGGATTTATAACAAGAATTCAGGGCTGGCTCAATATTAGGAAAAGTGTCAGCATAATTTACCATATCAATAACAAAGTTAACAGAAATCATGATTATCTCAGTAGTTGCAGAAAAAAAAAGGTTTTTAAGCAAAATATAGCATACATTCCTATTGAAAACACTAGAAAACATAGGAATAAAAGGAACTTTTCTTTAAATAATAAATAGTAGTCATCTAAAACCATCAGCAAACACTATCTGTAATGGGGATAAGTTAGAAGCCTTCCCGATAAGATGAGAGGTAAAGAAAGGATGTCCATTAATACCACTATTATTCAATATTGTACTAGCAACTTTAGTTTTAACAATAAGAAAAGGAAATTGAAGGAATCAGTGACATACCTATCAAAGTACCAAAAAAAAAAAAAAAGAACGAAAATGAAACTATTTTATAGAGATAGAAAAAATAGTAAAATTCGCCTGGAAGAACAATAGGTCAAGAATATTAAAAGAATTAATGATATTTTAAAAAATATGCAAGGGGAGTTAGTCTAGTTTTGCCATAACTAAAGCTATATTAGAAAGTGGCAATCATCAAAACTATTCTATACTGGATAAAAAATAGTGTGGTGGAGCAGTGGAATAGACTAGAAACACAAGACACAGTAGTCAATGACTGTAGTAATCTTCTTTTTGAAAAACCCAAAGACTCCAGCTTCTGGGATAAGAACTCATTATTTGACAAAAGTTGGGAGGAAAAAGTAAGGTAGAAACTGTGGTCTATGGTATAGGCCCAAATCTCACACAGTATACCATGATAAGGTCAATTACACATATAGATAGTTTTCAACATTAATTTGACTCCATAGCTCTTTCTCTGGATGTGGTTAGCATTTTCCATCATGAATCTTTTGGAATTGTCTTGGATAGTTGTATTGCTAAGAATTAAGTCAATTGTAGTTGATCATCCCATAATGATACAGTAGAAACTATTATCATTAGATCAACTATGATTGAGTTAGTTCTTCTCAGCAAGATGATGATCTAAGATAATTCCAAAAAAATTATGAACTGATGGAGTCTGAGTGCAAATCAAAGCATATTGTTTTAATTTTTTTTCTTCTTTCCCCCTTTTGTTCTGTTTCTTTCTTCATAACATGACTAATATGTAAATATGTTTTACATGATTGTAAATATATATTAGATTGCTTGCTGTCTTGGGGAAGAGTAAGGGGAAAAAGAGAGGGAGAAAAATTGACAGCTCAAAATCTTTTAAAAATGAATGTTGAAAATTGTCTTTACATGCAATTAGAAAAAAATAAAATAATATTAACCAAAAAAAAAATGAAAAAAAACATCATTGACTCCCTATTGCCTATTGAATTTTAAAAATATGTGTGAGATTTGATTCTGGTAATAAAGAAACCCAAAAGTCAAGATTACATGATTTAAAGATATGCATTATAAGCCCTAACTCAATTTACAAGTAACCCTGCTGCCATAGCCAGTCATATAGATCACATGGGATTTCAAATGGTAAAAGAAAGTAGATTCTTGTGACATAGATTTATAATCACAGATTCAACAGAAATTGCAATAAATCTTTTTAAATTAAAATTTACACTCAAAAAAGAACATTTCTTAAACATATCAAAACACAAAAGAGGAAAATTATGAAAATACCAAGCTCTATTCCATACTATTAGCTTTAAAAGAAGCATATAATAGGGGTGACTACGTGGCACAGTAAATAGAGCACCAGCCTTGGAGTCAGGAGGAAGTGAGTTCAAATCTGGCCTCAGACACTTAACACTTACTAGTAGTTTGACCTTGGGCAAGTCACTTAACCCCAATTGCCCTTTGTTCCCCTTCCAAAAAGCAAAAAAAGAAAGCATATAATACATACTACGTGTTGCTTTCAAAGCTGCCCTTCTTGTCTGTATTTCCCTCTGATTTTTTTTCTGTTTTTTATTAGCTTTTTTCTTTTTTTGTATCACTATTGATAACCCACTCCCACATCCCACATCTAACTAAGAACTCAAAGAAAGAAATAAAAACATAACCAATAGCCATAGTCAAGCAACAAGAAACTATACTGATGCCGTGTTCAAAAGTGTAAGTCTCTTTTTGTACTCTATGTCCCTGTTTTCTGTCAGAAAGTTCAAAAATATGTTTTGTCAGAGGACCTCTGGAGACATGGTTGATGTTTTTTATTGATGAGAATTCTTAAATCATTTGCACTTGCTTTCTGTCCATATAAAATGATTCTGGTTTTGTTCTCTGGAATCATGTCTTTCATAATTTCTTATAGCTTAATATTATTGCATTGTGATCACATATTGCGATTTGTTCAGTCATTTCTTAGTTGCCAAAGAAACAATTTAAGGTACTTCTTTAACTTGTAATTTTTTATTTTCTCTTTTCTCTTTATTGTTTCTCCTTTAGGATTAGGAAGTTTGGTTTACAATGATTCCTTCCCCCAATGGAATCCATCCTCCTAACTCCCTTTCCCATTCCTACTTTTTTCTTTTGATGAGTTCAAGTTTTTTTTATACCATACTCTATGTTGTATGTGTTTTTATCTTTACTTTTTTTTTTTTTTAACATTTCAGGCAAGAGTGAAGTTCTTCTATTGGCCACTTCCCATCTTACTTCTTCCTCCATGTGTGCACACTATTCTTATATACTCCAATCATGAAAAATAGAAAATACATGCTTTTCTCCCTTTCTATACTAATTTATCCATTCTTCTCTTTCTCTTCTTAAAACCTTAAAAACAGGACCAATTTATCTCATTAGGACTTCTACTTTTCTTATTTAACACCCTTAATATATTTTGAAGATATTAAATTTCTGAAGAGACACACTTAAGATTGTTAACATTACAGAATCATAGACTTTTTGTTTTTTACTCAAATTCACTTACCTTTCTAGGTTTTCTAGAATTGTGTGTTTATATCTCAGGGTTACTCTTCAACTTTGGTTTATGTATCAGAAATACTTGAAAGTTCTCTTTTCCATTTAAGTTCCATTTTCTTCCCTATAGGATCATACTGACCTTAGTAGAGTAAGCTATTCTTGGTTCCAAGCTTGTGTTTTTTGACTTTTGAAAATAGGACTCTAAAATCTTTTCTCATAATAAAAGTTATCAGGTCCTTTGTTCTCCTGACTACAGCCCCATGATACTTCAATGGTTCCTTTCTGGATGCTCATTTTATTTTTTATTTGACATAAAAATTCTGAATTTTGATATGACATGACTAACTTTTTCTTTTGTTATTTCAATAGGAGATTATTAGAAAATTAACCTTTAAATTTCAACTTTGAATCTGGTTCTAACAGACTTAAGTAGTTTGTATATATATATTGAAATATAGTGGTCAAGATTTTCCCATCTTTATTTCCCCATCAATTTCAGTGCATCTAAAGATTCTTAAATTATCTTTCCTTGACCTGATTTCCAAGTCAGTTGTTTTGATATAACATGTTTTAATTTTCTTCTGTTCATTTTCAATAAAAAAAAAGCTGTTCTGTTATTTCTTACTGTCTCATGGCATCACTGATTTCTGTTTGGTCTCTTCAGATTTTTAGGGAGTCCCTTTCTTGGGTAATATTTACCATTTTCTCTTCTAAACTGCTTATCCTTCTAATTCTATGTAGTTAAAAGACAATGTCATAGCAAAGTTCCACATCTAGCCCAGAACAATTCCATGCTCCTCAAAGATCATCAAAGAAAAGTATGAGGACTTCACTGCAGGAGATTGGCAATTCTTAAGCATCTGAAGTAGATATTGTCTTGAGTGCCTGTTCCTCTACATGTATGTCCTCCACAGTGTGTCACAGACACACAAATTCTTTTAATATGTCCTGTTAGGAAATTTTCTTGCCCATAATAATTCCTACAAAGTTGTTCCCTGACCATATGTAAGCTCTCTGGGTTTTGTCATCCTGGTCCTATTAATCTATGGGAGATACAATGTGGCACACTCCACTTTTTTCACTCATATCAACAGCACTGGGATCATCTACTTTCATGATTAACACAGAATCTGGTATATAGTAGGCACTTAATAAGTGCTTATTGATTAATTGATTGATTCCAGTAAAAATGTGCTATTTAGGGATACACCACTGGTAGCACTACAGGAAGACAGACAGCATGAAAGGGTCATGCTGTGTACTTATGCACTCATCTCACCGAACATATAGGGAGATTAGCTGAGGCAGTAGTGACACCAAGGTCTTACACAAAGCCAAACCTATATCTAACAATGAGCCATTTATTTACTATTGTTTGAATCACTCCTGTCACAACGCAGTTTGCTTGCTCTTTACCAGAAAATGGATTCCCTGCTGCTATAATTTCCCTAGGTCTCTTTATAATGTTGATTGTTGCACAGACTGGCAATCAGGCATTGCCTCCTGTTATACCCCAGAGGAATAACATACAGGATAAGTTCTCAGTCTGCAAATGATAACAAAGAAACAAACATATGTACTCACATATGCCTGTATGTAAACATACACTGTATATATACATTATATCCACGTATGCCTGTATACACACATGCATATATACTTATGCTTCATGCATATAATATGTATGTATATGTGTATGTGTGTGTGAAAGAGAGAGAGAGAGAAAACAGAGAGAGAGAAAACAGAGATAGAGAGAGAGAGAGAGAGAGAGAGAGAGAGAGAGCTCAGATAAACAATAATAGGAACAATAATAACAAAAACCAAACTCACACTTTTCAAAACCTCTGGACAAATACAGTGAATGAACAGGGACCTTCTCTGAATGATATGATCCTGAAAGTGTTTCTTAAGCTCAAATAGCTTCGTGTAAGATACAACCTAAGTGGAATCTCAAGTATCTTCCTATCAAAGAAACAGATGAAGCAGGCTGAGCTTCAAGAGGCCTTATCAGTTTCTTACAGAAATACCACTTCAGGATCTTAGCTATGAATATCTACAATCTAAGTCAAAATAAAAAAACAAAAAATCAAACAGAATTTAAGAAAAATGAGAGAGAATTTACCTCATCCAGTATAGAATAGAGAAGAACTTGATTCTTTGCTAGAAGTGCATTTTAATTTTTTTTTTGAGGGCAATTGGGGTTAAGAGACTTGCCCAAGGTCACACGGTTAGTAAGTGTGTCAAGTGTCTGATGTCACATTTGAACTCAGGTCCTCCTGACTCCAGGGCCGGTGCTCTACTCATTGCGCCACCTAGCCGCCCCTCATTTTAATTTCTTTATACTGGACCATTTCTTTGGTCTAATAATAAAGAAGTTGTTGAAGCAACACAGAAAAAAACGAAAGACTTAAGAACTCTGATGAATATAATGACCAACTCTGATTCCAGGGGACTGATAATGAAGCATGTTTCTCACCTGCTGACAAAGAAGTGAGAGATTCAAGGTACCAGATGAACCATACATTACTTTTTTTTTTTTAGGAGTTGGTCAATGTAGGAAAAAGGCAAATCAACCTTATTAAAAAAGTTTGCCTCCCCTTCTTTCCCCTCCCCTCCCCTTGCCTTCCTCTTTCTGCCTCTGTCTCTGTCCATCTATGTCTCTGTCTCTCCTACTAAAGGTGGACTAGGAGAGTTTTGTTCGTTGAAAAAAATAAATAAAAAACATAAAGAAGTTGTTGAAATAATATCTGAAGGGAATTTTTGTTTTCTTTTTTCAAACTGAGAAAATTTCAAAATGAGAGTCATAGAATTAGAGCTGTATAAGACCTTAGAGACCATTAATTCAATCCCTCAGCTGAGGAATGAAGGCCCAGAGAATTGAAGTGATTTCCTCACTACACAATTATTAAGTCACAGAACCAGAACCTTCCACTGTGCAATGCTCCCTCAAGAAATAGAATCACTTTTTGCCATACGTGCTTCACAACTCTAACTTCTGGAGACACATTTCAAAGAGTTGGTACAATGGAAAAGAACTTTTGATTTGGAGACAGAGAACTAAAGTTCAAATTCTGCCTTTGTTAATTATCAATTACTACTACTGTGACCTTAAGCAAGTCACTTAACCTCTCTCTGTCTCAGTTTCTTTTATGATAAACTGAGAGTGTAAGATTACATTGGATCCCTTCCTGCTCTTAAAAAAAAAATGATCACTTGGTTCTGGGATTTCATGAGTGTGAAATGGCCTATTATCTACCAAAGCTTTTTGTTCAAGTAGCCTTCTTCCTGAAATAAATACATAGAAAGGCAGCCTAGATTGTCATCTTCGATGACTTTATGAATATCCTTCTAATATTAAGGCAAATTATATCCCAGCTATCAAATTCTTTGTTCCTTTTTTCTTTCCCTTTCCTTCATTGTCCTTTCTTGTCCAAAAGAATTATGAAATGTGACTGTATCAGATAGTGCTAAATTTTAGGGTGATTACTATCATCTCCATGACTGATCACAGAATCAGAAGGGTAAACTTGAAAGATATATTAAAGATAAACTAATAAAAGTTCCTACTTTATCGAAAAGCAAACTAAGGTACAAAAGACAAGTGCTAAAATTTTTATTGCAAATTAAAAACAAAAAGGCAGGACTAAAACTCTGGTGTCTTAATTCCCAGTTTAGTGTCTATTCTACCACATACTATTTTAAATATATTACGCTTATTGTATTCTTCTATAGTAATAAATAAGTGAATAAAAACCATAAACAAATAGATGACAGGCAGAGGTAGATAGACAGACTGATAGATAGATAGATAGATAGATAGATAGATAGATAGATAGATAGATATTGTTCTCATCTATTTCTAGGAAATTTTGTTGATTTAAAAAAAAGGTTTAGGGAAGTTCAGTGACTTTGTCCATGGTTGAACAGGTATTTAGTGTCAAAATTTGGACTAGAACTTCAGTTTTAAGTTCCTACCCCATTATTCTTTCTAAAACTTCATACCATGTCTCTCAAGTGATTTCATCAATAATGCAAATCACTACCCATCTTTGCCTTCTCATTCTGTGTAACTCTTGTCCAAATCTCCCCATAAATCCTCAACAAAGGATTCACCCAAAATTCTATGAGCTTTTCTTTAGATATCTTGACATTGTATGAATGACTATCCATATCTGGCTATCCATCAGCTATACCTTGATTTTGCTATATGAAAAAGGCATCACCCTTTCTGATCACATATTTCTTTTACAACATCCTTTATGCCATTTCTGAGGAATTATTCATTAATAAAATGTTAAAGCCCATTTGCTCTTATTTTATTGTCTTTTGAATGACCTGCATCTTCAACGTTTTTAAATAACTCAGTAAATTTGAGGAAAGCTCTCCTGCGTCTATTTAACCACCTCTGACCCAGGTTAAATAGTGCCATAGAATCTTAGAGTAAGAAATAATTATTGTTTCCAAACTCTTTCATAATACGTATTGACTCCTTAAAAAGCCTGACAGATAATGACCTAGACTTTATCCAATAACTTCCAATGGTAGCAAGTTAATTTTTTTGATGGATTCAGTTCCATTTTTGCACAAATATAACTCTGAAAAAGTTCTTTTTTAAGTAAAAATGTTTTTCCTCGTAACCTTTACTCATAGATGGAAGTTTTGATGCCTAGAATTACTCAGAATGTTTATTCATTTTTTCATCCAAATATGCCCCCCCCCTTTTTTTTTCCTTTTTGGCCCGTTTTTATTCTACTACACAAATGGATTATGAAGTATTCTTGGGATTCATAATTTCATTGAAGAGCTAAAATTAATTTATCTGTTGGTTGTTGCTTAGAAATTATGTCAATTTGTAATGTTTGCTTTTAAAAAAAATTCCAGACCTATTATTTCATAGGCTTGTGAGGAAGTTCCTTCTACCAATGCAATTAAGCATCTAATTCTGCAATTTAAATTTTTGGAGAGTTCATTTTTAAATTACTTGTCCAGGGTTACATGATCAGTATATATCACAAGCAAGGCATAAATCCAGAATTTCCTGACTCTAAGATTAGCTCCACATGCTACTGCTCTCATGCCTACTTTTAAACAAATGTATTTTGTACTATAAACTTGTAGTGTCATCATACACAATCTTTTGTCTTCAGGAATTTTGGGAAACAAACCCTTATTCCATGACCTATCTAAATAATCTTTTGCATCATTCTTGCTAGATGAAGACATATACCAGAGTAAATGAGTAGGTAGTGATGAAAACTGTTAGGTTTTCTAATAGGAACAGATATCTCATTGTATCAAATCTACTGCTTTATAAAACACCAATTTTTAGAAAGTAATTCATATTGTTTAAGGATATATACTGTAAGAATTGCTGTGATGCTAACTACTATAGTCAATTTCGTGGATCAAAGAAGTACACTGAATTTAAAAAAATCAACATCTATGCAGTTTTAGCATGGTTTGGTGAGGGAGGGATAGGGCTTCAGATTTGGAGTCTGAGGATCAGGATTCATTCACCTTGTTGCTTTGATGTTTACTACATTGGCAAATATGAATAAGTCACTTAAACTCTCTTGGTCTTGACCTTGGTCTCTCACTTCTAAAATGATAATGGGACTAAATGACATCTAAGGTAGGTTCTGTCTCTGCGGTGAGCTCTACTTATTCCCCAATGGGAAAACAAGGATCCATTTAATGGGGAGATGTCTCCTTCCCCATAACTGTCATGTTATTTTTTTTTCTTTGTTTTGTTTTTATTTTCTTGTGTATGGTCATATAACATGTATGCTGGTCAAGTATATGCCTTATAAGTTAATAGAAGCCAGAGGACAAAAAAATTGGGAGCACTGAGTATTTTCAGTCCATCTTGATACAGGAAAATGATATGAAAAATGTTGACTACCTTACTCAGGCAGGTAATCTCAATCTGTTAGTCTCAAGGAAATCTTTTTTTTTTTCACTATTTTATTTTTCCCCAGTTACATGTAAAGACAACTTTTAGCATTCACTAATTTTCTTTGAAATCTAAATTTTCTCTCTTCTTCACCTCCCCTCTTTCTTACACAGTAAGCAATTTAATATACAGGTTCAATCATGAAAAACATATTATCATATTAATCATGTTGAAAAAGAAGAAAGAAACCCAAAATAGGAGGGAAACAATGTAAAAAAATTTTTTTAAAAAATGTAATGGAAAATAGTGTGCTTCAATTTGCATTTAGACTCCATCAGTTTTTTTTTTTCCCCACCTCTGGGAGTGTGTGACATTTTGTATCCCAAGTCCTTTGGAACTGTCTTAGATTACTTTATTTCTGAGAGTAGTTAGGTCATTCACAGTTGATCATTATGTAGTCTTGCTGTCACTGTACGCGATGTTCTCCTCGGTTTGCTTGCTTCTCTTTGCATCAGTTCATATAAGTCTTTCCAGGTTTTTCTGAAATCTGCCTGCTTGTTATTTCTTATAGCACAATAGTATTTTGTTATAAGCAAATACCACAATTTCTTCAGCCATTCCTCAATTGATGGACATCACTTCAATTTCCAAGTTTTTACTACCACAAAAAAAGCTGCTAAAATATTTTTGTACAACTGGGCCTTTCTTCCCCTTCTTTTTTTTTTTTTAAAAGCTCTTTGGGATACAGACTTAGCAGTGGTATTGCTAGATTAAAGGGTATGCACAGTTTTAAAAGCATTTGGGCATAGTTCCAAATTGCTCTCCAGAATGGTCATATCAGTTCACCAACAGTGCATTAGTGTTCCAATTTTCCCAAATGCACTCCAATCATTATTATTTTCCTCTTCTGTCATATTAGCCAATCTGATAGGTGTGAGATTGTACCTCAGAGTTGTTTAAATTTGCCTTTCTCCAATAAATAGTGATTTAGAGCATTTTTTCATATGACTATAGATAACTTTGATTTATTCATCTGAAAACTGCCTGTTCATATCATTTGGCCATTTATCAATTGGGGAATGGCTTATGCTCTTGGCATCACTTCTCTCTATATTTTAAAAACGAGGCCTTTATCAGAGATATTTGCTGTAAATATGTTTCTGAGCTTTCTGCTTCCTTTCTAATTTCAGTTGCATTGATTTTATTTGTGCAAAAATTCTTTCATTTATTAAAATCAAAATTATTCATTTTGCATCTAGTAATGCTCTCTATCTCTCATTTGGACTTAAATTCATCCCTTTTCTCCAGGTCTGACAGGTAAAATAGTATTTACTTAATGTCAAACAAATCTTGAGAATAATGAAAAGCAGAAAGAAAAGAAAGGGGGAGCAGAGGAAATCAATGCAGTCAGAAAAGTGGTAGAGGCAAAATATACTGAGTAATTTACCAATATGTTTTTGGAACATATGTGCAAGTTGCACTGTGTGCATTTTTAAGTCTTAAAAGCAAGTGTTTATTATTCATATCAATGATTAAAACAAATGGACATCAAATATTTCAGAGCCAACATCCTGGCTTTTAGAAAAGCAACATTCCAATTTGATATTGAACTACTACAGTAAGAATGACTAGTCTTTGGGCCTGGACATTCAACCACTTAGAAATTCATTTAACTGTACTACTATCTTGTGCATATTTCTTTGCCTTGTCCACAAGAATGAAAAGAGACCTTATTTTTAGAATATATTTATTTATTTTTATAATATTCAGTTCCACAATCTCTTGTGTTCCATATTTTCTCCCTCACCCTCTCCTCTCTTCTTTTCCCCCATGGCAGCATGCAATCCAATATAGGTTCTACAAATACCTTCATGTTAAACATTAGTCAAGTTGTAAAGAAGAGCTATAATCAATGGAGTGAACAACAAGAAAGAAGGAATGAAACAAAACAAAATGCAAAAGAGAGAGAGAGCAAATAGTTTGTTTCAATCTGCATTCAGACTCTGTGGTTCATTTCTCTGTATGTGGATATCCCTTTCCATGATGAGTCTTTTGGAGTTGATAAGAGATTTTAACAAATACTTTGCTGAAATCTAGACCCACATCTGCAAAGATCCCCGTATCTACCAGTCTAATAGCTCTGTCTGAAAAAGAAATGATTTTGGTCTATCTGGTTTGAGATTAGTAACTATTAGCATTTTATATTTTCTAAAGGTTCAAGAAGTATAAAAGTAAAGTTAAAATAAAACCAGAAAGTAGCCATCAACCATTTTCAGGTGAAGTAACGATTATTTTTCAGCTCTTTAATTAGTAAAAGCAGAAGTAAAGGTTGTCTGACTTAGGTCTCAAACTGCCTTACTGCTCCATACTATGTCTCTCGGTTGCTGGATTGGCAATTCATGGTTGGTTAGCAAGTGCAATTTAGCAAGATTTCTATTTTCCTCAGTGGATGCTAACTTTCTGCTTTAATGATCCTTTTGGAAAAATTTGGAAAGCTTTGCTTCCAACCTGGCTGCCTATGCTAATGAGCCAGTGAGACAAAACACATAAAATGTGAAAAATGTTGAAGATGAAGTAGTTTGTAACCTGAAATACAGGGGATTTCTGCTCAAAGAATACCGATAGCTTTATGTTATGTGCATAATATAGTGGCAGGTATACCCATATGAGAGGAACATTGCTGTGTCAGCAATTGGGTAGAAATTTGTTGGCATACTCTATTCATTTATTGCTTACATTTATTTAGATTTTCAACCTTAGCCCAGTACTGAGTGTCAGTTACTATATACTGGAAATGCTGTAATTCAACTAAAAAGGATTTATGCAAAGGACTCATGGTAGACCAAACTCAAGACCTGAAGGTCAACAAATTAAAGCCATGTTAAATGGGAATTGTGGGAAACAAAGGGCCCTGCTGACAATGCCTTTTCTTATCTTTATGAAGTCTACCAGCAGGAGTATATAATGTATTAGGATGAAAATTTTAAGATGTCTTAACGCAGTGTTGATCTTACTATAGGGCTTATCAATGCCATGAGAACTAATCAAGTGTACTTACACTAGCAGGGTATGAGATGTATTTAACTGCCCTTTTACATGGTCCAGGATTTAGTCTTGTTTGGAGAAATGAAGCCACACCCATAACTGCAATGTTGGCAACCTACTCCATACAGGCAACATGCATGTCTTATAGATATTAGGGGTTGTGCAGTTTTACACTGATGCAGACAAAGGAACGTTGAGCTTCATAAACAAACCAGTCTAGGGCAAACAAATCATTGTTATCTTTGACTATACCAATTATAAGTAGGTTAGGTAAGGAAAAATACAAGTTTACTATTGGTGTATTTGGTGAATATTTTCAGTCATACTGGCTAGCTTTATTTTCCTCTCCCTCTTCTTTCTCTGGAGAATAGAACAGCCCTGGCAAGTAGGGACAGACAATTTTATTTTTTTAATCCAATCTATATTTTCATATTTGTAGGGGACTCTTAGTGAGAAAATTTCTTTCAACAACACAGAGAGGCACTTGTAACTTTGGAGAGATTATTTGTGACTCTGAGAGGCTGTCATTTAGTCTATGAGAATATATTAACTGCCTATTGTACATAAGAACTATGCTTATTTTTGTTTGTTTTGCACTCTAAGGCTAATTCTTTATTCACTGCCTTTTCACAAGTCTACTACTATTAAAAGTCATTCAAGTGAGAATAAGAAATTCAACATACCCCTTATTTGTTCTTCATTTGTTCACTTCATTAAATGACCATAGATTTCTATGCTCAGTGCATTATTTGTCCTACAGATGATGGAAAAGTAAACATCATAAGCAGAATACAAGAGTTAAGTTATTTTGCCCACCCACTTCTGCTATTTCCACTTATAGAACCACAGAAGAGAAAATATCTTAATAGCAAAAAAAGAAATAATTAAAGCTCTTTGTTACCCAACCTCCATTTATATTTAGATTTAAATGCCCCTGTGAACCTATAGATGAATTGCTAAGAGACCAACTCTAGAAAGAGAAAGCGTTGTGGTTTATTTTCCTTCTAAGTGCAAGCAACTTATGAGACTTCCATCTTCTGAATCCTGAACTGCTGAAGAAGCACTCATCATCCTTGTTTCAATTTTCTTATGCTGTATCAATATTTAAGTTTACCATGAGCATAACAAGAATTAGTCTAACTCTGCCTTTTCCAGTTATTCTTCAATGGAATATGAATACAGGTATGAAACAAGATATAGTTATATTCCTAAGCACTAAGATCCTGAGACTGGTAAATAAGGATTAGTCAATGTAAAAACCTTATGGTTATAAGAGAACCTATAGTCTTTACTTAGTTACCCTTCTAGTATCCCAAAATCTCAAACCAGATATGCTCATTCTTTGGCAAAATCTAGATTATAAGTGGTGGAGCTCCTGGAAGAAATGGTAAAACAGATGTCTCTAAATCTGTGTAAAGTCTGCATTGTTTTAAATCATTTATGGTATCTCTCTAAACTAGAAGAGTTGTTTGGTGCTGAGGTACCATTCAAATCTAGTTCTCTCCCTAATGAAAATCAATTAATTTTTGAGGTGGTTAACCTCTGTATGTACTATATATATATATATATATATATTGTGTGTGTGTGTGTGTGTGTGTGTGTGTATGTAGATGTGCATATGCTCACTAGGGAGACAATGTGCCATAGTAGATAGAGAGCCAGCCACGGATCCAGCTTCAAGGTCAGCCTCTGATACATACTGGTTGTTTGACATTGTGCAAGTCTTTTAACCTTTTGATTCCCTCGACAACTCTCTAAGCCTTAGAGTCTAAGGTGGTTAAGTTCAGAGAATGTACCAAATTTCATTGGTAAAAGGCATTTCTTAGTCCAGGATTTCCCTAGATCTGTTATTTATACATATGTATCTATATATACATATTTACCTTCCTATCTCCTGAGAACAACACGACATTAGGAGTCACTCCCTATCTAAGTTTGGAGGCAGGATTGGGACCTTTCTCATGTTCAGGCAATTTGAGAGCTCTAATTGCTTGGAGACTGTCTTGTCTAGATCAGCCTCTGCTTAGGTTTTGAACCATTTTCTTCAGTTTTCTGTTTCCTTAGTATGTGGACTAAGCAGAGACCCTAAAATTGACATTTCTGTTTCTTTTTTGGCTTTTTGGAGGGGGGAAGGTAGGATAATTGGGGTTAAGTGGCTTGCCCAAGGTCACTTGGCTAGTAAGTATAAAGTGTCTGAAGCTGCATTTGAACTCAGGTCCTCCTGACTCCAGGGCCAGTGCTCTATTCACTGCATCACCAAGATTGAAATTTCTAGTCAATATTCTAAATCTTAGAGGTCTAAAGAACATGAGGTCCTCAGTCAGAATTTTCTACAGTTTGTATGACTACCCTGGCAGAAATGAAGCTAAGAGTGTAAAACCAGACAATCACTCAAAAATATCTTGGGATTTGAAAATCTCAACAGCCCATGCACTTGTATCTGAACAACCCTAGAAAAAACACTCATGGAAAACTAACATTTACTACTTTGCTTTTTCTACAGTCCCTATTCCATAACTTTCAGGACACTTTGATGCACACATATTCAGAATCTAACTTCCAACTTTATATGTTCCACTAATTGTCAGTATCAGGAGATTCTGTTGGCCACTTTTTTGAAGCGCCCGAAGTTTTCATTTACTATAGACAAGTAAAAAAAAATGTTTATATATATATGTGTATATATATATATGTATATATATGTATGTGTATATATATATATATATGTGTATATATATATATATATATATATAGTTTTTATCTTTGCAGCCTTCACGGAATTTCTTTCCAAGAATTCAGGAGGCTCTTGAGGTGGTAGTTTTGACCAAAAACTAAATATTAAAAACTTAAATGTCACAATAAGTATGAACAGATGAAAATTCATGTTTATAGGTTTCATACACAGTTTCATCACAAATGTATGGAATATTTATGTTGCTTTCAAAGACCCAGTCAGAAACAAGGGGAAAATAGGACATATTCCCAGGTTAATGTGAGTAATCCAATATTATCCATACTTGGTATTTAAAGACTATGTTCTTTAATTAGTGTAGGTAGCTCCCAGTGTTGAAACTCTGTCTGCTGTTGTATCTAGCAATCTATCTATGATTTAGATAAGCCCTCAAGGGTTTCCTAATGAATAAAGAGATTAAATGACTTGGCCTACTAAGAAAAATATGTCCATGTATTGTGCTAACTTAATATAGGGTAAACCATATGTATATTACTTTACTTTTGGAGAAACAGATAAAAATTAGGATCATTTTGCCTATAGAAATACATGTTGTATTTTGTGTATGCAAATTAAGTTTTGCTTGTCAAAGTTAATTTATATTTAAGTCTACCTCAGCCAACTTGGAATAAGTTACTTTTCAGTCTATAGAAATGGATTCCATTTAGCTGATGTTGAAGAAAGGGAGCAAAATAATACAAAATGTTTATTTCAAAACTATATCTTAAATAGTGAACTGTTAAATTATATTCTAAAAAGCAAACCACCATCTCTAATGATGATTTCATAATAAGGCTTCATTAATATCCACGCCAATTTTGCCTTTTCTTATTCTTGAAGAGAATAAGGTTGTGGAAATCTATTTAAAGAAGCATCATTTTTCTACTGGGTACATCATCATTGTATAGAAAATGGAAATGTATTCTGATTTTTAGCATCTCAAAGATGATACTTTGTAAGACTGGTAAGAGAGAGATTCTCTTATTTAAGCTACAATAGGCCACCTAACAAAAACAGAGAGAAGAGATATTCTGAAAGATTGATGGTCTGAGTTAATGACAATTCTACCCCCTCAAAAAGGAAAGGAAGGTTTGAGTTCACAAGCTAACAGGGGGGACAACATGCAAACATATATTTGCTACGTATAGCTTCATAGAGATGGCAGGATCTTACTTGGAACTTAAAAGAAGCCACGGGGGTTAATATCAGAATGGAAGAGGGAGGGTATTTCAGTCAAGATGGGGGGTAGTTTGGGCAGTCCGATACTTATATCATGGTTCTTGCCCCAAGACTGATCATTAGACCTTAACTATTGGTCTCTTCATTTGTGTAATGATTTAGTCTGTGGGTATTCTTGGTTCTGAACTGCATGCTAGCTCTGATTGATTTTGCTATGGAAACTCCATGTAGAGGAACCTGAGCTCATTCTCCTTACTGGGGATTTCTAATTCTGGAGGAGAGATTCAGTGATGATTTATCATATTTGAGGCTTCATTTTATTTCTAAGAGTTCTAGTGGCATGCACTCCAGGCTAGGAAAGTCTAACTTAGAAAAGAAATGACTTAGATAAAAAGATGATAGTTTTCTTCAAGGTTTCGAAGGGTTGTCATGGAGAAACTGAGCTCAGTCTTGTTTTATCTCATCTGCAACATAAGAAGAAACACCGATGACTCAGTGTTACATGGCCAAATGACTTCAATTTAATTAAAATACACCTTTCAAGCAGCATTATCAGAAAAAAGGAATGGATTCACTTGTGGGGTACTGAGCTCTCCATCATTGGAGTACTTCAAGTGGGACCTCAGATAACTACTTGCTAGGAACACTGTAAAGGGTTTCATGATTTTGGTAAGGTTTCCTTTGTTTTCCTTCAAAACTCCACCTGCAATTTTACACCTTGAAATTATTTTTTTTGTTCAGTTTTTAAAAGGTAGGGTTTCCTCTTTTGGAAAATAATATTTTCCCCAGTCCTCAATTTATCTACCAATTCATGGGAGTCATAATAATAATAATTACTATTATTATTTATGTGGAGCTCTTAAATTTGCAAAGCACTTTACAAACATTATCTTATTTGGCTCTCACAACAAATTTAAGAAGTAGCTACTACTGGAGCAGAGGTTAAGTGACTAGGGTCACTTAGCTAATAAATCTCTGAGGGAGGATCTGAGCTCAGGTTTTTATAATGCTAAACCTAGCACTCAACCCATTGTTCTGAACAGAAACATGCTACCTACTGAGACTATGCAATTGCCATACATAATTGTAATTTCATTTATTCAATCAATAAATCTTGTTGAGTGTCCTATTCCGAGAATGTTGCAGTCATAGGTGTTGAGGGGGATTATAAAGAAAGTGTAAGTGAGAAGACAGTACTGAGTGATATATATGTTCAAATTAACCTCTAGAGATGCGCAAAGCATTATTGTTTTCACACATACAGAAAAATACACTCTCCTTATCCTTTCCCTGGTCATAACACATCTAGAATGTTGTGTTCAGTTCTGTGCAATATGTTTTAGGAAATCTCCAACAAATTGGAGATCATCCAAAGAATGAAGAACAGAATGAGGAGGGGATTGAAAATCAGCGAAGAAGGGAATGAGAAAAAATGAGGATCAAAGAAGAAATTAAATTCACAAGTGAATAATGGGGAAATATGGATAGATAGCAGTTGCTCTGCAGAAAAAAAGTATTGGGTTTTCACGGACACTAAACTCAGTATAAGTCAGCAGCCTCAAAAGGTAGTAGGTTCCTTTTTCTTTTAAGGTAAAATAGAATGAAGATTCCTTTTATTCTTAAACTGTAGCTCCCCAAACTGAATACAGAGTTAATAGCAACAACAATTAATAGCGACAACTAATGAGGGGAATAACTAGTTCCTGAAGATCTTCAGCCCTTTACATTCAGTTCATGTGCATAAGTTCTATTGGGTTTTATTGTGGACAGCACAGGTAATGATTACTGGGAGTGTAGAACTATGTAGGAAATTAATTATCACCTGTGAGTTTTTGAGAGGCTTTCATAAGGGATCAAGCAATCATCAAGTATTTATTAAGCATCTACATTGGGCCAGGCACCATTATAGGTTCTGAGGATATGAGAAAAATAAGCAGTATAATCCCCATTGGCCACAAACTTATATTCTAAAGTAAGAGACAAGTACATATAAACACCAGTAACGAAAAAATATAAGGAGAATAGATGCATATAAATACAAGGTAGTTTAGGAGAGGGGGAATTAGTAGTTAGAGTGACCCAGAGAAGCTTTCTGTTCTTAAACTGTATATTAAAGGATGTGGATTCTATGAATTCCGGTGATGAATGAATGAATGCATCATTAGGATGTTGGGGGATGACTATTGCAAAGATATGGAGATGAGAAAGAGAGAGAGAGAAAGAGAGAGAGAGAGAGAGAGAAAAAGAGAGAGAGAGAGAGAGAGAGAGAGAGAGAGAGAGAGAGAGAGAGAGAGAGTGACAGGGAGAGGGAGAGGGAGAGGGAGAGAGAGAGAGAATTATGTTTGAGGAACAGAGATAGGACCAGTTCAGTGAATGCAGGATGTGGCTGGAAAGGTAGATTGAGTCCATGCTAGAATGGGTCTCAAAATCCAGACGGAGGTGAGTAGATTTTATTTGATCATAGAGGCAATAGGGAGCTCCTGGAGTTAGCTGATTAGGGGAGTGACATGGGCAGGATTGCATTTAAGAAAAATCATTTTGGCAGCTATGTGGGGGATGATAAAGGTACTAAATTGATTCTTCTGGACCCTAAGGAGAAAAACTAGGTACAGCTAGTACAAGTTTCACTGCAGAGAGAGAGAAAGAGAGACAGAGAGAGAGAGAGAGAGAGAGAGAGAGAGAGAGAGAGAGAGAGAGAGAGAGAGGAGAGAGAGAGAGAGAGAGATGTAGAGCCCAAGTAATGAAGTAAATTATTGTCAATTAGAACTTTCCAGAAAAGGAATGGAACATGGAATAATTGGTTTCATTTCACTGGAGGTCTTCAGGCTAATAATCTCTTGTTAAGGATTTCTGTTAAGCTATGGATGAGGTTAGATAGCCTCTAAAATCTTGTCCAGTATAGATATTTGGTTGCTTCAGCTTTATGTAAGGTAATAATAATAATATTGATAGCGACAACAATAATTAACATTCATATAGTGCTTATTTTGTATTGGGCACTGTGCTGTGTTTTACAATTATTATTTCATTTGATCCTCATAACACCAGGGAGGTGCCATTTATTAGCCCTATTTTACAGATGAGGACACTGAGGCAAACAGAGTTTAAGCAACTTTCCCAGGATCACACAGCTATTAAATGCCTGAGGTCAAATTTGAGTTCAGGTCTTCCTGACATAACGATGGATATAAGAGGATTTACTCATCTTCAGGCTGCATAGGGTAGAATAGAGTGGGATTAGAATTAAGATGGAGAAAAGAATCCTACTAAATACACAATATGGCATCTTGTCCTGGTGAAACAAACAAACAAACAAACTGGAATTTGGAGTCCTGATGTCCAAGCTCATCTCTGACATTGATTTGTTGTGTAACTGTTGGCATATTATTTAGTCTCTCTGGGTCTTTGTGTATTCATCTGTTAAATGAGAACTGTCAGATAGATGAACTCTTCTACTTTTAAAATCTCATGGTTTCTATTTTGAAATTATCAATATGCATAGAGTCATTGTCATGGTTTCTCCAACAGGATAAAACAAGATAAAATCAGTCTTTAACGATCATTGTACGGATTTAGGTTAGATTTCCAAATCAGAAATGCAACAGACATTTGTTAAACATGTGCTATTTGTAAACTCCTGTTTCAGGCATTCAGGGAGGTAGAATAAAAATAGGATAACATCTTTGCCTTTAAATAATATACAATTTTTTTCTGGGTATCATAGGAGACTAGGATCACAGATTTAGAGTCAGAAGGGGCCAACAGTGTAAACAGGCATTTATATATCATTTAAGGTATGCAGAATACTTTATAAAGACTATTTCATTTTATCCTCACAATAGCCCTAAGGCAGACAGAATATAAGTGATTTGCCCAGGGTCAAACAGCTCTTAAGTGTCTGAGGTTAGATTTGAACTCACTTCCTTGTGACTTCAGGTCCACTGCTTTATTCACCCTGCCACCTAGCATCTGCTAAGATACATGCAGAATCATGTATAATGCTAAACCAAATATATTAAGTGCCTAAAATGTTTCAAACAAAATCCTTTTTTGTGAGTTATCAGAAGAAGAATTGCTTTTGTAAGTGTGGCTAAAAGTCAGAACAGGTGAGGTCATTGGACTAGTTTCTGTCGGCCATAGGGTGGCACAGTGGATAGAGCACTAAGCCTGGAATCAGAAAGATTTGAGTTCAGTTCTAGCCACCTATGTGACCCTGGGCAAGTCATTTAACCTCTTTTTGCTTCAGTTTCCTCAACTGTAAAGTGGCAATGATGATAGCACCTACATTGCAGGGCTGTTGGAGGCTCAGATGGTGTCATATTTGTACAAAGTGTTTAACACAGTGCCTAGCACATAGTAAGCACTTTATAAATCTGTATTTCCTTATTCCCCCTTGGGAGATATACAGCAGGTGGACAAATCTTTTGGGGATGGTATCAGCGTAGAACAATCTGCAGAGAGGACAGAGATAACAAGGTGATCCCTAGGGAGTCCATTCACACCTCTGCTTTTATTTATCCCACACTTCTCTCTGTACAGGATATCTTTGCTACCAGCAAACAGGAATCAGATGTTTGTTCCACGGCAACAGCACTGTAATTGTTTGAGTATCTGTACCTTGTCACACTAACATATTCACTTGACAGCTGATTTCTCAAACTCTGTGATTAGCTTTCATTTCCTCTTTTCATTTACTTTTTGGAAGATCTCACTCTCAGAAGCCCATCAGGTCAATTTCAGATCTAAAGGATTCCATTTCAAAAGCAAACAGTCTGAGGCTCAGGGAAGGATTGACCTAAAGGGTAAGGGATTATTGCCAGTCACCTCACTCTGTGAGAAGAAGACTATGAACTGTCTTAAAGAACATTTTCTTCACAGAGGCAGGTGTTTCAAATAATATTAGAACTGTATCTCTTTCTTCCTCAGATCCTACATTTTATAGCAAAATTATTGATGACATATGTTTAACTACTTTATGACAATGGGCATATGGGGCAAATTGCTTATTTTATTAAAACAGAGAATAAAACTCAAGATATTGGTCAAAAGATGGGCCATCTCAGATAATGATTATATAAAAAGTGAAAGTAATTTCTTTCAAGGGTGTTCTACAGCAGTCTGGACTGGCTCTTGATATCTGATTGTTAAATCTTGACTTAAGTCAGATTGTTAAATCACCTCAGAAATCAACAAGTGCTAGATATCAGGGATTGATTTATTGTTTTAGTGATTGTCCAGGTTTAAGAAAGTAATGGAGAAAATATTAATAATGAAGATTAAACATAAAAATGTATTTAAAAACATTTTTATTCTGGAGAGCGGGTTGTTAAATATTTACCAGCGTACCACTGCCTGTAATCTTATTGTGTGTAGGTAGAGGGGAAGGGGTATGGGAAAGGGAGTAATTATTTATATAGCACTTATGTGCCAGGGATCATGCCAAGGGCTTTACAAATATAACCTTATTTGATCCTCACAACAAACCAAGCAAGGTTGTTGTTGTGGTGGTGGTTGTTGTTGTTGTTGAGCTGTTTCAGTTGTGTCCAACAATTTGTGACCTCATTTGGGGTTTTCTTGGTAAGGATATTGAAGTGGTTTGTCACATCTTTCTCCAGTTTATTTTACAGATGAAGAACTAAGGCAAATAGGTACAAGTGATTTGCCCGCGGTCACACAGTTATTAAGTGTCTGAGTTCAAATTTGAACTCAGGTCCTTTTGATTCCAGGACTGCTATTAAAGCCACAGGTGAGAATTGGGTGACAGGCAGACACCAAAGATTAATTAACAGCCATGAAAATGGCTTGCCAGAAGAGCTAGTCTTCCATGAACACTCCATACACTGACAGTGCAGCTAGGTGGTATAGTGTATAGAGCACCGACACTAGAGACAAGAGTACCTGAGTTCAAATCCAGCCTTAGACACTCACTAGCTGTGTGACCCTGGACAAGTCATGTGCCCTTATTTGTTTCAGTTTCCTCATCTGTAAGATGAACTGGAGAAAGAGATGGCAAGCCAGTCAAGTATCTCATCTATAAATCAGTGTTGGAATAGATTGCTTTTGCTTCTTATATCTATGAATCTATGATTTTCTGTGCAAAAATTTACTGTGCTAGAAGCTAGTATATTTTTTTAATGTGAATTGATGCTCAAAAGCTAAGTGTCAGAATATTTTTCAAGTCTTCCGTGACAAAGAACTGGAGTAAACCCTGGCTAAATTGTTCCAAATTTGGGTTAATGCCTGATCAAAATAAGCAAAAACTCCCAAGATAAGCAGCTCTGGTTACTGAGGTGTGTGTTTCTTCTCAAATATTTGTCAGATTTCAAAGCCAACCATTGCGCCCATTTTGCAAGCAGTCTTGTCCTATTTTCTTGTTCAATTACTGCGGTGTAAGAGATGACAAGCTTACTTTGACAGCGTTTTAATTAGTTTCCATATGTGATCTATTTGTGCCGTGTGCCTCCAAATTTTTCTTTGTGTGTGTAAAAAAAGACCACTTAAGCAGTTTCAGTTATTTACCTGTGAGTTCTGATGTCCCCCAAACAGATGGCTTTGACGCTTTTTTTTGGCTTTTATTTGTTTCTGATTTTTAAAACAACAAAATCCTCTCCTCCCTCCCCCAACTGCAACCAGGAAATATTTACTGTCATTGTCAGCCATTTACATGTACTATTTTTGTCCTGAGCAATTGTATTAAAAGAAAAACAAAGATAGACAGGAGGTCAGCTGAAGGATTTTTGGATGTTAAACTCAATTACAAACAATGACTGAAATGAATTTAAAATTGTCTTCCCTGAAGGGTGAATGCATGCTCTCCTCTGATATCTGACAGGACAGTACTTAAAGTGCCTGGCCAACATAAACTGGCTCTCCATTTTAAGGAGTGCTGTTTAACTCTTGCTTATTTCCAGTTTTCCTCAGAGCACTCTAAAGAGAAACAATTCTGAAATGTACAAATGGAGTATTTTCTCTACTACCTGAAGACGGGAGGGATCTATGGTAGTAGAGACATGGAGAGCTGGGTGTTGAGGAATCAGTTGATGATACATTTGCCAGTCTTGGAAAACATCATAGATATTTTCCACCTCTTTCCCTCACAAAAGACAACTGAGAGGTTATCAATAACCCATGGCATCATTTCAGTAACTGCTTCCTACTTTCCCAGCTCTACAGAATCTCTAGGAAAATGCCCTATGCATGCCTCAAGGGCATCCTCCATGAAGGTCTGAGGCTTTCAAAAATCATATTCTACAGCAGACCACACTCTACTGTTACATTGACCTAAAAGCAGAGGGATAAGAGAATACAACATCCTGCTGAGGCACTGACTCTGAAGTTGGAGAACCTGACCATCTGAATTATAGCATTGCTATTGCTTGGCCGAGAAATCCTCAGGAATTTCCTGAACCAGTAGTGGTCATGTGACTTTCTCAGGCTCACAGAGGTAGTGTCAGAAACAGAATTTGAATCTAGGTTTTCTTGATTTCAAACATATCTCTATCCATGAGACATATTTGTCTCTATTCTTGGTATATATGTATATACTCAGTGGTTCTCAACCTTCCTAATGCTGCGACCCTTTAATACTTCTATGTGGGTGTATCTGCATGTGGGCACACCCACCTGGAGATGGATAGAGGAACCGTGGCTTGGTTCCTAAGACCAATATGTGTTTTCCAATGGTCTTAGGTGACCCCTGTGACCCTTGTGAAAGGGTCGTTTGATCCCCAAAGGGGTCACGACACGCAGGTTAAGAACCACTGTATTAACTGCTTAATGAATGACTGTTGAATTAAATAGTTAGTAATTATAATAGTTAAAATGTAAGTAGTACTTAAAGCATTTATATAGCATTGTGTACCCAGAACTGTTCTAAGTATTTTACAAATATCTTCTTAGATTTTCAAAACTACCCTGAGAAGTAGGTGTTGTTATTATCTTCATTTTACAAATGAGGAAATCAAGTCAAATGAAAAGTTAAGCAACTTGTCAAGAGTCACACAGCTAATAAGTTACAGAGGGTAAATTGGAACTCAGTTCTTACTGACTTCAGAATGTGTTCTATCCACTGCACCACCTAACCAACTAACTCTTAAAAAAAAAAATCCAAAGTGCTCTATTTCCTTTCCTCACCATCATATTTAGGTTTGGAATTTTTGCTAAATCTCTGTAAATGCATCTCTGGGTTTCTCTGACCAAACTCATGTTCACAAATCATACTTTTAGCACTAAAAAAAAAGTCATACATTTTGGAACTGAAAAGGATCTTAGAAATGATCTAGTTTAACCATCTGACCTTACACATGAATGATCTGAATTTGCCCTCGTCCATGCTCATGTAACATCTTAGTGAGAAAGCCAGGACTTGAACTTAGATCTTCTGACTCTGAACTTGACGTTCTTTACAATATTATGCTAGGGTACAGCTCCAGAAAATAGTTACCTGGAGATTAACCATGAGACACTGAGCACACCTCAGTGTCATCATCTCTAAATGAGAATGAGAATGGCATCCACATCAGGCACATTGTTATGATCAAATGAGTATATAGATAGATAGATAGATAGATAGATAGATATAGATATAGATATATAGATAAATTTCATATATACACACCTGCATCTATATGTGTATAGATACACACATCATACATATATACACAATACATGTGCATATCTACATACATGCAAACATATACAAGCATATATACATACACATAAACACATACATACACACATTATACACATACATGCATGTATACATATATTGCTGGTCAGTTGTTTCAGTTGAGTCTGATCTTTGTGACCTCATTTGGTGTTGTCATTGCAAAATGGAGTGGTTTTTCCATTTCCTTCTCTGGCTCATTTTACAGATAAAGAAACTGAGGCAAACAGGATTAAATGACTTGCCCAGGGTCATGCAATTAGTAAGAGTCTCAGGTCAGATGTGAATTCAAAAAGATGAGTCTTCCTGATTCCAAGCTCAGTGCTCAATCCACTATGCCACCTGGCTGCTGTGTATATGTGTACATGTGTATGTGAGTACATATGTGTGTATAAATGTACATGTGTATGTACATGTATATTCATGTGTATTTATGCATGTGTATATACATGCATATGTAAATACACGCACACAGACCCTAACTACATCCCATTGTTATTCTCATTTACAGATGATGACGCTGAGGCCTACTCAGTATCACGTGTCTTCTCTCCAGCAAGAAAAGCTTGTTCTGGAGCTCTACCCTCCCTAGTATAGGAAATCAAAGAAAATGTAGAAAGAATGCTGTGTTCGACAAATATATGAACATATACACACATATACATATACATACACACATACACATACTCACGTACATGTTTGTGCATGCATTTGTGTGTATATACATGTTATGTATACATACAAAGCTTTAAGGTTTTAAAAGGATGATTGCATGTGTACACCCACACATACTTCTAAAATATACACACTTCACAAACCTTAAAGCAATACATAAACACGATTAGATATAGCTATGATTACTCTGGGCTTACTATGGCTGTATTGTCAAGGGATGATCATATAATAAATGAAATATCGTGTCGATGACCCTGAAAAACCTTCTCAAACGTAACATTTTGTTTTACAGCAAACATAGTTTTACTCCTGAGTTTATGTTCTGAAATTCTAATTCATACATGTATATATTTTTCCTGTTTCCTTAACTTGTTTTATAAATTCTTTCGGGCCAGATACATATGTCATCTGTTTCTTGGCAACAGTAATTCTAGTAATTTCCTTTATGCACAAAGCAAAGTGGTATGAAGACAGGGTCCCTGACCTCTTGGAATTTACCATGTGATAGAGGCAGACAATGCCTACAGAAAAACATAATGATGTGAAGGAAGTCATGAGAAAGGAGTGGGGAGGGGAGGATGGGAAATACAATGTTTTCAGCTAGAAGATTTAGGAATGCTTCATGATGAAGACGGATGTTCAAGTACCTCTCACTTCTTTCCAGGTTGCACTTTCCAACTTTTTCTACCACACTCCAGGTACTTCTTCAAGATGAAGTTCTCTCCAGTCCTGGGATTTAAACATTTTCAGTAGCCTCCACCCTGGGGCTTCTCCCTCTGATTGGAGGGCTCCTCTGAGAACCTCTATTTAAGAAAGGCTGCCTGGCCAGTCATCCCTTTCTAGGCTGTGCTTAATTTCAGTGCTCCCTCAATAGACGCCTTCATTTCTCCCTATTCCTTCTCCAATTCCCTTTTATGTGTCACCTTCCTCCATTAGAACATAAGCTTCTTGAGGGCTGGCACTTGTTTTTCTTTCTGTTAGTATTTCTATTCCCAGTGTTCAGCAAAGGGTTTATTGAAGGAGTCTTGATGTATAGAATTTCAACAGAGAAGGACCAAAGAGAACCTAGTTTAGATGCAGGGGAGTGTCTGAACAAAGGTGGGAAGGGGGGGAAAAAACATGAAATGTGTACTCATAGAGAACTACACTTGACTAGAACATTCATTTCTTGAAAAGGTGTGAGATACAGCTAGGGCATCACCAGACAAATAAGGATTTTGAATGCCATGGTAGGTACTTTAGATTTTGTGCAGGAAGCAAAAGGAAATCACAGAAGGGTTTTGAGTTGAGGAGTGACATTAACAAAACTCTTGCTTGTGGAACATTAATCTGGCAGCAGCATAAAGTTTGGATTAGAATCAGCAGAAACATTGCTTTAGGGGCCTATTGAGATAGACTCTACAGGGGTTGAGGGACTTAAATTCAATGGTAGTAGTAGAATTAGAAAAGGTAAAACGAATAGAAGTATGATTATCTCCCTGTCAGTAAGTATTTTTGATTGATTGGTTTTGAAAGGACCTCTTGACAAGGGAGCCCATACTTTCTCCACTTATTGAAGTTATCTACAGTTTGCTGGTCTGGATAGCATGAGGCAGTAGACAAAGTTTATCTTTAACCTCTCGAGTGCCCTTCCTTCAGCTTCCTGCTCCCTCTCCTCCAGCACAGAGTGTTTTCATGCTCACCCATGTTGGTTCTGCCCTTCTAAGACTCCAAACACAACAACACTAGTTTCACCTGCTTTGAACCTGTCTTCTCTTTTTCTTTTGTTAAACTTCATTACATCCTGTTGGCACTTCATTCCCCAAGGACCTACACAGGTAACTGAAAGATTAATTCACACTAAACAGCAAATGGATTGTCATAGCTTAATGTGTTACTACTCCTAGGAAATTTACATTTTAAAAGAAGACTCCTAGAGATAGAAAGAATTATTCTGAAGGGATGACTAATGGTAGATTTAATTTGTTGTTGTTGTTAGTCATTTCTTTTGAAGAGTACCAGTGGCCTCATGGGGTGATGTCTTGACTTCCAAGTGAATTGGATTTAAGGGAGGCAGAATTAAACAGCCATTAGCTTCACTCTCTCTTCCAGAGTACTGAAGTACAAGTCACAAGACAAAAGTCAGGAAGGCTGGTGATGGCCTGTGATACAGTGGATGACTTTGGCATCTTCCCATCTTCCATGTCTGATGAAGCTCTAAGCACTCCACAGAGCCTCCTTTATGACCACTGGAATAAATTGTTTTCATCTGCCATGCCTCCCAGGAAGACTCCACAAGCTCGGTGTAGACATCCCTCTTACTTACTAATGAGTGTGAGCCCTGTCAGTTACCGTCAACCTGGTCTAGCTTGTCTGATGAGCATGCTACAGCTTCTTGAATCCACAGGTGAGAGTTGAGGGGATGGTAGATATCAAAAGTGGATCAACAGCATTATAAAGAGCTCAGAAAGCTTTTTACATCTGAAGTGCTACTCTTCCCTGAGCACCCTATCTTTAACCTCCCAAGTCTCCTTCTTTCAGCCTCCTGCTCCCTGTCATCAGACACAGGCTGTTTTCATACTGATGCCTGGTGCCCCTGCCCTTCCAATTCTCCAAACATCATGACACTAATTTCATTTGCTTTGAACATGCCTCTTCTTGCTTTCTTTTGTTAAGCCTCATCTAATCCTATTGACACTTCATTCCCTATAGACTTCGAAAGGTAACTCAAAGATTAATTCACACTAAATAACAAATGGATTATAATAGTTTAATGTATTACCACTCCTAGGAAATTTACATTTTAAAAACTGATTTCTGGAGACACCAAGAATCAATCTAAAGGGATGACTAATAGTATATTTGGATATTAACTAGTGGACTAACCCACAGGCATGCTTAGGGGATACAAATAACTTTCAGTTACACCCTTAAAATGCTAGAGACTGTTCTAGTTCACTTACATAAAATGTGGATATGAATCACTCTGTTCTTCATGGGTGCTATTCCATATAGCTTCAAGTGCCCATAATCACAAGGCATGAGAGCTTCTGTTCATTGGAGAAAGCTCCTGAACAACAAATTCTCATAGTTCTTTATGTCTTATGGACCTAGGATATTCTAATGAACATCAAACAATCACTAAGTATGTATTAAGCATATGGTATGTGCCAAAAATTGTAGTAGGCACTGCATTGATTTATCTTGATTGTGTCATGAGATGTAAGCAGGAAAGGAAGAATGAAGAAAGAAAAGGAGGAATGAAGAAAGGAAAGAAAGGAAGGAAGGAAAAGAGAAAGAAGGAAAAATATGGACAAATGATTCAAAAAGAAAAGAGGAGAAAGATTTAGGTAGCTACACTGAGAGGAGAGATGTATAAGCTATTTATTCAGGCTTGAGTTCAGTTTAGACTGGTGAAACATATTAGGCTGGGATTAGAAGGAAATGCGGAACTTGGAGATCTTACAACATAAAGAAAATAATTTTATTCAAGAATAGAATGGAAAGGATACTGATTAAGGATCCAACATTGACCTTCCCATGATCTCCAATTCCCCACTGGATTTTACCCAAATAAAACAGTGTGCTGACTCACATGACAGTAGGGATTCTCTCAAACCTGAAGGGTCCTCCCAAGTTATGAACTGAGCTTTTATGCTGTAGGCAGGTAGCCAGCCACAGTTCAAGCCTTAATCCCCTGGACCTTTCAAGTTTCAAGAACAATCTCATTGACTTTTAAGAGAGTTGAAGGTAAGGTATGGTGAATTTCCAGCAGTATAACAGGGCTTCCTTTCATAGTTCCTGAACTGATCAGTGGTAGTAGTTGCCACAACCAAATATTATCCCTTAGTAGCAAGATTCTAAAGGTTTTTCAACAGATTTTAAATGACTTAAATAACTTTAATACCATTAATAACAACCTTTTATTTATGCTTTCAAGGAACCTGGTAAAGGCAATATTAGAAGAGAAGACCGATATGGATAAAAAGCAGAAAGACATTTGTGTGTGTGCATATATATATATATATGTATATATTTATGCATACATACATAAACATACATATACACACATACATATATGGAAATATAAGAAAAATGTAACATCTTGAGGGAGAGCAATGTCATGATGATCAAATATGGAAGATAACCAATACCATAAATTCTAGGATTCAGCTTAACCTTTGGGAATGATCCCCAGCTGAAAAAGTTATTCTTTAATCTACATTCAGACTCCATCAAATCCTTCTTTGGAGGTGGATAGCATTTTTCATCATAAGTCCTTCAGAATCGTCTTGGATCATCAGATTGATCAGAACAGCTAAGTCATTCACAGTTGATCAGCATGCTTTTATTGTGTACAATTGTTCTTCTAATTCTTGTCACTTCACTTTGCTTCAGTTCATATAATACTTTCCAGATTTTTTTGAAACCATCTTACTCATCATTTCTTGTAGTACAATGGTATTCCATTACATTCATATACCACAACTTGGTTAACCATTTCTCAGTTGATGGGCAGTCCCTCCACTTCCAATTCTCTGTCACCACAAATAGAGCTATTATGAATATTTTTGTACATGTTTGTCCTTTTCTTTTTATCCCCTTAGGATACAGACTAAGTCATGGTATTGCTGGGTCAAAGGGTGTGTATAGTTTTATACTCTTTGGGAATAGTTGCCAAATTGCTCTCCAAAATGGTTGAATCAATTCACAATACCACCAATAATGCATTAGTATTTCAATTGTCTCACATCCCCTCCAAATTTAGTCATTTTTTGTTCTTTCACATTAGTCAATCTGATGTGTGAGGTGGCACCTTGGTGTTGTTTTAATTGGCATTTTTCCAAACATTAATGATTTAGAACATCTTTTTTTTTCATTTTTTTTCCAAATGAGTATAGGTAGTATTGATTTATTTATATGAAAACTGCCTGTTCATATCCCTGGAGCATTTATCAATGGGGAATGACTCATAGTCTTATAAATTTTACTTCATTCTCTCTGTATTTGGAAAATTAGGCCTTTATCAGAAAGAACTGCTAAAATCCTCCCTCCCCCTTCAGTTTTCCGCTTTCCTTCTAATCTTGGCTGCATTGGTGTTATTTGTACAAAACTTTATAAAATAATTTAATCAAAATGATCAATTTTGCACCCTGTGTTCTTCTCTATTTCTTATTTGGTCATAAATTCTTCTCTTGTTCACAGATTTGACAGGTAAAACTTAATATGCTTCCTTAATTTGCTTAAAATATCACACTTTACATCTAAATCATGTACCCATTTTGACCTTGTGTTGGTATATGTCATGAATGTTGGTCTATACCTATTTTCTTCAAAACTGGTATACTATTTTCCCAGCAGGTTTTGTCAAATACTGAATTCTTATCCCAAAATTTTGAATTTTTGAGTTTGTCAAATACTAGATTGCTATGGTCATTTACTATTGCGTATTGCATATCTAATCCATTCCACTAATCCACTACTCTATTTGTTAGCCACTACCAGATTACTGTGCCAGATTGCTTTGATGATTAATTACCACTTTGGCAATATAGTTTGAGATCTGGTACTACTAGGATACCATCCTTCACAATTTGTTTTTTTCCATTTATCCCCTTGATATTCTTGACCTTTTGTTCATCCAGGTGAATTTTGTTATCACATTTTCTTGATCTAGAAAATATTTTCGGTAGCTTGATTAGTACGAGGCTGAATTAGTATATTAATTTATGTAGAAATGTAATTTTTTATTATATTGGTTCAGTCTACAAATAAGCAATAAATATTTCCCCAATTATTTGAATTTTTATTGTGTAAAGCATTGTGCAGTTGTGTTCATATAGTTCCTGGGTTTGTCTTGGCAGATAGACTCCCAAATATTTTAAATTGTCTACAGTTGTTTTAAATAGAATTTCTCTTTCTTTCTCTGCCTGTTGGACTGTGTCGGTAATATCTAGAAATGGTTATCATTTATATGGCTTTATATCATATCTCACAACTTTGATAAAGTTCTTAACAGTATCAAGTAGTTTTTTAGTTGGTTCTCTAGGATTCTCTAAGTATACCATAATATCATCTGTAAAGAGTGGTCATTTTGTTTCCTCATTGTCCATTCTAATTCCTTCTCTTTCTTTTCCTTCTCACTATTATAGCTAGCATTTCTAGATCAATATTGAATAATGATGATCATGGGCATTTTTGCTTTACCTCTGATGTTACTGGAAAGACTTCTAGTTTATCCCCATTGCAGGTGATGCTTACTGAAGGTTTTGGATAGATACTACTTGTAATTTTCAGGGAAGTTTCATTTACTCCTAAGATTTCTAGTGTTTTCAATAGGAATGAGTGTTGTATCAAAAAGTTTTTTTTTAATATATCTATTGAGATAATAATTTAATTTCTGTTGGTTTTGTTATTACTATGGTTAATTATGCTGATAATTTTTCCTAGCATTAAACCAGTCTTGTATTTTTAGTATAGATTCTATCTGGTCATAGTGTATGAATTTTGTGATATTCTTACTGTAATCTCTTTTTTCATCAATATTCAATAGAGAAATTGGTTTATAGTTTTCTTTTTCTGTTTTTACTCTTCATTGATTAGATATCAGCACTATGTGTCATAAAAACAATTTGACTCCTTTACCTATTTTTCTAAATAGTTTATACATTATTGGAATTAATTGTTCTTCAAATATTTGGGAGAAATCCCTTGGGAATCCATCTAGTCCTGGGGATATTTCTTTGGGAGTTCATTGATGGCTTGTTCAATTTCTTTTTCTAAAATGGGGCTATTTAAATACTTTATTTCCTCTTCTATTAATCTGGGCAATTTATTATGTTTTTTGTAAATATTCATGAATTTCACTTTTATTATCAGATTTATTTGCACATAATTAGGTAAAATAGTTCCTAATCATTGATTTAATTTCCTCTTTTTTGGTGGAGAATTCACCCTTTTTACTGTTGAAACGAGCCATTGGATTTTCTTTCTTCTTTTTTTTAAACTTTTATTTATTTTAGTTTACTTTATTCATTTCCACAAGATTTTGAGTTACAAATTTTCTCCCCAACTTTCCCCTACCCACCATCGAAAAACAGACATCCCATTGTGTAACCACTCCCCCAATCTATTCTCTCCTATGTCCTCCCCCATTACGCCTTTGACTTTCCAGTAGGGCAAGATGGATCTCCCTACCACAGTGCCTGTGTATCTTAAGTCCCAGTTGGATGTAGTTAATAACAATAATAATAATAATAATTGTATATATATGTATATATATATACATACATTATATATATATATAGACATATATATATATATATACACATATATATTTTTAACATTTGATTATAGAACTTTAAATTCTGGATTCTTTCTCTTCCTCCCTCGTCACCCACCCCCACTGGAAGGACGAGCAATTAGATATAGGCTGTACATGTGTAATTATGAAGAACCGCTC
>CM053581.1:378130053-378148109 GCA_028627135.1 Pseudochirops cupreus | reverse complement strand
TTAAGGCATTCTTCTCCTCATTGGCTTTTTGGGCCTCTTTTGCCATTTGAGTTAATCTATTTTTTAAGGTGTTGATTTCTTCAGTCAGGTTGTTGACTCTCTTTTCATGATTTTCTTGCATCATTCTTATTTCTCTTCCCAATTTTTCCTCCACTTCTCTCATTTGGTTTTCAAAATCCTTCTTCAGATGATCTCTAGCTTTTAGGCAATCTTCATGTTTCTTGGAAGCTTTTGGTGCGGGAGTTCTTACTGTGCTGTCTTGCTCCTGTTCCCTGCTTTGATCCTTCTTTTCCCCAAAGAAGGAATCTAGAGTTTGGTTGCTGTTCTTACTTTGCTTCATTTGTCTGCTCATGGTTTGCCAGTCAATGATTTTTTAGCTCTGTGGAACTCTGTTTCCAGAGGGGAAAGCTCTGTCCCAAATCGCTGTGGTTTTCCCAGTTGCCAGAGCTTTTAGGAGGCTGCTGCATCCCCCACCAGCTTAGGCTCACTGAAAACGCACCCCTGGACCTCCACCCAAGGCTGTGGTCTGGATCTAGGCTGCTCAACGCAAGAAGATTTGGCCTCTGAACAATTGCTTGGACCCCCTGCAGTCTGCAGTCTGGAAGCTCTGAAGCAGCAAGGTGGAGGTGGCTGCAGGGCCTCCGCATCTGCCGCTTCCTTGCCCTGGAGGCAGTTTGGCCAGACCCACTTTTCTCCCCCAATTTTAGCCGAGTTCCCTGATCTATCACTTTGTCCTTTTTTTCTTTTGGCTTGATAATTCTGGAAACTACCACAGCTGATGCAGATCTGCTCTCCTGAAGCTCCAGCTGTGGCTTGGTTCAGCTCATCAGGCTGCCCCCAGGGCCAAGCTACCGTTTCAGGCTGGGCTGGTTTCGGCTCTCAGTGCTGAGATGGTCCCTCCTAGCCGAGCTGCCTTCAGCAGGAAGTATATTTGTGTGTGTTTTAGAGCTCTAGAATTTGTTTAGAGTCATATTTTATGGATATTTTGAGGTGGCTGTGTGGGAGCTGCCATACCTTGCTGCTCCTATGCCACTATCTTGGCTCCACCCCCCCCCCCTTTTTTTTCTTCTTTAAAAAAAAACCAAATTAACCAAAGGTTAAATATTGATTTAAAATCAGGAAAGACCAGACAGAAAGATAAAAGCAGCCATGTGTTTACAGCTTAATAGAGGTCTGATAAAATATAGAGAACACTCCTCTTTCCCCATCCTCTCCTTGAAACCAGTTGTAAGTACCCTTATACTTTGTAGACAAAAAAGGAATGAGGAAGATAGAGGGCTATGTTCTTACTTTTGAAAATCCACTGAGCTCTGGCTCAGCAGCCAATTAAAAATTTCTTCATTATCTCCTATTGCAAACCTCTCAGTCATTTACTCTTCTTGCTCTCCACACCAATTAGGGAAATCTTCAGTAGAAATTTCTCAAGATGAATCATTCATTTTTAATTGAAGGTCTCCCCTCTTCATCTGTATCATGTAGATTGGAAGAAGGTTAAAAAATAATTCCATGTTTTCTCTAAAAGAAATGAGGAAAAATAAATTCTGCCAAATATATTACATGCTCTTTTTAAGTAAAACATCAACTTTATAATCATAAGATGGAGGACACATGGCTTGACAACCATTTGAAAAAGACAAAACTGTGTGGGCAGGAATACCAAAGTTATGTAGTTCATCCACTAATTAATCATGATAGTTAATATTTATATTGTCTTGAATTTTTATGCTAGAGTGCCTTCCTCAAAAAATTCTGTGAGGTAGGAACTATAAATAAAATCCTCTCCATTTTGCAGATGAGACAACATAGTCTTATAGAAGTCAAAGTCCCAAACCTAATAGCATCAGAACCAAGATTTCAGTCTAAATTCCTTGCATCCAAATTCAGTATTATGTTACTATACCATGATGAATTCCAATTTTCCCAAGAGTATTTGAAGATGAAACTAGAATAGATGTGAAATGGAACAGATATGATAATAATCCCTGTGCAATTGTTATCCATGTTTTCCTAGAAGATTACCACAAGTAGGTCAAACCAAAGTCCTGGTGTCAGTCATTCATTTCTCTAAGTATCCCACAACTACCAATGGAGCACTGATTGTACACCTGTCATCCCTTGTCATCACCTTGTGAAAAACCCATCTTTGTCTCCTGTTATGTAATTCTTTATGGCATTGACTCCAAACCTCAATGAGTCACTTCACTGTTGTTGTTGTTGTTTTCCGTGTGTGTGTGTGTGTGTGTGTGTGTGTGTGTGTGTGTGTGTGTGTGATGGCAAGCAAAGTAGTGCTTTGCTCCTTCTTTTGGCTAATCAAGTGCCTTGAGCTTGACCTTTGATTGTATCAGGTCTTTTTTGGAAACAGTATATATTGTGTTACCCTTAAGAAGCTTAAGAGAGCTCAGAGATCTTCCCTGCTCTTAATAGGCCTAAGCTCATCACATGGAGCCCACAGTGAGAGGAGCTTGGAAGGAATGGAACAGGAAGGGTGGAACAAGAGGAATGGAGCAGGAAGGAGCAGAACAGATAGAAGTTCAAGTACCAGCTGGGAACAAGCAGAGAAAAGAGTGAATATGTTTGTGATGTCAGCACTCTGTCTGTTGTTCTGTGTTGATGTTTGTCAGACAGAAGCACTCTTTCTGTTGAACTGTGTTACTTAGACAGGAGAACTCTGTTGATTTGTGTTGATTTCTCAGATAGAAAGTGAATTGAGATAATAGTGCTGGCAATGTGTGTAAATTTTGTTGTAGCCCTGTTGAGCTTTGTTTTCCTAGAAACAGAAACTGTGAAGAAGTTATAGTGGAACATTCCCCATGAGCTGTGATATGTAACAGGAGTGGAGAGTGGCCTATCTGTGAATCCACGCAAAGTCTGGGAGCATGGAAGAGGAGCCATGGGATTTGGAAGCCAGCCTCAAGTCAAGATGAAAGAGAATTTTACTTGGGTACTCAGTGCTGACTGATGATATTGTAACCTACTGTGACCTAGGGGTAGATGATGTATTTGTACTTTTTCTTTACCATTTAAAGATGATTGGCTTAAGGATGCTTGAAATTTAGCCTTAGGAGTCAAGATAAAAGAAGATTTTGATGGGTACTTTATATTGATTAAGGAGATTGTGACTTACTGAATGATGTTTGTGGCCACTTTAGTAATAAGTGGTTATGTCATATTGTTGTGAATGTTGTGCTTTAGTTTCTTGAATGTTTTGCTTTAATTTATTGCTCAATAAATAGAGAGTTCACTATACTATGTGATTAGATCCTTAAAGTTATTCACAGCAACAGTCCTCAGGAGAAATGCTCATGGTTAGCTTTATGGTGTTTGTGTGTGTGTGTGTGTGTGTGTGTGTGTGTGTGTGTGTGTGTGTGTGTTACTCAGTTTTAATTCTTCAGATTCAGCAGGGTTTCTTCAATCATTGCCCCATAGTAAAATAAGTAGAATGTTGCTCCAGAAAAGATGGGTCTTTGCTTTCATATAAAACTTGATATTAGTAGAAAAGTTAAAAAATTTCCTCTAAACACATTCCTTCTCCCATTCAACTCAGGGAATAGCTAGTTGTCTACACACACACACACACACACACACACACACACACACACACTCATCTGTATGTATTTATATCTATCTCTATATCTAAAATATATATACATATATAGAATGCAATATATATATAGAGAGAGATGTTATACACATATATACAATGCATATACATATTGTATAATATACACATTACATAGACACATGAATATTCACACATATTTATAAATAGATGCATTACACACATTCACAAGAAACATATATATATATATATAATGTATATATTATGGTATATGTATGTATGTATATTATTGTTCATATACATACACATATACATATACATATACACACACAAAATATATTTTTCATATGGGCAACTATGTGGCTCACAATAGAATACCACTCCTGAGTCAGAAAGATCTAAATTCAAATTTAACTCAGACACTTATCAACTATGTGACCCTGGGCAAGTCATTTAACCCTGTTTGCATCAGTTTTCTAATCTGTTAAATAAACTGGAGAAGGAAATAGTAAACCACTCCCATATCTTTGCCAAAAACAAAACAAAAGAAACAAAAAGGGGGTCACAGAGAGTAATACAAGTGAAATGACTAAACATCAATGTCTTTCAAGTTTCATGTTTATAAATATGTAAAAGTATATGTAGATATGTGTCTTTGGATAGATGGATAAATCTCTCTCTCTCTCTCTCTCTCTCTCTCTCTCTCTCTCTCTCTCCTCCCCACTGTCTGTCTCTCTTTCTCTCTGTCTCTCTCTCTCTTCCCCCCATCTATCTGCTGTTGAACAAGTTCTATAGGGTGTCTAGACAAATACATGTTGAAATTTTAATAATAAACATTCTTCATCTGCTTGGTCTTTTATCTGTGGATGAACAATATAAAGTTCTTTGAATAATTACAGGTCTCTTTCAGGAGGCTCTGCTTTCTTTTGGCTCTTGATATGCAGTTAGTATGTTATCTACTAACAGAACTATGTGGACACTTTGAGCAAGGAAGCCCTGAATCAATAAATAAATAAATCTAAAATTAATACAAAGTATTTTTTTGTGGGGGGGGAGGGGAAACTATGATAATTGCAGCTGGGAGGATCAGGTGAGTCTCCATGTAGAAGCTGTCACTTGAGAATCTCAAATTAAATAAATTTAAGAGAAAGAGGTTAGAAGAGATTGTATTTTAAGCACGGGAAAAGGCAGTTGAAAGGTTCAGACAGGAGATGCAATGTCCTAGGTAAAGAGCAGGGAGAAGGTTAGTTTGACTGAATTATAGATTGCAAAAAGGAGAGTAATCTATAATGTGACTAGAAAGCCAGATTGGGTACAGCATGTGAAGGACTTTAAAAACTAAACAGAGGAACTTAATTGGAATCCTGATCATTCTTAGACTTATCTTCTCATGCCCATTATTGTAAGTCTATTAAGCTTTCTTTCAACTTGATGTATATGCTTTTTTTGTAGAAAAGCAGGACAGGTATATTTTTTAGAAAGCCTGTTATTTGGAGTTCTGTCATGTATACATGTTATATTTGAAGGTTAAGTAATAGAAATAATGGTTAGTCAAAAGCTTCCACCTTATTTACTAACACAACCATCTGTTTCCCTCACGAAATTCTAAAAGAAATGCAGCAAGCACTATTTATTCACATTCTAATACAGTATAATATAGCAGAGTAATGCAGCATATTGGCAGTGTTCCTCTAAAGTCCTGTGCTGATGCCTTATCCTGGGGTGGAGGTGACCCTGGTTTGTTGAAGGCTGTGTCAGCAGAGAATAAGCAAGTCCTAGAAGCTGGAAAGGTTTCAAGTTAAGTTCAGTGACAGACTCTGTGTTATCCTCTGAGAATTCACCAAATAATCTTATCACTGGGAAGGTGACTGTATTTTTTTCTTGGCCACAGAAACTCACAAAGACTTTCTCTGAATGCATGGAAGAGTTGTCACCAAGGATAGGAATATCAGACTGATGAAAACACAAGTCCTTGAAGCAGCAATAGTTTGGTGGCCCACTGGATAGAATTAGGAAAACTTAGGTCTGCATCTTGCCCCAGAAACTTCCTACCTTTGTGTCTCTGGACAATTCATTTAACCTCTCAGGCTGTTTCCTCTGGTGTGAAATGGAGATAGTAATAGTACCTACCTTACAGGGTTGTTGTGTGGATTAAATAAAATGTTATTTGGAAGCACTTTGCATACGTTTAAGTACTACGTAAATGCCAGATGTGGTGGTGTTGATGGGAAACAACTAGTGGTAGTGAATGAAGATTGTAGCCTAAATGTTAGTAACAAGTGAAACATGTAATTTTTGTTAATAGCCATTTTATTCCAGTGGATTTTTGATATCCTCGTCTCCTCCCCAGCTGCAGAGAATCATTTGCATTGGTACTAGTGAAAATTTGCTTTGTAACATTCTAATGCTAGATCAAAAGCCAGGAATGTAGAGGTATATCACTTTATTTATGCCTAATATCCAACATTAATTTACCTTTCTTCTCATTCCCCTAAATGACTACTAAGGATATCCAATCTCTCTTTATTACATTTTGCTGTCAGTCTGCTGACAGTGGCAGTACCAGCTCTTCAAATCGCTGAATCACAGAGTTGGAGAAACAGAAAGGATACAAGTCACCATCTAGTTAAAAAACCCACCAAATGATAAGTTATAGTATGGGGTCAAGGGTGAGTAGAATTGGGCATGTTGTCTATGGAACCTGGGTTAACAGTGTTAGAAACGTGAGGTTTCTTGACGTCATTGGAGAATCAATCAGACCCAGGATTTGAGGAAATTTATGTGAAGAGAGATCAGAGATTTAACATAGTCACATACATCAATATGTTATTTTGTTGGTTTAGGCATCCTCAGTGTTGGTATTCCCACCATTGATGCAGATCATAACCTCTTTATAAATTATGTGTTGAAATGTCTGAGACTTAAAGATTAAGTGAGTCAGCCATGGTCACGTAACTACTGTCAAAGGAGGGATTTAAACCTATGCCTTTTGGACTCTATGTCACACATGTTCTGTCCATTGCATTATACTACCTCTACACCAAATTACATTTGTATGATGAGAATACTGGCAGCAATATCAGAAAACTCTGGGACAAAATTTTAGAATGGAATCGGTGCATTTCCTAAGAGCTGGCAATATTGGCCATTTAAGAATTCAAAGGAACTTGATTTCATACGAAAGCTCCTATTGGTAAATGTTCTGAGTAGGCTACAGCCTTTTTAGTTAATACTATTACCTGGCTCTGGTTCTTGGAAACCAGCCTCTCTCCAGCATCATTGTCAACCCTGCATTAACAATGTGGTCTGAAATCCCTGCTTTTTCATGGTTCCATGATTTGTCAACTCTTTCTTTATATTCCCAATTCAAATACTGTACACCATTTTTTGCTATTCTTTTGGTTCACACTTATGATTACTTCTACTACTTGATTCCTCCCTAACTGAATGGATACATGCTGATATTTCTCTACCTTATAGCTATCTATTTAACCCTTATATAGCCTGCATAGTGCCAACTGATCCATTGTAGAAGGTAACACACATGTAGGGGGATTTTGTCTTCATTAATTCTATAAAACTTGAAAGACAAAGAGAACAAAATGTTCCGGTTCTCCAGCAATGCTAAAAAAAAAAAAGTTTGGTTATATAATTAGGAGATCTGTTATGCTACTCTTCATGAAATTCTTAAATGTTTGAAGGATGCAAAGATTCCATTTTTTATAGATCATTTATTATATACAGATTTCAGTTTAATCATGATAGAGCAAGATAATTCCTTCCCCTTACTCCCAGAACAAAGGAAAGATATAGTAGAATCTCAGAATTTGAGAACTGTAAGGAACTTTGTGATTCTTTCATTCAGCTCATACAAAAAAAATGTTCACCAAAACATACCTGAAATATGGTCATTCAGTCATTCTTGAAGACTTAAAAAGGCCAAGGAACTCACCGAATTCTTAAGATAGCCCATTCTACTCTTGGATTGCTCAAATTATTATGAAATATTTCATTTATTCTCATTTTTCCTAACAACAAACCTCAAGTGGTTTTGTTGCAACTTGTGTTCATTGCTGCTGGTTTTGTCCTGTGGAACAAATTTAAACTTCTCTCCTTATATTAACCCTTCAAATATTAGGTTAAGGCTATCATGTACCTCTAAGTCTCCTCTTCCTCAGAATATACTTGCTTTGTTCCTTCAACTAGTCCTCATATGACATAAACTCAAGGCCATTCACCATCCTGGTTGCCTTTCTCTGGACACTCTCCAACCTTTCCATGGCCTTCTTAAACCATAGTACCCAGAAAAGAACATAATATTCCCCATATGATCTGACAAGGATCCAGTACAGTGCGATTATCATCTCCGGATCACTGGAAGCTATATGCTTTCAATACAGACTAAGGGCAAACTTGCTTTCTGTGTTGACCCATTGCACTACTAACTAGTTTGAGCAAGAGCCCCTTGAAATCCACATAACGTTTTTCCCCAGATAAACTACTACCTAATCACACCTCCCCCATTTTGTATTTGTGAAATTGTTATTTTTGTACTCAAATGGTTTGTTAAACCAAGTTGCAAGCAAGCATGAGTTAGTCAAAAGAACAAGGGGACACTGAGGGATATAACTCCAGTCCAAAGAGAACATGAGAAGTTTTGCAGAGTCTATGCTACATTAATGATTCTGCCAGTTCCAAGTAACAACTGGGCTCTAACAATGTGGAAACTCATCTGCCAATGACAAGAGAAGGTGAAAATACTGAGAATAGTTCACTACTCTTTATTGATCAATAGAAAATGAAAAATTTCTTGAAAGATTGAAACAAGTCTTCCACAGACATAGAAATAGCCTTGACATATTGATGGATTTGTGACCTCATTAATGTGGGCATTCTTTCTGTTTATACGGGTTGAAATCTATTTAACATTTGTTGTGTGAAACTCTTGTTTACTGGAGTCCTATCCAATATGTGGGACCCTTCCTCTAGAACTCTTACTTTCATAAAAGCACCAAGGAACCATATGGTTGTCTATAAGTTACATGACCAGTTTGCTTCCTCTTCTGGCTATACATTCTTCTGTTTATACTACTTCTCCTACACAATTATTTGTTGTGCACATGTTACAGCCTACTCATTCCTTCGAAGAACTTCTAAAAAACAAAGTAAAAAGGAATCTTGTAAGATACAGGGAGTGTTCTATCCAGTGTTGGTCAGGAGATATAAGGGTAGAAGAATCTGCCGCACCAAAGAAAGGAAAAATGAAAGGTCATTGACATCTGGATCTATCTATATAATAGACATGATTCTTTTCCTGTGGAGTGCAGAGATGAATTCTCCAAGAAAGAAATACTTTCTTGTCCTCTAAGGAAGTATAACATGTCTTTACTAGTAAAAACTGGAAAAAGGTAGTTAAATACTACCTAGCAGAAGAAAGGGTGAGATTCTGGTATTGGTCACTCAATATTTTGATGAATACCAATGTGCCAGATGTCAATGTCACCTGAATAACAGGGGTATATCACTGCTTTCCTGGGTCATGTATTTTGAATTGACTAACATCCTACCCATATTGGTCAAATCTAAAACTCATTTCTTGTCGTTTACATGGAGACAGATCATATGACCAGAAAGAACCCAGAAAAAAAAATGACTGCTAAGGATGCTAAGGACTAATAATTCCTTAGCCAGAAACTGAAGACCTTAGGAGCAAAGGTAGTATGTTCACCACTGCCAACTCAAATTCACTATAAGGAAAAGGGGTGTGGGTTCATTGGTACAGGGGAATCCCAGATGGGGATGTTTCTATTACCAATTCAGATCAGCATGCCTTCATTGTAATTTATATTCTTAGAAAATTGCTTAGAGCACTAAGAGATTAAATGTCTCACCTAGGGTAACTTAGCTGATATGAATGTGAGGCAGACCTCGAACCCATGTCTTCTGGGATCTCAGATCAGCTCTCTATCCACTAGATTACAGCTGCCTCTCTTCAGAATAAATAACTTCCCCAAACTAAGTCTATGCAAAATATATAGGTTATTTAGAAAAAATTATTGATTGCCTATCTCTGGTTATGGCATAGTTAAGCAAAGAGATATGGAATGAGTGAATTGTATAGCAGTACATGATGGTTTTATATAACTACTTTAATACAATAAGAACACGTATAAATATAATGGCACAGAATAAATAACTTTTAAGAAACTAAACATTTATTTGTTCATCATTAATATAAGGCATGTGATGACATTTTATAATCAGTATGTGAATTTATGAAATAGGCATAAATTGTGTGTGAAAATACTCCACTGTGGAAAATAATCCTCTATATTTGTGGAGTTAAAAAGCAAGGAAACCAAGCTTGTGAAATCTCTAGTTACAAACTTGATATCCAAAGTCTGAGATAATCTTATAGGAAGAGAACAGAGTTGTGTCAAGTGCTAATGCCACTCAGACAATTTGATCATGTGAAAATGCAATCTGAAAATTTTCTAGAAGCTTAAGTTAATTTTAAATGAAAAATGAAAATGGTTCGTTTGTTTACATATGTCTGTTACTATGACATTCAACTAATTATTGTCTAAATGCCTTAAGATTGTCTTCTTTAGCTCTGCTTCTAGGACAGGAGAACCTTTTGTTTGCATGATGTACCCTTTTGGCAGTCTGGTGAAAACTGTGGACTCTTACAAGAACATTATTTGTTTTGTTTTATCTTAATAAATATTTGAATGAAATACTAAATTTCAGCTAGAGGTTAGTGAAAATAAAGATGATTTTTTTTTGTCCACAGATTTGTTTATAGACTGCATGAAATATATCCCTGAAACCCATGAAGTTTCAGGGATCCCAGGTAAAAAAAGCCCCATTCTGGCATCTGGCATCACTGTACAGTTTTCAAAATAAAGTAGATATTGCTAACATGGAGAAATGTGGAAACCTGTGATAGTGTAGAAAAGAAAGTGCCCCTTAGGCAAGACAATGGGAAGCAGCCAATCAACTTGCAGCATTTGTTTCTAGTATGTTCTGATCAAAATTAGGTCATTGTGTTGCTTGTATTTTAACTTGATGCCACCCCCAATTCATTCTTTATCTCCTCATAAGTTCAGGATGTACTAATAAATGTTTAAGCAACTTGGGGTTTGGGAGCAGGAATGTATGCCCTGATACTCTTTTAAGTTTAATCTGAGTTATATTTTTTCCCCATCATTTCCCTAAATCTAGAAAAAAAAATCAATCAGTCTATTCAACATGTAAGCAAGTAAGCAAGCCCTCATTTGTAGCACCTACCAGCTTCTAAGGTGTAAATACTCATGTTGAAAATTTAGCAATTGGTTCTCACAAACTGATTTAAACTGGCTCCAGCACATACCTGGACTCCATCTTGGTAGAGAAGATAGACATGAAACCTACTTGCACATCCATGGTTTGATGCAATTCTTGGGTACATAAGCAATAGAAGTGCTTTAGCTAAGCTAGGAAAATGCAAAGTACTGAATTAACATCTAACAATGTTACTTGAAATCCTCCTTTGAAGAAGGCACTGGTGCTCTCTGGAGTTGAGACAGAGTTGACATGTTCACAGTCAGATAGTTAGGTTTCTAAAATGTAGCAGTACATTTGAATTAAAGGTACTGACATTGTTTTAGGCCTTCTATATCTATCTCTGGGTGACACATTTCAGGCAGTGTGTTGGTACTGAAATAATAAATCCATCACAGCGTGGGGAATGGAAAGATTTTCTCTCCATTTTCACTGGGATTAAGGCAATAACTGTCTGTGAAGAGATTTATTACTTCATGTGCAGTGATATTGAAAGTCATTAAAAATATCTACTTTGGAAATGGGAAACAGCAGAGGATTTGTTGTGCATTATCATTGAATTTTTGTGCTTGTATCCTAGTCCACTAGGCTTTCGAAAGTAATGATATTGTAATAATTTAAAAATGAAAAGTAAATTAAAAAATGGCAAAAATCAAGGCCCTTCAAGTAAAAAGCAGAAAGCTTCCAAATCATGTATTTTCTTTTCTGGATTTAAGAAGTTGTTTTATTCTAAAAATAGTGTGTCAGAAAACAGGCATAGACCAATATCTTACACCATATACCAAGATAAGATCAAAATGCATACATGATTTAGATACAAAGGATGATACTAAAAGTAAATTAGGAGAGCAAGGGATAGTTTATCTGTCAGATCTATGGAGAAAGAAAAATTTATGACCAAACAAGAGATGCAGGACATTATGAAATGCAAAATGAATAATGTCAATTACATAAAATTTAGAAGTTTTTGCATAAACAAAGCCAATGCAACAAAGATTAGGAAGGAAGCAGAAACTTGGAAACCATTTTTATAGCCAGTGTCTCTGATAAAGGCCATATCTCTAAAATACATAGAAAATTGAGTCAAATTTATAAGAATACAAGTCATTCCCCAATTGATAAATGGTCAAAGGATATGAATAGGCAATTTTCAGATGAGGAAATTAAAACTGTAGTCATAAAAAAGCTCTAAATTACCATTGATTAGAGAAATAAAAATTTAAACAGTTCTGAGGTATGACCTCACACCTATGAGACTGGCTAACATGACAAACAGAAAAATAATAAATGTTGGAGGTGTGGGGAAATTGGAACACTAATGAAATGTTGGTGGAGTTGTGAACTGATCCAACCATTCTAGAGAGCAATCTGATGCTATGTCCAAAGGGCTATAAAACTGCATAGCCTTTGATCCAGGAATACCACTACTAGATCTGTATCCCAACAAGATCATAAAAATGGGAAAAGGATCTGGATTTACAAAAATATTGATAGCAGCTCTCTTTGTGGTGTCCAAGAATTAGAAATTGAGGGGATGCTCATCAGATGGATAATAACTGAACAAGTTGTAGTATATGAATGTAATGGAATATTATTTTTCTATGAGAAATGATAAATAGGTATACTTCAGGGAAAACCTAGAAAGACTTATATAAACTGAGGCTGAGTGAATTGAGAAGAACAGTAACAGCCATATTGTGTGATGATCAACCTTGATAGACATTACTCTTCTCAGCAGTGCAATGATCTAAGTCAATTCCTAAAGACTCATGATGGAAAATACCAGCCACATTCAGAAAAAAGAATGATGGAGTCTGAATGCAGATCAAAGCATTGTATTTGTTCTCTTTTATGTTTTTAAATTTTTTTCTTTCTCATGTTTTTCCTCTTTTTTTTCTGATTCTTCTTTCACAATTTGACTAATGTGGAAATATGTGATTGTGCATGATCAGCTTATATCAGATTGCGTGCTGTGTTGGAGAAAGGGGAAGGGAAAGAGAGGAGCAGTAATTTAGGACTTAAAATCTTATAAAAGTGAACACTTTTTTAAGAAGATGAGTTATGCTTTTTATATGAAATTCTATGTAGGTTTTGCATAGAACACAAAATATTCTGTTTCCAAATCCTTCCTTACTTCCTGTTTTCTTTCTTTCTTTCTTTCTTTCTTTCTTTCTTTCTTTCTTTCTTTCTTTCTTTCTTTCTTTCTTTCTCTGTTTCTTTCCTTCTTTTCTTCCTTCCTTCCTGCCTTCCTTTCTTTCCTTCTCTCTGTCTCTGTCTCTGTCTCTCTCCCTGTCTCTCTCCCTCCCTCCTTCCCTCCCTCTCTCTCTTTCCTCTCTTTTTAAGCAAAAGAACCAGAAGACAACTGTCAAAAGTATTTTTTTGTGACTAGATAAACTGACAGATATTATCATACATGGATCCAGATCAATCTAGATCAGAAGTTCTTAACATTTTTTGTGTGTCCTGGACCCCTTATGGCAGTCTAGTGAAACCTGTGGACCCCTTCTCAGAATAATGTATTTAAATGCATAAATTAAATACTTCAATTACTAAAAAACTACTTATATTGAAATTCCATTTTATATATATACACATATATGTGTACATATACACACATATATGTACATATGTATGCAACTTACACATGAAATTCTAGACTGTAGATGATAAAATAAAGATGAGAGAATAGAAATCAAATGTTATAATATCTGGTTTCTTATGGCTTTACTTTAAATGACTCCTTTTTCTATTCAAAGGGATGAATGCATTCTTAACATGAACCATATCCTTGTGTTAGAATCATATATTGCCCTGTTTCAGACCCTCATATTTTCATTGTGTAAGGGCAAACAAAGAAGTACTTAGCACCTTGTTTCAGCTATTTAATTATTTAGCACCTTCTTCCAGTTCAAGTTTCTTTTAAGACTTGCCCATGATTATATCAAGTCTTTGAGTTGAAGGGAAAATTATGTGGCCATTTTAGCGATAACTTGTTATGTCATAACTTTGTGAAGGCTGTATTCTGATTTCTGATAATGTTTTGTTTTAGTTTATCACTGAATAAATAGAGAATTCACTATACTATGTAATCAGAACCTTGAAGCTGTTCACAGCAGCAGTCCTCTGGAAAGCTGCTCATACTTGGCTTCACACATTGCCAAGTAAATGAAGTGGAATGGGTTTTCCTGCTACTAATATAATGGCTCCATACCATCCTTTACTGTTTGAATAATATTCTTGAGGCAATGCTATCATCACACATACCACACCTTTAGTGGGAAAAAAGGTCAATGTCTCCCTTTTGCCCATGCTTCTACAGATATGAGGGAATAAATGAATAAAATGGAGTAGATGGAGCCAAGATTACAGAGTGAAGAACAATTACAGCTGAGCTCTTCCAATATTCCCCTTCAATCTTTGGATTAATAATCAAATTGAATTTTGGAGTAGTACAGCCAACAAAAATTTGGAGTGAGACAGTTGCCCAACTCAAAACAATTTGGTTGTCAAAAAGACAGGTCTGTAACAGTAGTGTGGGCCTTGGAGGTGGTTGCAACAGCAGATCAGCAAACCAGAAAGAATAAGGAGAACTGGTTAGCAAGAGATCATAATGACCTAGGAGCTAAGCATGGAAGTGAATGCTCTTTGGCATTTTTATTGTGCAAACCCAGTTCCAAGTTGCAGTTCCAAGAGTAGAAGCTGGCACTTGAAGCTGTAAGGGAGCTGAGGTTCTTCCTAGATAAGGACCAGAGAAGAAACCTGGAGATCAGTGACCACACCACTTTTCAAATCTCACCACCTTGGAAACCCTGAAAACTTTTAAATCCCAAGAACTATCCGTAAAAATAGCAGTTAAAAGGGATGGCTAGGTTGCACAGTGTATAGAACAGTGGCCCTGGAGTCAGGAGGACCTGAGTTCAAATCTGGCCTCAGACACTTAACATTTACTAGCCCTGTAAGTAACACTTACTTGACCCTGGGCAAGTCACTTAACCCCAATTGCCCTGCCTTTCCCCCTTCAAAAAACAAAACAAAAAAAAAATAGCAGTTAAGGGGAAAAAAAGAAACATGAAGCTTAAGACAATGCCTACCACCCCATCCTCAGTCGAGCAGAGCAATCAACTAAAACAAAACAAACATAAACAAAAAAAAAAACTAAACATAAAAATCTACTCTGATGAAAAGGCAGATCAAGACGCAAAGTCAGTAGAAGACAAGCATGTGAAAACAGTTATAAGCAAAGTCTCAAAGAAAAATGCCAATTTGACACCATCCCAACAAGAATATCTGCAAGATATGAAAAAAAAAGAGCAAATAAAAAAGATTTTAAAAATCAAATAAGAATGGTGGGGGAAACATAGGGAGAAGAAATGAAAATGATGAAAGAAAAATGTGAAAAGAGGAATTAAAACTTGGTAGAAAGACACAAAACTTCACTGAAGAAGATAATTCCTTAAAAGATTAGAATTGGGTAAGAGAGAGTTAATTATTATGAATAAAATAAATCTAGACTCATGATTCTGAGACTCAGGATCTTTTGCAGTGTGTGCCCTTTGAGGCAATCTTTCTTGTATGATTTTCATTCAAACACTGAAGCCACATTAGATTACTGGTTATACACAATCTTTGTGCTGGTGTTGCCTGCCAGACTGACTTTTGCTCATGTTGCTTCACAGACCTAAACACTACCCCCAATCACTACCCGTTCCTTATCTCCCTTCTCCTAGTGCCAAAAAGCACCTTATAGATATTTGCATCTATTTTGTAGTTATGATATGTGTACATAGATATTCAAGGTGGTCTACAATAAGAATGAAAGCATCCCATCATCCCACTCTCAGGGAGAGCTCCGTCAGTGAATAGCGACAGAAACAATACAGGGGAAGGGCTGATGTGTAACAACTTCTCTATAGTTACTGTACTTTCACTTCATGGGAATCTACTGGCATAATCTCAGTCTCCATAACATCCCCTGCCACTTCTTCCTCCTTATTAACTTCCATAGACTCTCCTTTCTTTTCAGTCTCTCTTGCTTATGCACCACTATCTCCCAGGCCCAGAAAGTAGGCAGTAACTAGAGAGGATCCTTGCTTCAGATCTGCTAGACCCTTGGACTATGACATGTGCCCCACCCCTGAATCCTGAGGGTTATGAGGTCTTTTTCTTTTTACCATCTACTGATTCTTACTTGTTATCTCCTCTACTAGAAATTAATCTCATTGAGAAGATTAGCAGTCTAACTTTTTTTATTTGAATCTCCAGTGCTTAAGTTGACAGAAATACAGCACCAAATAAAGGCTTGTTCATTCATACTTTCATTCTTACATGATGTCATTTCTAATAGAACATAAGCTCCTCGAGGGCAAGGACTATTTGCTTTTTCTTTTTGGTATCCCCAGTATTTGCTTAATAAATGACCTTTAATTGATCAACTGCCTTCAATTTCTCCATGAAGCTTCTCTTTTTCCAATTTTCAAAACAAATTACCTGAATGTTCCCTTTGTACCTATCATATTCTCCTTGATTGAATATAGTTTCCTCTACACAACAGTCAATATTCCATTTCGGCATCTGTCCCTTATGTCTAGAATGCACACCCTCCTTATTTGTCTCATAGAAACCTTAAGCACAATCCTTAATTTGCTTCAAGGTTCAGCTCACTCTCTACAAGAATCCTTTCCTGACCCCACGCTGCATGTTATCCCAAACAATTATTTGCTCCACCTCTCAATTATTTTGCAGATAAACCTTGAAAAATATACTTATCCATGTACATGAAATTTCTCCCAGTAGAATCTGTCTATGAAAGTAGGTCACTATTCAGTTTTTACTTTGTGTTTCCAGAAACCTAGCACTATGCCTAGAAAATTGTGAATGTTTAATAAATGGTTGCTAAATGAATGATTATTTTGTTTGTCTTTTCTCCTGCTAATCTGTAAGCTTCTTAATGGCGGAATCTGTCACATCTTTGTCTCCCCAGCACAGTGAACGGTCCTGCTCATTACGGGAGTTTAATACATTTTTTTTTGAATTAGTAATGCATTAGAACTAGAAGGGGCCTTTAAGATTACTTATTTCAACCCACTGGTTTAAAAAAAATGAGTAAACTAAGGCCCAGTGATCACACAGGTAGGCAAAGTCAAGATAAAAAAATAAGGTCTGTGTACATCTATAACACACCACTTTCTGCTTAATCACTCTCTGGCATTTCATACACAATGTACAAACTGACTTCGTAGTTCTTTGATGAGACATCTAATATGTGTAAATTACTCATGAAAATAGATGTGACTTTTCTTAGTCAGAAAACTGTAATCTTACTAATGTAAGTTACGATTTTTCTGAAGGCTGTAAATTTCTGCTTTGGAAATGTCTGTACCTTTAGTGTTTTGGGTTTTTTCCTCTAAGTAGCATGCTACATTTCAGATGACCTGCTTAAAGATACTTTAATTGGTGAAATTAGCAAAAGTTTCCTTTATATCAAGCTTTTTTTTTTAAATATACAAAAGTCATATTTATTTCCCCCTACGTCCATCATGGAAAAGTAGAATGTAAACTGGGGGAGAAAAAAGACAGCTGTTGGTACAATGGTTAAAATTCTGGGCCTGAAGTTGGGAAGACCTGAGTTCAAATTTGACCTCACATGCTTGCTAGCTATGGAACCCTGAGCAAATAATTTAAAACCTTTTTTTGCCTCAGTTTCCTCAACTTCAAAATGGGGATAATAATAGAAATTAACTCAAAGGGTTATTGTGAGAATCAAATGAGATAATCAGAAAGTGTTTGTTACAGAGCCTGATACATAGTAGCATTATATAAATGCTAGCTACTGCTATTATTATTTAGTCATTTTAGTTCTGTCTGACTCTGTGATCACATTGGGAGTTTTCTTAACAAAGACACAAAAGTAGTTTGCCATTTCCTTCTCTATCTCAGTTGACAGATGAGGAGCTGAGGCAAGTAAGGTTAAGTGACTAGCCCAGGGTCACACAGCTAGCAAGTGTCTGATGCCAAATTTGACTCAGGTCCTCCTGACTCCAGGGCCAGTGTTCTATCTACTGTGCCAACGAGGTGCTCATTATAGATATATAGAAAGATAGGTAGATAGATAGAGAGTTAGATAGACAGAGAGGTAGAGAGATAGTTATAGATATAGGCAGATAGAGATAAATAT
>CM053581.1:378113191-378129553 GCA_028627135.1 Pseudochirops cupreus | reverse complement strand
TTTCCCTCAGAAGTCAATTAATATGAGCATATTTTGAGGCAGTCCACGCTAGAAGCTGCTACATCGATGAGATGATCTTGTCCATATTAGAAGAACACAGGGCTAGGAAGAGAATTTTCTCTCCTCCTCCTACCTTTGACCATGACATGCAAATGTAGGGTTACTCATCCAGTAGGAAACACTTCTTCTAGCAGTCTGAGAATTGATCACTCTAGGAAAGTATAATGTGTAAAGCAGAGATACTTCCTAAATCTAATTTCTTTCCTGAAGTTCAACTATCTATCAAAAACTATTTTTGGGGTATGAATGTCTCACAGACATCTCAAATTCAACATGTTCAAACTATAACTCATAGACTAAAGTCCCCCTAATTCCCATGCTCCCAATTTTACAATTATTATCAAGGGTATCACAATTCTCCCAGTCAAACACCTTTGCTACTTTAGCATCCTTCTCAAAATTTTATGAACACTAACTCCATATAACAAATCTGTTGTTAAATTGTGTCTTTGCTAACTTTGTAGCATGTCTTATAAATGTCAATCAGTAAAACAATACAAAACAAAATAAAACACGCATTTATTAAGTATACCTACTATGAACCAGGCAGTGTGCTAACCCCCAGGGGTACAGAGAAAGCAAAAGATAGGCTCTCATGGAGTTTATTTTCTACTGGAATAGATAACATGAAACAAATATGAATAAACAAGCAATATACAAGGTAAATTTGAAACAATCAATTAAGGGAAGGCAATGGAATTTAGAGGGATACAGAAAGGCATTTTACAAAAGGCAGGATTTTAGCTAGGATTTGAAGGAAGTCAGGGAAACCAGGAGGTAGAGATGAAGAGAGAGAACATTCCAGAAGTAGGAAACTCTCAGTGATGCGCTTGTGACATGTAGTGTTACATTCAGTGGAACAGCAGACGTCAGTATTACTGAATTACAAAGGACCTGGTTGTTGTTGTTCAGTTGTTCTCAGCTGTGTCTGACTCTTCATGAGCATATTTGGGGTTTTCTTGGCAAAGATACTGTAGTGGTTTGCCATGTCCTTCTCCAGCTCATTTTCCAGATGAGAAAACTGAGGCAAAAATGATTAAGTGATTTGTCCAGAGTCAAACAGCCAATAAGTGTCTGAGTTCAGATTTAAACATAGTCTTCAAACTCCAGACCTGGCATTCTATCTACTTTGCAACCTAGCTGCCTCAAAAATCTGGGGCAAGGTTTAATTTGTAAGGTAGGCGGGGACATGTTATGGAAGGCTTTAAAAGCCAAAGGATTTTATATTTGATCTGGGAGGTGATAGGGAGCCACTGGAGTTTATTGTATAGGTGGATGACATGGTCAGATCTGCATGTTAGGAAGATCAACTTAGCAACTGAGTGAAGGATGGACTAGAGTAGAGAGAGATTTGAGGAGGGAGACTAAGCAGAAGGCTTTTGCAATAGTCCATGCATGAGATGATTAAGGCTCGCGCTATGGTGGTAATGTCAATATCAGAAGAGAGAAGGGATAAATATATGACAGAGTTGTTATGACTTTAGAATGACTAGACCTGGCAACGGATTGGATTTTAATTGAAAGGAGAGAGTGAGAAGTTGAAGATGACACCTAGTTTGTGAGCCTGATTGACTGGAGAATGATGGTACCCTTAAGAGTATTAAGAAAATTAGGAAGTGGCTTTGGAGAAAAATTAGTGAATTCTGTTTTGTTTCCAATGATTGGTCCCCTAAAAAACATTGAATGACAGATGTTTTATAGAGAACTTAAAATTCAATGGGACAAGTTAATACTCAAAATATTTAGACTTGGAAAGAAATGCAAAATGGATAATTGTGATTCCATTAAATTGAAAAAAAAATTGTACAGAAAAAGCCAATGTAATGAAGATTAGGGGGAAGCAGAAAATTGGGAAAGATTTTTTACAAACAATATCTCTGATAAATCCTTTATTTCTAAAATATGCAGAGAACTGAGTCAAATTTATAAGAATACAAGTCATACCCCAACTGATAAATGCTCCAATGATATGAATAGGCAGTTTTCAGAAAAAGAAATTAAAGCTATCTATAATCATATGAAAAAAGTGCTCTAAACCACTATTGATTAGAGAAATGCAAATCAAAATAACACTTAAGTACCACATCTTTCCTGTCAGTTTGGCTAATATGAAAAAACAAAAAAATTATAAATGTTGGAGAAAACATGGGAAAATTGCCACACATTGATGGTCGAGTTCTGAACTGATACAGCCATTCTGGAGAGCAACTTGGAACTATATCCAAAGGGCTATAAAAATGTGCATCCCCATTGAATCAGCAATACCACTTCTAGGGATGTATCCCAAAGAGATCATATAAGGGGGAAAAGGACCTGTATGTAAAAAAAAAAAAAGTATTATAGCTCTTTTTGTGGTGCATAGAGTTGGAAATCAGTTGGGGAATGGCTAAATAAGTTGTGGTATGTGAATGTAATGGAATGCTATAGTACTATAAGAAATGAGGATCAAATGAACTTCATAATAACTTGGAAAGACTTAAAGGAATTGTTGCTGAGTGAGGGGAGCAGAACCATGAGAACACTTTACACAATTATAGATACATTGTGTCTGTGATGACTAACTTTGGTGGACTTGGCTCTTCTCAGCAATGCAAGGTGCTAAGACAATTTCAAAAGAGTCATGATAGAAAAGGCTATCCACATCCAGAGAAAGAATTAGAGTCTGAATGCAGATTGAAGCAAACTATTTGCTCTTTCTCATTTTTGTTTTGTTTTGTTTTGTGGTTCTCTCTTGTGGTTCCTTCCATTGGTTATAATTATTCTTTATAGCTTGATTATTGTGAAAATGTTTAATGCGAAGGTGTATGTAGAACCTCTATCAGATTGCATGCCATCTTGTGGAGGTGGAGATAATCTGGAACTCAAATATTTGTGGAAAAAAATTTTAACTAAAAATAAATATTGTTAAATAAGTGTAGAAAGTATCAAAATAAATCTTGAGAACAAAAAGGTTCCTGACTTCCTGTTGCAACTTATCCTGCAATACATTGATTTTTTTTTAAATGAAGCATGGGAAGAAATTGTATTGAATAAAATGAAAACATGAAGGTTTTCAAGAAAAAAAATCAGAAAGGAAACTTAAGCACCCTTGTTTTTTTTAAATCTATTTTCAAAATATAATTAATGCAAGGATTGATTCTCAAATGGAAATCAAAATAGCTCCGAGGTACCACATCTCACCTGTCAGATTGGCTAACATGACAGAAGAGGAAAATGATAAAGGATAGAGAAGATGTGGGAAAATTGGAACACTAATGCATTGCTGGTGGAGTTGTAAACTGATATAACCATTCCGGAGAGCAATTTGGAACTATTCCAAAGGGCTATAAAAATGTGCATACCCTTTGAACCAGCAGTATCACTTCTAGGGCTGTATCCCAAAGAGATCATACAAGTGGGAAAAGGGCCTGTATGTACAAAAATATTTATTGTAGCTCTTTTTTGTGGAGGCAAACAATTGGAAATCAAGGGGATGCCCATCAATTGGGGAATGATTAAATGAGTTTTGGTATATAAATGTAATGTACTACTATTTGGTATAAGAAATGAGGAGCCCATAAACTTCATAATAACCTGGAGAGACTTACATAAACTGATGCTGAGTGAGAGAAGCAGAACCAGGAAAACATTGTAAACAATTACAGACACAGTGTATCTGTGATGACTGACTTTGATAGACTGGGCTCATCTCAGCAATGCAAGGTTAAAAGACAACTCCAAAGGACTCATGATGGAAAAGGCTATCCACATTCAGAGAAAGATTTATGGACTCTGAATGCACATTGAAGCAAACTACTTGCTCTCTCTCTTTTTTGTTGTTCATTCCATTGGTTATAATCCTTCTTTACAACTTGATTAATGTTTAATGTGAAGGTATTTGTAGAACCTATATGAGGTTGTCCTCCGCAATTTGGGGGCAAGGGTGGAGGAAAGAGAGGGAGAGAAAATTTGGAACTCAAAAGCTGGTGAAATTGAATGTTGTAAACTAAAAATAAGTAACTAAATAAATTAAACTAGAAAAAAAAGAATTGATTCACAGTGAGGAAAAATTATGAAACTTTTGATCAAGTTTCAACTTTTTTTTTCCAATTGCTAAATGAAAGCAATTTTTGCAAATACAGTTTTATAAGTGAATGACTCATAGTATATTTTGTATAGACTGTGAAAATGGACAATGACATGAGGCCAGGGAGAATTAGATAAAAGAAGGAGGAGGAGAGCTGACAGGTTACTTTTGAGAAGTTGTAAAGCTCTTTTAAAAATACTTAACTTCTTCCAGAAATGAAGGGCCATATTTTAATGCCAATATTCTACTAAAGGTGACAAGAGTGTGAGTTATGGAACAACATAATCTGTAAAGAATTTAAGGGAATTAAAAGGACAAAGCTGTGTAAAAGACTTTATTAAAGAAATATATGATGGAAAAATATGTTGTTTGTTGTTGGTTGGTCAGGTGGCAAAGGCAAAGCAGACATATTGGAAAACCATTGTCCTCCAGTGGTATCTGCAGTATGTTAGAAAACACCAAGGAAGGCAAATTGGAACTCATGGTAAGGAGTTGTATATGAGAGTCAGACATGGATGAGGATTTTTTCCCCTACATTATTATTTCTGGATCTAGAATAAGCATCTCAGAGGACAGATTTACAGAATTCAGAGAACGAGATGGTAGCAGCCAGAGTCTAACTCCAAACCCAAAATGAATCCTCACTGAACAAGATTTTTTTTTTTAAAAAATGGTCATCTAGTCTCTGAATACTTCCATTTTCACTCTCAACATATTTCATTTTACTTCAGAAGAATTCTAATTGCTTGGATTTTTTTTTAATTTTCATTTCTTCCCTTTGCAACTTCTATCCTTTGCTAGTGATTCTGCCTTCTGAGGTCTAACCCTCTTCCTCATGACAACCCTCCAGATAAAGTTATCAAATGTACACTGAGTCTTCTTTTCTTCAAGATAAACGCCTTAGTTCCTACAAACAATCTTCATATGATATTGATTCAAAACTCTTCAGCATCTTGGTGGCCTACTTCTGGACATTCTCAAATGTTTTCATATTGTTGAGTTCAAAGATTCATTACAATAGTCACATATTTTTCTAACTGCTCTTCTATGCAGGCTTTTTTTTATTAGTAATTTACAAAATAAGAAAAAAAGTATGAGAAATAAATACATTTAATGAATTCTAAGAAGTGTGCATTAGGAGAGAGGAAATTGAAGGGATTGAGGGGATTAGGATAGCAAGTGGTTAATTGTGGGAACTGAACAACACTGACTCCATCTCGTGATGAATTCGAGAGCTAGTTCAGTAACCTATCTATTCAATTATGGGTCTAGCCCAATTTCTATCTTGTAAAAAAAAAAATCATTGAACTTTGGAAACTGGAAGAAAAATCTATTGAATTTTTTGACCCCAGTCTTCATGGCTGGGAAGCTGGACTACCCATACCTGCTATTTAGAGACCTTTAACCAACGACCTAGGTTATACTGACCAGAAATCCGGGCAGATCCAAAGACTGATATGAGAATTTTCTCAAAATTGTTTATCACACAACCCATGTATCTTATCTGAAAACTGGCCCCATACTGCTAAATCAATGATTGTTTCCATGTTCCTTTGACAGTTTATGAATATTTTCAGAAAGTGGGACATCTCTTTTTCTGATTTCAAGAAATTGCACCTGTTCGCTCTCTTTATCCCAACATGGAAAGTCTCTAATACTTCATCTAATTAGAAATCAGATTACCTAATGTTGTACCATTTCCTTTTAATTATTTGACCATATTTGATTAATTGTTTTTAATATATAAATGTCTCTCCCTGAATGCAGGGTCCAACCCTAAACTAGGAAAAGGTCCTGGTCCCAATTTGTTAGGCAATTGGCATGCATTGTTTTATAAATCAATATGCTTGGGAGTTCAAACATTTGTTTCCTCAGTAATTTTATTTTTCACCTGCTTCAGGACCAAAATAGACCATGGTTGGTAATTTCAGGAACCATCTTTATACAATGATTTCTAAAGATCTTCAGTAAACTACCCGCATTTATTAAGACCCTAGGTAGTATAAAGAGGTCATGTCTTCATGAGGAAAGGATAGATTAAAACTGAGAGAGGTTTTGAGGTATGCAAGAGAGATGAGGGTGTTCACACCAAGCATCCTGATCTCAACAAGTATTTTTTTTACCTTCTGCTTTTGATTATTTCATTATTACACCATTGTTCCCTTTCTCATAGAATGGGTAATTGAGAGTTGACCGTCCCTTTTGAATGTTGACAGCATGTCAAAACATTTTCAATGTGGAGATTAGGGGAGAACACTTGTTTTACATTCTCCTACTAACCACCAGAAATATTCACAGTGTGAAAAATACAGCTGCCACCACTAAAAAAAAAGTAGGCATAGTTTATCACCCCTTTTCAGCACTTTAAAGCATATAATATTTTATCTTCATTATCATCTAGTTATGTTCACCTATCATAAAAATGCACATGAAACATGGTCCCATCTACATGACAAAGAAAAGTTTCAAAATCCTTATCAATACAATTATCTCTTGCATTTAAATTTTAATATCCTACATTTAATTTGAAGTTGACCTGAGTCACATTCAGCTTCTGTACCAGTGACAACAGTATTCCATTCGAGAAACTGTTTCATCAGTGTCATCTGGAAGTTACACATGAGGGCACAAGATCATCAATAATGTAACTTGGAAGCACACACATTGTAACTGAATTGCTAATGTTTTTAAGATGTATTGTTATACTTTGCTACATTCTTTTAGCGTCAGAATTTCCAGTTTAGTTTATAGCCACAGGAATCCCTTTGGACCAGTGTCAGTTTGGGAGATATATAAACTTTATAACAAGGTAGGTGGAGAAGGAAGTAGCAAACAGCTTCAGTATCTTTGCCAAGGAAACATCAAATGGGATCAGGAAGAGTCAGTCATGACCGAAATGACTAAACAACAAGAACAATTGGCTTATAGTGATTCAAATGACAAGCTTTACCCTGATCTAAATCCCTACAAACTAACTCACATTGGTTAATTGGAAATAATTTGGTTTTGCTGCATAATTCTGCCTATGAGTTATTCACTCAACTAAAAAAAACTAGTCAAAACCTATAAAAATAGATCACTCAAAGGGTGATCTCTAAAATATCTCAGGATCTACACAAAAATACCTAACACTAAATATTGTCCTGATATTAGATTGTTAATAATCAAATAACTTATCTAGAAAAGTCACATTTCAAAGGTTCTAGGAAAGAGTATTGCCATTACAGGGGATGTAAAACAATATTTAAAGTACCTGCCACTTGTCAAATTTGCAGAGTGGGAAAGTCATTAACCTCTTAATCTCAGTTTTCTAATTTGTAAATATGAAGGTAATAACTCTATTGGTTTTTTTCACACTTAATAGGAGCCTTAACCAAGATAAGAGAAAAAAAAAAGCATTTCATAAGAAGTAAAGATGAATTCACATTTGTCAGTGTAGATTAATGGACAATCATTTGGTAAACAATTGAGTAGAAGCCTGGGATTAGAAAGATACATTTTCCTGAATTTAAACCTGGTGTTAGACACAAGGTATGTAACCTTGGGGAAGTCACTTATCTCCATTTGCCTCAGTTTCCTTACATATAAAATAAGCCTGAGAAGGCATAACCCATACCTGAATAACAAATACCTGAAAGAATAACTACACCTGAGGGTCAGGTAACTTGACTACAAGCATACGGATTGCAAGTGACAGAGTCCAGTTTAGAAATATGATCCTTCTAAATCCAAGTTCCATGTTCTATTCATTATGGCATTCTACTGCTTATAAAAATGTAAGCAATCACATAATTGCAGTATTCTATCTCACTAATTAATAGATATTTTCACCCACATATTGCCATTTGTATATGATACATGCCAATAGTTTAAAAAAATAAATGCATAGAAATTGGTGAATATCTCAAAGATCATCTAAGCTCATACTCTCACACAATGGAGGAGTCTCCTATGAAACTGTGGCAGATGACTTTTAAGATCCCTACAATTTGAACTTTTTTTCACCATACATGACTCCTCCTACCATCAGGAATATTTTGAATATTGCTGAGACAAAGAATGTGTTACATGTATGTTGTGCAGTACCAAATGTGTGTATACTTTAAAAATTATACTTTAGAAACTGGTGTATTTTGTAGCCATTCAACACATAAACACTTTTTTCCCTTTCACTATGTGGTCATTTATTCTTTCAGTACTGGAATCATTACAATTAATTGCTACGAGACTAATAAACTCAATTGTAATCTCCTTTAGGGGAAAAAAAAATTATCTTCACTTATCTGAGAGATGCTAATACAGTGCCTAGTAGTAGGAAGTCATCAAATATTTAATGAAGGAAGAAATGAATGGTAAAACACAAAAAACAAATTATATACATTCTGTGTGTGTGTGCAAGCTTCAAGATTATTAAAGTAGAAGAGATGATGTTCATAGAAGTGAATTATACTAAAATGTACAATTGTTCATTCATTTGTTTTTTTTCATTTCTATCAAACCCCTTTCTTCTACCTTAACAACTCTAGGGTTACTTTAGCACTTTGGAAGTAGAATGACATTTTAAAAAATGAATATAAAATTTGAACCCTAAGACTTATTACAGATAACATCTTTTAAAAATGCATAGGAATTCTATCCACTATCATTATCTTGTGGTTTTATTAAAACAACTGTCCCTTATATCCATGGTCCAAAAGTATGTCTCTATACACTTTAAATTTTTCTCTGATATCTCCTGTAGCTGCACAGATGGATCTGGGGCTCTGGGCTTACAAAGGCTTTGCAATCAAAGCTCAAATTTACAAGATTGTTGAATTAGGGCATGGGGAAAGGTCATGTAGTCCAACATCTTCATTTTATGTATATGGAAACTAAGGCCCATAGGATTAAAATGGCTTGCACAAGATCACATGAACAGCAGGTGGTAAAGCTAGGATTTGAATCCAGGTTTTTTGTTTTCCAATTCAATGTATTTTCCTATACACATTTTGCCTCACTCTAGTATGAAGTTACCAATATAGCAAGGCTTCAAATGTAGACCAGAAGGAGGTGGGTGTCATGCCTGAGAACCAGAGAAACTAAACACACATGCATAAACACACACTCACACACACACACACACACACACACACAATTTGTTTTTCATGTTTTACCGTTCATTTCTTCCTTCATTAAATATTCGATGACTTCCTAATTCTAGGCACTATATTAGCATCTATCAGAAGAGTGAAGATAATTTTTTCCCCTAAAGTTCATCACCAGAAAGTTGGAAATCAAATGATGGTGGTGATTTATTTTGTGTTCATCATCATCATCATAACAATAACAACAATAACAATGATAAGAATTACTTTCCACTCTGTTGTAAAGAGATTAGCATTGTCGAGGGTGGACGAGGTGTACTTTCCAAAGTTACTATTGTTGTTTTTTGTCCTTCATTCTTGAAGAGTACATGACATCAGGAAGGTGATGTCATGACATGAAAATTAATTGTTTTTAAGTGAGAGATTACTATGCAGAGTCACCAGCCTCACTTTCTCGTCTGGAACCACCTGAGTCCAGTGGAAAGATATGGGTCAGGACAATTGGAGATGAGCCTGGATGCAGTGGCACACCCTGATTTTTTAAAGCTAAGTCTTTAGCAGGTCATAGGCAACAGTGAGGCAACACCCATTCAGTGATTAATGCTAAGCAAGAAATGAAGCAAAGAATTGTCTCCTTACCTGTCAACCCAGATCTTTCGAAGTACTGAAGTCTTAAAATTAGGATATTATTACACTTAGCTTATGTTACATACAGTATAAGAAAAACAACATGATCTCACTCTGTTCATCTTCAAATCTGGAAGTTTAAGGTGGCAGGAACTGTGCTAATTATTGGACATATAAAGAAAGGCAAAAGGCAGACCTTATTCTCAGAATCTAATGGAGTAGACACCACAAAAATGACTATATATAGAAGCAAGTTATATCCAGGATAAACTGAAGATGAACAACAAAGGGGACATAGTAGAATTAAGGTGGACTAAGAAAGTATTCTTGTATAGGAGACTTTAGCTGAGATTTGAAGAGGAATAACCAATTGAAAATGCCCAGAGTTGGAACATTAAATATCGTGTTTGAGGAAAGTGAAGGGAAAAGGGTACAAGCATTTATTAAGTACCTATTATGAGCTAGGCACTTCACAAATATTTCATTTGATCATCACAACAAAATTTGTAAGGAAGTGCTATTTTTTTTTAGATGAACACTCTTATTATACTTATTTTACAGTTTAGGAAACTGAGGATGAGAGAGATTAAGCAATTTGTCCAGAGTTACACAGCTAGTAAGGATCTGAGGCTGCATTTGAAGTCAGGCCATACTGATTCCAGGCCCAGTGCTCTCTCTATTATACCACTTAGCTGCCTCATGAACAGAAAGGAAGACAGTGTCACTACATCAAAGAGTTAGGGTTAGGTGGGAGGAATGTATAAGAAGACTATGATGGAAGGAGAGGGACAGGTTGTAAAGGCCTTTGAGTACAAAACAGAGAATTCTGTATTTGACCCTTGAGGTAACAGGGAGCCAAAAGAGTTTATTGTGTTGTGGGGAGTGGGAGAGGGCAGTGACATGGTCAGGCCTGAGCTTTAAGAAGATTAATTTGATAACTAAATGGAGGATGGATATGAGAGGAAAGAGGAGGCAGGAAGAATAACTAGCAGGCTACTGGACTTCTCTAGGCATAAAAATATGAAAGGATGGATTAAGGTGATGGTAGGTAGTATTAGAGGAGTGGAGGGGGTAAATCTGAAAGATTAATTATGGAGGTAAAGTCAACAGGACTTGTCAATAGCTGGGTTATAGGGGAAGGAGGAAGACTTGAAGTGAAGTTTTGTTTCTAACACATAGTGACAACATAACTGATAAGAAATCACTTAATTTTTCAACACCTTCGGCAAAGGAAGGAAAGAAGGGAGGGAGGGAGGGAAGGAGGGAAGAAGGAAGGAAGAGAAGGAGGAGAAAGAAAAGGAGGAACAAATGCACCCCCTTAGACGGAGGTTGCCACACAATCATTCTGTGAGTTAAACAGTTTAGGTACAATTACGTTCATTTTATAGATGAAGAAACTTAGTCAAACAGAGATTACGTGACTTGTCCAGGCTGACATATCTAGTAAGTTTCTGAGGACAGATTTGTATTCAAGTCTTCATAACTCCAGGACCAGAGCTCTAAACACTGTGTCAACAGTATAATCGTAGAAAAGGTGCTGTTGTGAATTGTTAAAAATAATTTCCTTGTGAAAAAGGAAAAAAAAAACATACATAATGCCATAATTGCTATGGGGACCTACTGGGGACCACTTACATCTGAAATCGCCCTACCATAATATCTTCTTCATTCAGCAAGAACCAATTACTTTCATCGGTCCAAGACTAAAAATACAAAACACAAAAACAAAAACATAAACTAAAATAAGCAAGTACCACTAAGAAAAAGGTTTCTGTATGTTTCTACTTCCCTGCTTTCCTCACTTAGACATAATTCATTTAGAACACAAAGGATCGCTTGTATGTCCAAGAAAACCTCCATTAAAAAAACACAAAAGGGAAATATCGATTGAAGAAAAAAGCTCTAAAAGCCCACGTGGGGAAGCGTGTACTGTTGTACCCTTCCTACACTCCTGAAATGTGTATCATATGCAACCAAGAACAGAATGACCAGGGAACCTGAACAAATTGAAGAGACATCGACTGTGAAATCCATAATGTATTGATCATAAGCACAATTCAATAGCATGCAATGCTTTTTCATATTTTTTGAACTTCACCTCAGAACGCCGCATCTTCATTAACAGTTACTGAGTTATCAGGTAATAACCGAAGATAAAAGGAACTGACATGCAAAGGAGAAGATGGAGAGGGTGAGGAAACAGAAAATAGCCACTTCAGATGGAGATGGTGCAATTGAACCAAAAAAGAAAGTTTAAATAAAAGCAAGACGAAAGGAGCAAAATGTAGGGAGCAAGAGATTATTGGAAGGAACTGTATCTTCATCATTACCACAGTTCCACTGTTTCTGTGTTTATTTTATTTTTTGTTTCTTTCTCTGAAAACCTTTGCTGGTTTAACTGCTGAACCATGTGGACCTAGTGATCATTTTTCATTGATTAACCTCTCCTATGTGTGTCTGCAAGCATCTTTTGCTGGTATACAGGTTATTTGTCTCTTGGCTTTCTCATACATTCCGTTGGTTGACAAATTTAGAGAGAATGGAGAACTTGTATTTAATGGCCTTACCATCTGGGCTGCACCTCACTCTCTTAGCTATACCTCATGCTTCTTACCCTTTATATATTCCACTCTTTACTCAACCACCCCCCAGCACATCTCATGCTTTCCTCTTTCTATGTTTTCCCTCACACCATTCTTTATACCAGAAATACTCTCCTTCTACCCCTGTCACCTCATTGATACTTAGGGAGGAAGGGTTGGTATCCCTCCTTCAATGCCTGTCTAGGCACTTCAGTATTTCTATATATTTTTCAAGGACATCTAAATCCTTATATAATTTGTTAAATGGCACTCCTGAAATGGAAGCTTTTTGGTACTAATGCTGATCAGTAATTTATCTGTTTCATACATTCCTGGCTGTCCAAGAATAGGGAGAGATTAGTTTAGTGACTTGCCCATAATCACACAGCTGAAATGTTGAATCATTCAAATCATATCTGACTCTCTGTGACCCCATTAGGGGTTTTCTTGGCAAAGATACTGGAACGGTTTGCCATTTCCTTCTCCAGGTCATTTTACATATGAGGAATTGAGGCAAATAGGGTTAAATGACTTGCCCAAGGTCACACAGTAAACTTCTGAGGCTGAATTTGAACTCCTGATGCTAGGACCACAGCTCTATCTAGAGTACCACTTAGTTGTTCTGATCACACACCTAGAATGTGTCAGAAAGGGAACTGAATCTCAATCTTTCTGACTCTAAGGCTTCTTTCCTATGTCTTTAGCATATACTAATTTATATTGTAGGTATCACACCTCTTCAATTCTCACCTTCTTGAGGATAAGTATTGGTCATAATTTAGCTCTGAATCTATTTCACTATCAAGTCAGTTATTGAATATATTCAGAGCTAAATAAATGTTTTTTGAATGAGTGGATTATTTTAAGACTAAAATGTACTTAGTCATATGTACTAAGCATCAGCCACTTCAATCAACAAAACTGTTGCTTGATACACTACAGATCAAATAATCAACATTCTTGATTTTTTTTTTTTACTGGAGGAACTGGACAAATTGATCACAATGGTGCCATGAAAACATAAGCTATATTAAATGAAGATTAAAGCAATTACTGAATAGTCTTTACAGTTATATTTTATTAATTATTTAAGTTGCTCTAATTTATGCTGAATTTTTCACTGCCTACTGCCATAATCCCATTTCTTACGAAAACCTTAAGTGAGCTTAGTGGCAAAGAAGAAAATTCTCAGGATGGCTGGAGGACTGAAAGAAACATGGTGTTCATGAAATGAGTGATCTATATTTGGCACCAAACAAAACTATAAATGACTAGTTTCTGTTCAAATAAAACTCAATGTGCAGAGCTGTCATTATTTAGGACTGAACAGATTGTGTGGATAAACACTCTAGCCAAATGAAATATCATCACAATCCTCCTACCAAATGACAGCAAACAGATGATATAAATGTGAGACTTTAGGACAAAGAAATCTAGCAAACTGAGATCATGAAATACATTACAGATAGCATAGTGTCTGATCTTAAAGTCTAAAATCATTGAGGACAATCACATGAATGAATGAATGAATGAGTTAATGAATTAATTAAGAGTAAATGATCCAAAGGTATTTATTAGTCCATAAATTCAAGGCAAGCACTGTGCCAAGTGCTGGGGATACAAATACAAAAGTAAGCTAATCCCTTCCCTGCAGGAGAATATATCCTATTAAATGGAGAAAGAACATATAAAGGAGTGGTAGCAAGAATGGTTGTCCCGGTTTGAGAATTCACAGGAAAGATGAGTGGAGTTCTGTGTCAGCTGGCACACCATTTTCAGAAAGAAACAAAAAAAAATAGTATTTAACTATTTAATTACTGTGCCAGACCAACAGGTGACAGGGGCAAGGGACATGCCTACAGCGGCAGGATGGATAGCAAGGAGGTGATTGTCTTAGATGATTAAATGGAATATGAAGCTGAGTAAGAAATGAACATAAAAATGCACATAATAATTCATATAGAAAATATAAGATCCGTTTCTTGTTAGCTTTCTAGATGTTCCAAGCCATCAAAGGCTTTGGCTTTGCCAAAGGCACTTTGGATTCTTATTATAACTTTCTGCATGATTTAATTTGTTTGATATTCTTTATTGCCATGTAAGTTAAGCAACTATCTTACTGAGTGAAGAAATAGAAGAGGTCAACCGATGAATTTGGCAATGTTGATCATCATTATCATCATCATCATCATCATCACCCTCATAAAAAAAACTAACATTTATATAGTGCCTACATTGTTGACAGGCATTACACTAAGTGATTTACAAATATTTTATCTGATCTTGACTGCAACCCTGGGAGGTAGGTGCTACTATTATTCCTAAACTTTCCTTCTTACTATTCAGCCGGGACATTCCATCTCCTACCCTATCCATGCCTTTTCACATATTGCCTTCCACATTTTTGTTTCCTTCATTCCCTTCCAGATTCTGCTCAAATTCTACCTTCTCTGGGAGGCTTTTACTGATCCCTCCCACCTCCTTCCTTCTCTTTCTCCCTCCTTCCCTCCCTCTCTTTCTCTCTCTCTCTCTCTCTCTCTCTCTCTCTCCCTTTCTCCTCTCTCTCTCTCTCTCTCTCCCCCTTTCTCCTCTCTCTCTCTCTCTCTCTCTCTCTCTCTTTCCTTCTCTCTCTCTCTCCCCCCCCCCTTTCTCCCTCCATTTGTCCATTTCTTTGTTTCTCTAAAATTTAGTACAATGTCTCTGGAATATAGTAAGCACTAACTTCTAATTAACTCACCACCTGTGACCCCTGCCCCACAAAGATAAAAGATTTATTTCCATCATTTGTGAAATAACATTTATTGAATTAAAAATTACCAAGTACATTGAACTGGGGCAAGAGAGATGATGTGAAGAAAAGGAAGAAGGTCAGAACATAGAATGAGAGAAGGGTTAGGGGACCAAGAGAAGATGCTCTTTCAAGGCCAATAAGGACATTCCATGAAGAAGTTATCATACCTAATGGAAAGGAAAGCCTGCAATATGGCTTAGTCCTGAATTTGCGCCTCTTCACCTCTGGGTAGGATACAAACTGTGCCCTATTGATGTCTATTTCTCATAATGCTTATCACAATATCTCACACATAGCTGACATTTAATATATGCTCTTTGAATGAATGAATGAATGAATGAATGAATGTAAAAACGATTCGAAGAAGGACAAAACTTAAAGATATAATCTTAACCTAAAATTCAGTCTTTGGCTTCAGCAATTATTATGTAGCTAAATCAAAATGCCTTTATAAAAAACAAGGTAATGAAATAAAGGCTCACCAAAAAATGACTTGACCTTTAAGGTAAAAAATGTAATTCCACTAAAGCACGGATATTTTTCATCCAGTTCTTCAATATTAAATGATTATTTCTGTCCTCTCCAGGTAATATGGGCAAAACCAGATGGTCTCTCACAAAACAATATTAAAATCTCTTTTATTTAAGAAAAATAAAACTCAAACACAATTCAATATTGATCCAGAATTGTTCTTCCAGCAATACTGGGAATTCACTGCAATTTATGCTTCAAATAAGGGTTCATCACACATCAAAGTCATGTATACATTTACCAATGAAAAACTATTCTGTTCAACTATACAATGTTTTCTTAATGTTCTCTACCCAGAGAGATTAAGTGAGGCAGTAGGTGGATCATAGCTGATGACACATATAGTGAGTTACAGAGACAAAATTAGAACCCCAAACCACTGATACTAAATTAAGTACATTTCCCACTAAACCACAGTGTAATGAAAGTGTGAGTAATTCACAAAATTTCATTATATTAAGCTTCATTTGGAGGATTAGAATAATAATAATATTGATAATAATGCCTAGACAAGTATATAGATATATAAAGATAGATACATATAGATATAGATATCTAGAGAAACATTTAGATCTATCTATCTATCTGTCTATCTATCTATACACCTGGATAAGTGTGTGT
>CM053581.1:378038259-378094371 GCA_028627135.1 Pseudochirops cupreus | reverse complement strand
TGATCTGTAATGTTAAATCTGCACATATATTTAAAATGTATTGTACAATATTCTATTCTGTAAGGTTTTAGCTGAAGCTTAATTTCTGCCAGAGCATGTTCCTATTTCCCATCATGTTTTATCAAATAAGAAGGGTTTTTTTTCCTCCCCTTTGGTGATTTATGCTTTCTACTTTATCAAACATTGGGTCATTGAGTTCATTTCAGAATCTCTCTTCTCTAAGTCTATTTCATTGAACTATGTCTCTACTTTTTAAATCAAAATCAGATCTTTTTTATGATTGCTTGTTTGTAATATAGTCTGTTCTAAAAATATAATTCATCATTCATCCCTGCTTCTTTGGATCTTGTCCCTGCATATTCAGATTGTTTATTTTTTCCAAATGAAATTGATCACTACTTTATCAAGTTCTATACAATATTATTTTGTTACTTTTATTGTTATAATATAAAATATAAATTAATTTTGGTAGCTTGTCATTTTTATATTAGCATGATCTGGCCATGAGCACTCAATATGTATTCAGCTGTTTTAATTTATCTTTATTTCTTTAAGGAACAGCTAGATATTGTAGTGAATGTAGTGCTGGGTCTGGAGTCAGGAAGACTCATCTCTCTGAGTTCAAATTTGGCTTCAGATACTTGCTAGCTGCACGATCCTGGATAAATCACTTAACCCTGTTTGCCTCAATTTCCTCAGTGTGAAAATCTCCTGCAGAAGGGAATGAAAACTGCCTCAGTATCTTTGTCAAAATAATCCCAGATGGGCTCTTGAAGACTCAGACATGACTGAAAATGACTGAATAACACAAATAATTTCTTTGATGAGCACTTTGTAATCAAATTTGTGTGTGTGTGTGTGTGTGTGTGTGTGTGTGTGTGTGTGTGTGTGGTCAGAAAAGTTAATCTAGAGATATTTAAGTGCATTTTGTAATTATCTGGAATGGAATCTCCATTTCTATTTTTTCAGCTTGCATTTGATTATTACATGAAAAGATGCTATTTTGAACATTTATTTTGTAGCCTACTACTTTACTGAAGCTATTAATTGTCTCAATTTTATCTTTGCTGATTCCGTAGGATTTTCCAAGTAAATCATCATATCATCAGCAAATAGGGATAGTTTTATCTCCTCTTTACTGGTCTTTATATCTTTAATCTCATTCTCTTCTCTTATCGCTATTGGTAAAATTTCTACAACTATATCATATAATGGTTCACAGAGTGGACATTTTGCTTTATTTCTGCATTCATTGGAAAAGATTTTCTAGTGTAACTCCTTTGCATATTATGTTGGTTTTGGTTTTAGGCAGACTATTTTTGTTATGTTAAATAAGATCTTTCTATGCCTATACTTTTTAGAAATTTTAAACAAAAAATAGTGTTGCACTGTGATAAAGGCTTTTTCTGCATCTGCTATGTTTATCATATTGTTTTAGATGTTTTGAATTTTAATATGGTGATTAATTATGCTGATATTTTCCCCTAACAGTGAGTCATCCTTGCATTCCCGGTATAAATCACATTGAATGATTATTTGGATAAGTCATTGTAGTTTATGTGATAGGATTGTTTAAAATATTTGAGTCAATGTTATTTAATAACCTATTGTTTCTTTTTGTCTTTTATCTTGACTTGATTTAGGTATTAGGACCATATCTGTTTATAAAAAGATTGTGGTATTTTATTGTATTTGTCAGTTTTTAAGAATAAGTTATATTGTACAGGTAGTAACTCTTCTTAAAAAGTTTGATAGAATTCTCTTGTGAATCCATGAGGACTAGATGTTATTGTTCTTCTTTTACATTTGTTAGCTTGTTTATAATTAGATTTTTTCCATTTCTGAGATTGGGTTATTTATTATCTTGATCTTGTTATCTGATAGTTTGACTATTTTATATTTTTATATGTATTCCTTTATGTATTCTATATTCTCAATTTTCTTAGAACATAATATGTTCTGATGATTCTTCTTATGTTTTTCTGGTTTTTCTGTGATTTCACTTTGCTCATTTGCAATTTTCTTGATTTGATTTTGTGTTCTTTTCTTTTTAATCAGATTACTTAAGGATTTATCGATTTCATTAGACTTTTCAAAGAATGAATTTATAGTTTAAGTGATCATTTCTATGTTTTTGTTTCATTTGTTTTCTGCCCTTTTTTTCACTTGAAAAACAACTCCAATTACTTTAGGTGTCAGAAAAGACAGTGCCTCGAGGTAAGGAACCTTCCCAAACATGTTGAAGATTATGCAGCCCACCTCTCATCAATGTCCTCCCCTGTTTACCTTAAAATTTTTTTCCTCCTGTAACCATGTTGTCCTATTCCCTTAAGTGCCACTTGCCTCCAAGAGTTACAACTACCCCATTCCAAGAAAGGTTAAGAAATCTTTTCAAGCACCAAATCCCTCAAGTTACATGAGGCACACATACCTCTCCTTTTATAGATCATCTCTCCTCACCCATAGTGTAATTAATCATTGGAACCCTGTCTTACCATCAGAATGAGGCTTCCGTCTTTCCCCCCTCTTTTCTTCAATTCTTTCACCCTTCTCCTTACCCATTCCTCTGTAGGTTCTTCTCTTTCTGAGACAGCAAATCACCTCCTCTTCATTGCTAACCCTTGATTTTACTTTGGCACATCGCACATTCCATTCTATTTTTCAGCCCCACTCCTCCTTTTTCTTATGTCCTCTCATTTTGTGATATACTCTTTCATCTCACCTCCCCCCGCAAAAAAACTATTGATTCATCTGGAGGCCAGATGTCATCAGATTCTGGCCAATATGCTCTCTATCCACCAAATTTCAGCCTTCACCCTTGTCTCCTTGTATAGTTAGGAAAAAAAAAAAGTTTCATTTGGTCTCCCCGCTGTCTCTCTTTTGCTGTTGCTGTCCTTGGTTACTGCATTTATTCACTCCATCTGTATTTCTTTCTGTTGTTCAGGAAGTTCAAGAACCAATTAATAGCTTCAGTTCTGTTTTTCTTTCTAAAATGTTTTATTAAATTTTCATTATAAAATGTCCATCTTTTTAAACTTTCTATATGGATAAGTTTCTATTTGCAGGGTCTTGTTCACCATTACTTTTTGGAACACATTATTTCATTCCTGACCAGGTTTGCAGGTGAGTATAGAATATTCTTGTATTATTCAAATTTCCTTTCCTTTATATTTGAAGGTCTTTCTCCTGATCCTTTGAAGAACCCCCCTTTTTTTTTTATTTTTGGAGTTCAATTGGGGTTAAGTGACTTGCCCAAAGTCACATGGCTGGTGTGTCAAGCATCTGAGGCCAGGTTTAAACTCAGGTCCTCCTGACTCCAGAGACAGTGCTCTATTCACTGGACCACCTAGCTGTCCCCTTTGGAGAACTTTTTGTTGTTTATGAATTGCATGGTTAAATTTAATCACTATATTAGTGGTTAACCACTTTGTATCTTTTGCCTTGCCTAGTTTCAACTCCATGGAATGGAATGCCCCTTCTGCTTCCACTTCTGGCAGAAAATAGTCTCCCTTGGAAAAAGACTAGAGATATCTAGTCAGCCTCCCTTTAGAGCTACAAAATAACACTCCAAGATACACATGTGGCACAGCCCTAGTAACATGTCAACTTTGCTAAACTTATATATTTTGAATCATTATCTCTATATTTTTATATATTATATTCCTATATTATATATAATATGTAATTAAATATTATATATTTTATAAATTATGTATTTTCTATATAATATTTCAGCCCTACCTAGAGAAACATTTTATAAATGTACTTTTACAATTAACAGTTTTCTTTCATATTTCAATGGTGTGTATTTTAATTTTGGGCCAATCTTTTTGATTTTATGTAACCAAAATTTTCCATTTTATCCCCTGAAATCCTCTCTATCAGTTTAGTCAAGAAGACTTTTCCTGTCAATTGCTGAAGATGAAAAAAAAAACTAATGTTTTTTCTATAATTTGTGAATGAAATGATCTTTTATATTTAGATCATGTATCCATCTGCAGGTGTTATATATTGGCACATCTATAGGAAATGCTGATAAATTCCTAGTCTTTTCTTTCCTTTTAATAAGTGCTTCCTTCTCACTTCCAACTTCACATTTTGTTTTGTGCATCTTTTATGTCTGCATATCTGCATACATATGATATGCTCATTGAAAAATTTGAGCTCTTCAGCTGTAGACTTCTTTGTCTTTATATCTCAGCCTGTTGTGTCATTCCTGTTACACTGAAGGTGCTCAATAAATGCTTTTTGAATCAATGAAGTATATCACTTTGCTTCTCAGAGTTGAGAGCTTTCTTTTCTTTCTTTTTAATCAGCCAGGCTGGAAGCTACTTTGATGACATTCAATGGCTTCTCATTTTTACATTTTCTTCCAAATTAAGGTTTATTTTAGCCTTTTCTTCAACCAGTGGAGGATGTGACTACACAGAGAAATGATTCTGTCATGATTGCTATATCTCTGAACAGGTTGTTTCCTTCCTGCTGAGATAAATTCCTTTTCACTTGAAAGTCATTGAGGTTATACTACAGTCAGTCTTTTGACTTTCTTCGTCAAAGAAAAGTCTATGTAGTATAAATACACATACTTGATTTTCACTGCCCTCCCTTGTTTCCCCTTTTGCAATGAAATCATCAAGTATTTCTCTCTGTGTCTCACCAAATGATAAAAATATGACATTCTTTTAAGAAGTATTTAAGAGAGAGTTATATTATGAGGAATTTGTTTTGATAAATCAGAGAGAAACAGAAGAACTAACTGTTACTTAAGATTATATCAATGTGCAGCCAAAGTCAGAATGCTTTGGGGAATAGTTTGCAATTTTTCGTTCAATCTAAGTCACCTTTTTGAAGAAAAATACTGTTTTGTAGAACTAGGACAACTACAAATGTGAACAATGAAATAAATAGAAGATGGGGATGTTTTTTACCCTCTCTCAATCTATGAGAAGGATAAGTGGGAAAAGATAACAAAGGTAAAGTGTAGACAGGTCACATTAAGAATATCAACTATATTAGCCATGTGACCTTGGGCAAGTCACTTAACCCCAATTGCCCCGCCTTCCTCCTCCAAAAGCCAAAAAAAAAAAAAAACAGTATCAACTAAATGAGTAATTGTTGCAAATTTAATAACAATTATTTTCACCAAATATTTTCACTTATCCTTGTTTGAAACATATTTTTCTATTCATTGTTTCATAGATGATTATTTCTGGATAGTATGACTACCAATAATATCTGCTGGTATCAATTTATACTCTGATAAAAAGGTTTACCTACAGATGCAAACTTTATGATTTTAATAGAATGTAACATTCTTAAGGGTGGGAATAGTTTCATTTTTATCTTTCTCCCCATGGTCTACCACAACCTGGCATATGATAGTTTCTTCACAAAGCCTTATCAATAGATTCTGAAATGTTTTCAAATGAAAAAAAATAGTAGTCTCTCAATTTAATTTTAACTTTTATGGAAGTGAATGAAAAGACAAGCAAAATGTTGGGTTTATAACTGCAAGATTACTAAAGATTACTAAAGAAATTATTTAGTTTGACAGTGGTTGGATTAAATCTCTGATCTTTATTCTCTTAAATGTTTTTCCAAATAATTTTTTTAGGAAACTTCATGATTTTTAAGATCATTTAAATAAAATTAACATATCAATCTTAGAGACATGTTTGAAAATTATACGGTCCACCAGAATGCTACCTACTTATAAGAACTAAGTTGCTCTTATTTTAAGTATCAAAAAGCATCAGAGAAATGTTAGAGAATCTTGAACACAAAAGAAACTTTAGAGCTAACTGCTCAAATCCACATCTAAACAAGAATCCTCTTTTCACTAGATAGATAAGTATCCATCTATCCTCAGGGGGAAAAAAATCTTGTGGTAGGGAATTTGGCACTTCCCATGAAAGTTCATTTTCCATTGCAAAAACTCTAAATTCTGTAAAACATTTTTCTATAGTCATATACTGTAAAAGTCAAAAGAAGATTCAGACTTTTCAGGCCACAAATGCCAAAGGCAGCATAGAACATCAGTGGGAAAACTCTGTGGGACGTAGGTGAGAGTGGAGTGTGGTGTGGCCCCAGTTCCTAACTTTTTGATCAGAAACAGAAAGGGAAAAGAGAAGTAGAAACAAAAGGGAAGGGGACGAGGGGTTAGAGCCTTTCTCATACCTCCCAGAACCCAGACTCCCTTCATTATGATCAGAGGTTGCCAAACTTATTTGGCCTACAGCCCCTTTTTAAAAATATACAAAGTGCCCCCTTTAAAATATACTTTCTTGGAGATGGAGTTAGGGTGGCAGACTAAGAGCAAGGACTTGCTTGAAATGTCCCCCAAACTCTTCCAAATACCAGTAAAAATAACTTTAAACAAATTCTAGAGCAACAGAATCAATAAAATGACAGAGTGAAACACATTTCTAGACTAAGCCAATCTGAAAGGTCAACAGGGAAGGCCTGTTGTACCAGTCTGAAAGAAGAGCACAGTACAGTGCAAAATGCACCAACACAGACTGACCCCAGGAAACCCAGAGCAGGCCTTAGGGCTCTGAATCACTGGCAGCTATGGAAGTTTCCAGACTTCTCAACCCACAAACTCCAAAGACAACTTAAAAAGTCAATAGGAAAGGTCTGTTGGACCTGGGTGAGAGAGGAGTGGCCCAGCACCAATCCTGGGGTATTGGTGCTGGCAGTGACTATGGCAGTGTCAATGGCTGCTTCTGAAGCTCTTGGTATACAGATGGTGGTGGGAATCAAGTAACTAATTGGAGGTGAAGGATTGCTGGGATCTTTTTGCTGGCACTGAGGGAGGTTTTTTTTGCTTTACCCTTGCTTGGATCTGGGTACCAGTCTTGGGTGGCAGTCCTGGAGTAGCAGGGGTTCTAGTACAGTGAATCTTATGGAGGCAGTAGACAGGGAAAACTTCTTACAGTTCCAAGGCAGGAAAGAGTCCTTGTGGTCACTCACAAACCAAAACACAGACCAAGAGAGGAATAAACAACTCTCCTTTAATCATACAACCTTGGAAGAAGTGAAAAATTTACAGGTCCCTAGAAATATCTCTGAAAACAGATGCATGAAACCCCTGAAGCTTGGGACAGTAACAACCTCCACACTAGAAGCAGAATTCTACCTTAACAATAAGTTACAAAAGTCAAGTAATTGAGAAAAAGAGCAAAGAGAAGAAAAAAATCAAACTATCAAATCTTACTTTAGTGACAAGAAAGATCAAAACATACAATCAGAAGAAGATAACAAAGCCAAAGCTCCTATATCCAAAACATCTAGGAAAAATATGAAATGGTTGCAGGCCAAGTTGCAAGCTCCAAAAAGATTTTGAAAATCAAGTAAGAGAAGTAGAGGAAAAATTGGAAAGAGATATAAGAACAAGGTAAGAAAATCATGAAAAGTGAGTCAACATATTGCTGAAGGAAATCCGAGAAACTGATGAAGAAAATAACACCTTACTGAATTGACTTAACCAAATGGCAAAAGAGGTCCAAAAAGCCAATAAGGGGAAGAATGCCTTAAAAATAGGAATAAGCCAAGTGGAAAAGGAAGTTCAAAAGTTCACTGAAGAAAATAATTTCTTAAAAATTAGAATGGTACAAATGGAAGCTAATGACTCTGTGAGAAATCAAGAAATTACAAAACAAAATGAAAAGAATGAAAAAATAAAATGTGAAATGTCCCATTGGAAAATCAACTGACCAAGAAAATAGATCCAGGAGAGATTATTTAAAGATCATTGGACTATCTGAAAGCCATGATAAAAAAAAATAGCCTAGACATCATCTTTTAAGTAATTATCAAAGAAAACTGCCCTGAGATTTTTGAACCACAGGGGAAAAAAGAAAATGAAAGAATTCACCAATCACTTCCTGAAAGAGATTCCAAAACAAAGATTCCTAGGACTATTATAGGCAAATTTCAGAGTTGATAGATCAAGGAGAAAATATTGCAAGCAGCCAGAAAGTAATAATCCAAATATCGTGGAAACACAGTCAGGATAACGTGAGATTTAGCAGTTCTACATTAAAGGATCAGAGGATTTGGAATATAATATTCTGTAGGTCAAAGGAACTAGGATTAAAATGAAGAATCAGCTACCCAGCAAAACTGAGTATAATCCCTCAGGTGAAAAAGTGGACACTCAATAAAATAGAGAACTTTTAAGCATTTTTGATGAAAAGATCAGAGTGTAAAGAAAATTTGACTTTCAAATACAAGACTCAACAGAAACATGATAAGGTGAACAGGGAAGAAAAATCACAAGGGTCTTATTAAAGTTGAACTGTTTACATTCCAATATGGAAAGACAATATTTGTAACTCATGACAAATTTCTCACTATTCGGGTAGTTGGAGGGAATGTATATGTGTGTGTGTGTGTGTATGTGTATGTAAGTATGTATATATGTGTGTATATATGTATGCATGTATATGTATATATATGCACACACATACATAAATATACATACATATACATCTAGATGTGTGTTTGTGTATGTGTGTGTGTGTGTATGTGTGTGTGTGTGTGTGTGTGTGCACCTTACTCTCATTGGGTTTGGCTTAAGGAGGGAATAACATACACATTCAATTGGGTATGGAAATCTATCTTACCCTGAAGGAGAGTGGGGGGGGGGGGTGGATGTGAAAGGGGAGGATGATAGAAGGGTGAGCAAATAGGTGGAGCGAGTAATCAGAAGCAAATATTTTTGAGGAGGGTCAGGGTCAAATGAGAATATAGAATAAATGGGGGGTGGGATAAGTTTGAGGGAAATATAATTAGTCTTTCAAACATGACTATTATGGAAGTGTTTTGTATGACTTCACATGTATAACATGTATGGAATTGTGTGCCTTCTCAATGAGGGTGGATGGTGAGGGAGGGAGGGGGAGAATGTGGAACTCAAAAATTTTTAAAAAGGAATGCTAAAAATTGTTTTTACATGTAACTGAGAAATAAGATATACAGGTAATGGGGTATCAAAATCTATCTTTCCCTACAGGGAAATAGAAGGGAATGGGTTAAGAGAAGCGGGGGGGAGGGGGTCGATAGAAGGGACGGCATTTTGGAGGAAGGAGCAATCAGAATGTATGCCATCTTGACGTTGGGGGAGGAGAGACAGAGAGAAAATTTGGAACTCAAAATTTGTGGAAGTGAATACTAAAAACCAAAAATAAATAAATTAATAATAAAAAAGAAAATCTGCTTTCTGTAACCCTATAGCAGTTTTTTATAGTTTGTTCCATTTAAAAATAATTTTTAACATGACATAATGTAAATTTATTAATTTATTGTACATTTGTGGTGTTTATTCCTGCATTAAGATTATAATGATGTGATATTGCATCATGTAACCATATAGTATCATATTGTAAACATGTCATTCCAGGCACATATTCCTGCCAATGCATGCTAGACTTCCAGACAATACATTGATATTACTGCAAACTCCATTCAAGAAGTCCTGGGAACAGAAGATGAGGACCAGAAATCCTCTGAACATCATCAACTCTTCTAATCACACATAGGCATTCAGATCCAGGAGACTGGTGGATTCATCTGGTTGGTTGGTTATTGTCCTACGTTCTCAAAGAGGATCAAAATGACATCACTCTACTAAAGTCAAGTCTCAATGTGTCCAACTGTGACTGAAGACCAATACGAGCTCACAATTCTCTACCACAGATCAGGCACAAATAGTCTGTGTCATCAATTTGGATGGATTCTCCAAATTTGTGTATCCTGTGTTTCTTTTGAGCTGCTTCAATGCTACTTTTCTCATAAAGTACAGTACCTTCTCTGATGTGAACATGCCAGTGTCTCCCACGTCTCACACTCAATTACAAAGTTCTTGAGAGAGACATTGAGAGTGTTCTTATGTTGCTTTTGACCATGTGAATGCTTGACTTGTGTGACTTCTCCATAAAACAGTCTTTTTTGGCAAGCATACATTTTGCATTCGAGCAAAGTGCACAGCCCAGTGGAGTTGCATTCTCTGAAGCAAAGTTTGAATGCTTTACAGTTTAGTTCTAGTAAGGATCTTAGTGACTGGTACCTTATCCTGACAGATGAGCTTCAGAATCTTCCTAAGACAATTCAAATGGAAATGATTCCATTTCTGGCTTGGTGATGGTACACTGTCCGGGTTTCACAGGCATACAACAAGGTCAGCACAACATCTCTGTAGACCTTCAGTATTGTAGTCAGTCTGATACTTCTTCTCTCCCATACCTTCCTTCAGAGCTTCCCAACTGAGCTAGCTCTGGCAATGCATGTGTCAAGCTCATTATTAATGTGTACATCCCTGGAAAGTACACTACCAAGGTAAGTAAACTTATCCACAACTTTAAAAACTTCTCCATATGCTTACTGAAGTCAGAGCTGGATACACATATTTATGGAGTGACCACAGTGAAGGGGAGTGCTGTGGAACTGGTATAGATTTTGAAATCAAAACTAATGTGATCAACAAGCTGGTATGCTTGCCAAAAGGAGTGAACAACAGGCTCATGACAATGTGATTACCATTTGCAGGAAAATGTCATGCCACCAATATCAGTTCCTATGCTCCCACCATGATGAACCCTGATGAGGTTAAAGAAAAATTTTATGAAGAACTAGAGACCCTTATCATAACTGTGCCAAAAGAAGACAAGTTTATAATTCTAGGTGACTTTAATGCTAGAGCAGGCTGAGACTACCAGACTTGTCAGGGAGTCCTAGGGAGGAATGGAGTTGGAAACAGCAACAGCAATGGTCATGTACTACTGAAAATTAGTGCATCTCATGGCCTTCTTATAACCAACACTGTCTTCCATTTATTTAAATATAGTAAAACTTCATGGATGCACTCTTCCAGCAAACACTGGCATCTAGTAGACTGTGATTGTAAGAAGAAAAGACGAACAAGATGTGAGAGTGACGAAGGCAATGTGTGGTGCAGACTGTGTACTGGACTGATCATAGACTTATCTTTTCCAAGATAAATATTCACATTCATCAAAAGTGATACCCCCAAGGTAAAATGATTATCAGAAGAATTAATGACAACAAATTAGATCTTTTCTGTCAGTGAGAACAGTTTGTTGCTTACTTGGAGGGAAAGTTGAGTAAATACACATTTTGCAACAGTGGAGTAGAAAAGGAGTAGACAACTTTCAGAGATTTGGTATATAGCACTGCATTTGGTCATCTGGATCAGAACACTCACAAACACCAAGATGAAAATGATGTGGAAATTCAGAAGTTGCTAAATGAAAAAGGAGAACTCTACAGGTGGGTTCATCGAACAGCATGACAGGCCAGATAAAAAGAGCTCTGGCAAGAGCAACTCTCATTCTCCAGCCACCACTGAAGTCTTGAGTTTCTTTTGTTGCATGGAAGATGTGAAGGTCAAACCAGGTAGAGTTCATGAGACCCTCATCTCTGCATTGTCAGCATCCAAATTCTCTAATCATTCATACGATTCTATCAGCTTCTTATATTCCACATCTTCATGGCAAAGCACCCAAACTCTCTCTTCAGCATGAGCCACTGTGTATCTACCTCCATCATACAGTACAAGGGTATCTTGTCACCATAGGACATCTCTAGTCAGGTGATAGATATCAACACGTTTTGGAACAGGCACTTTTCTCTTACTAATAGCAGATAGCAGCATATATTGTCCAGTCCTATTAAGATTAAAAAGGACATAACAAATCACTGAACTCAGGGTAATTCTTGGCCATGGAATGTGAATGAGGCATTAATGACATGGATGTCAGTACTTATTGGGATGAGAGACCAAGACTCCAATGACAGCTCAGGTGGTAGCTTTCTTCATCTCAAAGTCTTCCAGCTCCTTGATCAGCAAATCCATTTCTAAGGCTTCCTTGCCATCAGCTGCCTCATATTTCTCCTTTACCATGTCTGGCTCAGTGACATCACTTCTATTTTCTTCATGTCTTTTTCTGGACCACTGCCCGGGTTTATTGGTTTTTCTTCTTGGCTGACTTCTTGGCCAGAGCAGATGGCATGATGATGAGCCATAGGTGTTACATTCCTTTCAGTTTAACCAGAAGACCTCTTCCCCCCAAATCTCATCTCAATCCCTGGACTCTTCCCTCTCCCTTAATCCATTGCCTTCCATTCTATATTGTTTTCCTTTGCCCAAAGTTCTGTCCTGTGAAGATTCTTTGGATCTAAGATTTTTTTACCTAGTGTATTTGATATCTGTTTCAATTTCTTATCATTTGCTCATTTGAAACATGTGATCTATTCCTTCATCTAAAATATTTATCAACATTTAAGCAAAAAAGAGTCAAGGAAAAAGCCCTGAATCTAGAATTAACCTAAGAAAATAATTAAAATGGCCATTCACCTTAACCAAGTGTTCCCATTGTTAAGTATTTACCTTTAAGGAAACCAATAGTAGAAAATAAGATCCATTGTTCACCAAAGCATATAGAGGAATATTTTCATTTTGTTTTGTAGTGGTAAAGACCTGGAAACAAAGTAGATGTTCATCTATTAAGAAATACCTCAATATTATCATGTGTAAGTGTAATGTAATATCCCTGTGCTATAAGAAAGTACAAATATATAGACTAAAAGGAAAGCATGATGCAAAGTGAAGTAAACAGAACCAGATAACAACATATTCAATAAGTATAATATGAACAAAAATAAAGAAAATAGGGGCCAAAACTAAATTCTGTGCAATTAAATGGTCAAACATGGCTCCAAAGAAGGAAATTAAGAATGTACCTCCCTCCCATAACTTCAGAATTGAGGAAGTATGAAGGTAGAGTGTGGTGTATACTGTCAGACTTGACCTATGCATTAGTTACTTTTGCTGAACTTTTTTTTCACTTTCTTCTTAGCTCTATTATCAAAGAGGACTGTGGGTTCATGGAGAGAGAATGATAAATTGCAAAAAAATGATATAAAAACCACATATTGGGATATTTACCCATATAGTATGTGTATGTATATCTATCTTTTTCCATACATATTTATATACATACATATGTGTGTGTGTTTCTGTGTGTGTGTGTGTTTATATATAGTTAAAAACAAAGCATGGAACATTCTATTAAAAATCTCATATCAGGTTGATAGCAATCTAAGAATTAATATTCTGCGTGTATTATAGATCAGCCAGCTTCAAACTCACATCCAGCCCACATAGTTTCATCTTGTTCATTAAATTAAAATTTCCACTTCTGCTATTTCCATTCATTCCTATATATTTTGTCCTTTGGGTATAAAAGGACATAATAATAATAAGAACAACAAAACCAATACGAAAACAGCGATGACAATCCTAATAATTTTTCCATATGATAGCTCTTGAAAGAATTAGAGACAACAATTGTGTCTCTTCTATATATTTGCTTCTAAGTGTCTAGATGGAGAACTAGACTCAGAATCAGGAAGACGTGAATTTAAAACCCACTTCTTACTGGCTGTGACCCTGGACAAGTCACTTAGCCCATAACTGTAACAGGAGAATAATAATAGAGAACACCTCATAGGGCTATTAGCATCAGCATATACACACACACATATGTGTGTGTATAATAGATGTATGTATATAGGTGTGTTTGAGCACATGTATATTTTGTGTATGTGTACATGCATGTATACACACATATACATATACATATATGTGTGTACATATATATATATATGTATATATATATATACACATATATGCAGAGGGAGAGAGAAAATTTAAAGCAATATATAAATCCTAATCATTATTTTAAACTCATTATGTTATTTGGTATCTGTAACTCTTCTGGTTTTATTCTTCTTCATCTTTTGTCCTTTTTTATATTAAACTGATTCAATTCCATTTCATCCCTCTCATTTTCCTGTTCCCTCTACCCCATATTTTCCAGGTATTCTCTTTTCACTTATTTGCCTCTTTTTCAATGAATTGATTATGATCTAAGTACAACAATGTAAATTCTGCAGAAATGCATAAAGCTTTGAGTCCAATATTTATGTAGATTGGCCACTGATACCTCTGGAAATCATCTCAGGGCTTACAAACAGAAAGGAAAGACCTCTTTGTAGTGTCAACATGATATTCACAGCCCCTATGGTGTCTATGCATATGCCAATGTAATTCTGGATTGACAAATATAACTTATGCAAAACAGAAGCAACACGTTTATTCAAACATCATAATGCCAAATCCCAGCACCAGAAAGTCAAATCCACCATGGCAGCAAAGAAGTCTATATACAGTAACAATGCAGGGGACAATGCCATCCCCAAGTCTTCCCCTGCTAAGGCCTCCTGCAAATGAAAACTTGCAGACTGATGATTAGATTGACCAGAAATGTGATTTTTTTAAATGTTATTTTCTTTACATTATTTCAGTAATTGTGGAATTGCTTTACTGATTTTTCTTTTACTTTATTATGTATCAACTTGTATAAGTCTTCCTAGGTTTCTCAGAATTGTTCACATTCTTCAATTCTTAAGGCACAGTAATTGCATTTTTCTATAATAATTTTTTTATTCATTCCCCAACTAACAAGAACCCCAATGCAGCTATTATTATTTCTCATATTAATTTAATTTAATTCCCAATGTGTCATGAAAGCATCAACTTTTTTTCAATTTACTATTTTATTTATTTTTAGTTTTCATCATTCTCTTCCATGAGTTTTACATTTTATCCCCTTCCCATGCCCCTCACTCCACAAGATGACATGCAATATGATAGGGGCTCTACACATACATTGCTATTAAACACATTTTCACATTAGTCACATTGCATAGAAGAATTTTAATGAATGGAAGAAAGTGTGAGAAAAAAAATGAAATAAAACAAAAATAGTCTGCCTTACTCTGCATTCTAACTCCACAGTTTTTTCTATGAATATGGATGGCATTTTCCATCAGAAGTTCTTTGGAATTATTTTAGGTCCTTGTATTGCTGAAAAGAGCTAAGTCTATTAAAATGAGTCATTATAAACTGTGGCTGTTACTGTGTAAAATCTTCTTCTTACTCTGCTCACCACTCAGCATCAGTTCATATAAGTCTTCCCAGGTTTTTCTGAAGTCTGCCTGTTCATCATTTCTTATAGCGCAGTAGTATTCCATTAAATTCATACACCACAACTTGTTCAACCATTCCCTAGCAGATGGGCATCCCCTCAATTGTCAGTTCTTGGCCACCACAAAAAAGAGCTGTTATAAATATTTTTGTACATGTGAGTCATTTTCCCATTTTTATGATCTCTTTGGAATACAGCCCTGGAAGCAGTATTACTGGATCAAAAGGTATAGCCTTTGGGGCATAGTTCAAAATTCCTCTCTAGAATGGTTGGATCAGTTGACAACTGCACCAACAATGAATTAGTGTTGCAACTTTCCCACATCATCTCCAACATTTATCACTTTCCTGTTTGTTTTTCTTTTTCTCATGTTAGCCAATATTATAGATTGAATGTGCTATCTCAGAGTTATTTTGATTTGCATCTCTCTAATCAATAGTCATTTAAAGAATTTTTTTTTTCATATGACTAGAGATTGCTATAATTCCATCCTCTGAAAACTGCCTGTTCATATCCTTTGACCATTTATCACCTGGGTAATGTCTTGTATTCTTATAAATTTGATTTAGCTCTCTATATATTTTAGAAATGAAGCCCTTATCAGAGACACCAATTGTAATTTTTTTTTTCAGTTTTCTGATTCCCTTCTAATCCTTGTTGGGTTTGTTTGTGGGGGGAAAAAAACTTTTCAATTTAATGTAATCAAAATGATCAATTTTGCATTTCATAATGTTCTCTATCTCATGTTTGGTCATAAATTCTTTCATTCTCCATAAATCTGTCAGATAAGCTATTCCTTGCTCCCCTAACTTGTTTGTAATATGAGACTTTATGCCTAAACTGTGTACCCATTTTTAATTTTATTATGGCAAACAGTGTCAGACTTTTATCTATGCCCATTTTCTGCTACATTGTTTCCCAGTTTTCCCAGCAGGTTTTGTCAAATAATGAATTCTTGTTACAGAAGCTGGGGTCTTTGGGTTTATCAAAGAGTAGATTGTTATAATCACTGACTACCATGTCTTGTGTACCTAAACTATTCCACTCATCTAGCTCTCTATTTCTTAGCCAGTATCAAGTAGTTTTGATGATTGGTGCTTTATAACACAATTTAATATCAGATATGGCTGGGCTACTGTCCCTAGTGTTTCTTTTCATTAATCCTCTTAAACTTTTGTTCTTCCAGATGAATTTTGATATTATTTTTTCTAGTTGTATAAAATAAATTTTTGGTAGTTTTATTGGTATGGCACTAAAAAGTAAATCAATTTAAGTATAATTGTCATTTTATTATACTGGCTTGGCCTACCCTCAAATAATTGATATTTCTCCAATTGTTTAGCTTTGACTTTATTTGTGCAAAAAGTGTTTTATAATTGTGTTCATATAGTTCCTTGGTTTGTTTTGGCAGGTAGACTCCCAAGTATTTTATAATGTCTACAGTAACTTTAAATGGAATTTCTCTTTCTATCTCTTGCTGTTGGACACTATTAGTAATATGTAGAAACTCTGATGATTTATGTGCATTTATTTTATATATTTCAAATTTGCTAAAGTTGTTTATTATTTCAAGTACTTTTTTACTTGATTCTTCAGGATTCTCTAACTATATCATCATATCATCTGCAAAGACTTATAGCTTAGTTTCTTCTTTGCCTATTCAAATTCCTTCAATTTCTTTTTCTTCTCTTTTCGCTAAAGTTGACATTTCTAGTATCATTTTGCACAATAGAGGTGATAATGGATATCTTTGTTTCACCTCTGATCTTATCAAAAATGCATCTAGGTCATCCCCATTACATATAATGCTTACTGAAGGTTTTAGGCAGATGCTGCTTACCATTTTAAGAAAAGCTCCTTTTGCTCCTCTGCTCTCTAGTGTTTTTTAAAATCAGAATGGGTGTTGTATTTTGTCAAAAACTTTTTTTTTGTATCTATTGCGATAATCATATAGTTTCTGTTAGATTTCTTGTTAATACGATCATTATGCTGAGATTTTTTTTTTTTTAATTTTGAACTAGTCCTGCATTCCTGGTATATGTTCTACCTGATTAAAGTGTGTTTTTCTTGTGATAAGTTGCTGTAATCTTTTTTGCTAATATATTATTTAAAGTTTTTGCCTCTATATTCAGTTGGGAAATTGAACTAAAATTTTCTTTCTCTGTTTTGTTTCTTTCCATTTTACATATCAGTTCCATATTTGTAACATAAAAAGAATTTGGTAGGACTCCTTCACCCATTTTCCAAAATAATCTATATATTGTTGGAATTAATTGTTCTTTAAGTGTTTCATAGAATTTGCTCTTAAACCCATTGGGCCCTGCAAACTTTTTCCTAGGGAGTTCATTGATGGCTTGTTCACTTTCTTTCTTTCTTTTCTTTTCTTTTTTTTTTTTGAGGTAGTTATTTCAGTATTTCACTTCCTCTTCTTTTAATCTGGGCAATTAAATTTTTAGTAAACATTCATCCATTTCCTTAAGATTGTCAAATTTATGGGCATATAATTGGGAAAAATAATTCTTAAGTATTGTTTTAATTCCCTTTTCATTGGTTGTGAATTCACCCTTTTCATTTTTGATACTTGCAACCTGACTTTCTTCTTTCTTTTTATTCTAATCAAATTAATCAAAGGTTTATCAATTTTATTGTTCTTTTTTCATAAAATCAACTACTAGTTTTATTTATTATATCAACAGTTTTCTTGATTTGAATTTTATTAATATTTCTTTTGGTTTTCAGTATTTCTAATTTGATATTTATGTGAGAATGTTTAAATTGTTATTTTTCTAGCTTTTTCTGTTGCATGCCAATATATTGATCTTCTTCTCTATTTTATTCATATAAGCATTCAGAGATGTAACACTTCATCTAAGAACTGCTTTTGCTCTATCCCATAAGTTCTGGTGTATTGTTGCATTATTGTCATTCTCTTCAATGAAGTTACAGATTGTTTCCATGATTTGTTGTTTGACCAACTCGTTCTTAATGATTAGATTGTTTAGTTTCTAATTAATTTTTAGCCTACCCTTCCATGACCATGTATTACATATAAGTTTTAAGCATCATCATATGAAGAGGATGCATTTAATATTTCTGACTTTCTGCACTGAATTGTAAGGTTTTTATGCCCTAGTACATGGTCAATTTTAGTCTATATGCCATGTACCACTGAGAAAATGGAATATTCCTTTCTATCTCCATTTAATTTTCTCCAGAAGTCTACCATACTTTACTTTTCTAAAAATCTGTTCAGCTCTTTACCTTCTTTCTTGTTTATTTAGATTTATCAGATTCAGAAAGGTGGAGGTGGAAGTGTCCCAATAGTATAGTTTTGCTGTCAATTTCTTCCTGTAACTCCCTTAACTTCTCTTCTTAGAATTGGGTAATACATGGTTATTATTGGTGCATATATGTTTAGTAATGATATTACTTCATTTTCTATGGTGAATTTTAGCAAGATACAGTTTCCTTTCTTATCTCTTTTGATTACATCTATTTTTGCTTTTGCTTTGTCTGATATTAGGATTGCTACCCCTCCTTTTTTTTTTTTTATTAAATTGATTTGTTTACTCACTTTTAATTTACAAGATTCAATTCTACAATCCCTTGAGTTTCAAATTTTCTCTGCTCCCTCTCCCTCCCACCTACCCCCGGCAGAATGCAATCAAGTATAGGATCTGCAAATAATTTTACATTGGACATTAGCCTGGTTGTATAGAAGGGTTGTTACCAATGGAGTGAACAATGGGAAAGAAGAAACAAAACCGAACATGGAAAAGAATGATAGCATGTAGCTTGCTTCAATCTCCATTTAAACTCTATTCTTTCTACATCTTTCTCTGAATGTGGACATCACCATCCAACCTGAGACTTGTAGAGTTATCTTATAACTGAGTGTTGCTGAGAAGAGTCCAGTTTATCAAAATTAGTTGTCACACATACAATGTGTCTGTGATTGTGTACACAATTTTCCTGGTTCTGCTCTTCTCACTTAGCATCAGTTTGTATAAGCCTCTCCAGGTAAATATGAAGTCCATCTCCTCCCCATTTCTTATAACATAATAGTATTTCATTACATTCATATACCACAACTTGTTTAGCCATTCCCCAATTGATGAGCATCCCCTTAATGTCCAGTTTTTTGCCCCCACAATGAGAGCTGCAATAAATATTTTTGTACATCTGGGTCTTCCTCCCACTTCTATGATATCTTTGGGATATAACCCCCAAAGTGGTATTACTGGGTCAAAGGGTATGCAATTATTTATGGCCCTTTTGGCATAGTTCCAGATTGCTCTCCTGAATGGTTTACAGCTCCACCCACAATGCATTAGTGTTCCAATTTTTCCACATCCTCTCTAGCCTTTGTCATTTTCCTGTACTGGTGAGATGTGGTACCTCAAAGTTGTTTTGATTTGCATTTCTCAAGTCAATAGTGACTTAGAGCATTTTTTAATATGCTTATAGATATCTTTAATTTCTACCTCTGAGAATCACCTGTTCATATCCTTTAACCATTTATCATTTGGGGATGCTATTTTTTTTTTAATTTTATCTGCAGCAAAAATATATTCCATTCCAACCTTTTACATTTACCCTGTGTGTTTTCCCATTTCAAATGTGTTTCTGATAGTGTATTATAATATAATAATTTTTAAAGCATCAAAATTCTTGTCATTAATTATGACTAAATCAACTTAAAGCATTTGAAGGATTCGAGTTTCCTTATTTTTCCTCTAAGTTGCAAGGAATAAAGGAAGAAGATTCTCAGGTGACCCTCCAAATTCCTGCAATATTTAAAAGATTCTGCATGGTGTGGAGACTTTTAAAAGAAGCTGTCAAAAAAAAAAATGGAAAGCTGAAGAGGTAGTGGGCTTCCTGTAACTGGAAAAGTTCTAAAAGAAGTAGATGACCATATGTTAGGAGAGCTGAAAAATGGTTGCTTGAGAGGTATAATAGATTGGTTTAGATGTCCCTGTTACATCTCTTTAATGCAAAGATTTTATACAAATGTGATTCAATGACATAAAAGAAAGGAACATCCTCCTGTTTTTGGTGGCTTCCACAACACTTTCAATTAAAGAAGTCTATATTTACTAACAAGAAGTAAGTAACTTACATGTCTACTCAATACAGCTTTAACACAGAGAAGTGTTAGTTGCCATAGTATTATAAATATCCTAGAATCATCTGACTGTAAACTCATTTGTTCAATCTTTCTATTTTAAGCCACAATCATACTTAACCTTTTTATATAAATGATTTTGTGTCCTATTGCCATGTAACTCTGGAGAAGGATATTACATAGTCTCCCTTTAGGCCTCTGAATGTTCAAAATATCCTCTAACGTTTCAGAACTGTTTTTTTTTTCTCCTTCCTCTCTTGCATATGCTGCACATGAATGCAAATGAGAGGCTTTTGTTAGAGTTTTTCACCTTCTTTTGTTTCCAATGGACTTTTTGTCTTTAGAAATAAGAAAACTTGAATTAAACACTTTAATCTCTTTTGAGAGAAAAAAGCAAAGCTTTAGATAATTTTTCTTTCTGTAGCTTTATTTGGAAAGTTTGTGAAACTATTATCTGTGGTTCCTTGTAAGAAATGGTGTTAATAAGTACTCTTTTCACTGTCTTTTTCTCCCTTTATCTGCCCTCTTCAATTTTATAAAAGTGATGCATGTGATTGAAGCATTTTCTTACATATCACTTCTCTTTTTGTCTGCCCATGATGAATAAAATATATCTCACTATCCTATGTTAGGTTTTTTCATAGTCTATGTTAAAATGAATTTTTCAAGTCAAGACTTCCTTTCCTTTTCAAATGATTCAAGACTATTTTTCAGATAGATGATTGATTTTAATAGTTACATGAGCATTCTAATAGGTTTTTTCTTTCTTCTTTGTAGGACAGTAAGTTTCTTTGTACTGTGTTTCTATACTTTGCTATAGGCTAGCTATCATAATTAATGGCTTATAGTAATTCATTGTCGCTTGGGCTATTTTACCAAATTATTTTCAACTACAATTTAATATCTCTCTCTTGGGCTGCAATGAAGAAATGATTTTTTTTTCAGAAATAGCTCTTCCAGAATCTTTTTTCAGGCACTCCAGGCTGGTTATATTAGGTTATCAACCACATTCACTCTTTCCCATTTAGAAACATAAATTATTTTTCTTCAAAATAGATTTTCCTTCTCTTAGAGAAGTAAAAGGTTAATAAATCTACATTCTCTTAATTTCAAAAGACATTGCCATTGATTGCCATTTATTTATGAAGTCATGAAACTTGGTAAACACTGATTAGGAGAAAGGGCAATAGAACGGGAGTTAATAAACTTGTGTTCTACTTTAAAAAAAAATTAATATCACTAATTTATTCTGTGATGCTGGCTAATCTGTAAATTATAGTTTGCTCACCAATAAAATGTAGATGAAGTATGCCATACTTAAAAGTAACTAAGAAATTACAAAATAATACATACAGATCACTGAGTTTTGTGAAATAAAATTGTTTTATCAATTTACTACACTTGTTTCATTATTCAGGTAGTCTTTTCCCAAAATTCCTTGAATGGACTTTTTTTACTCCTTTATATAGAAACTGGGTAATCCAGGTTCATTCTTTTTTTTCTTTTTACCAATGGCTTAAAATGAAGAGGATTTCCATAAGAAAGAGACATGAATTTGTTGAAATAGATTCAAATTTTTTCTTTTGATGTACAAAAATGTTTTTTTTCCTCTTAGTTTAGTTCTGTTTTTCACTCTAATTCATGATGTTACCCAGAAGCCTATGAGGCAGAACTACATCTAGGCAGATAAATATTTTACCTTTGAATTATAACTCCCAGAAGATTTGGTGTAAAGATGGCAATATGGGCTGAAAGTCATTTCCTAGACTTTTAATGAAAAGAGGGAGGAGAGTGAGGGGGGATGGAGAGAGCATGCAAAAAGAGAGAGAGAGAGAAATAAAGAGACCGAGAGTGAGAGGGAAATGCTAAGACAGAGAGAAGGACATTGAGAGAGATAGAGAGAAATTCCAAGTTGCATAATCTTTTGGTGATGCTGTGTAAATTGTCTTGAACAGCTGGTATAATTCCCCAGTCCTATGGGATGCAGATTTCTAAGAGTTCCACTAAACAACAAGTTTTCAAATTAATCTCTCTCATGGTTTGGGAGACTGAAGAGAGTGGAAATAGATGCCAACTTTATGGGTGAGGTTTGACTTCTGGATAAATACTGAGAAATATTTGTAATATTACATTTTAATGAGGAAAAAAAACCTAATGCTTCTTAATTTTGTCATGACTGTGCTAACCTAATGAAACAGCTTGTTTGACCAACTTACAGTTTCAATGACTGAAATGAGGAGTTGGAGCTGAAAGAAATAGTAATGGAAGGTAGATGGGTACCAAGAGACCATTCATGATTGACGGGTGCTTCTAACTAAAAAGTCTTGGCTGAAACAATGAGGTGTGAAGTTCAGATTGATTGACAACCACTGGCCTGCCTTAAGTTCTATTGCTGAGGGGAAAGCAGGTCCCTATAAGAAAAACTGGGCAAGATGCCCATTATGTTATTTTAGTGAACTTTTTTATTTGTTTGATTTCAAATAAAGCATGATATAGGGCAACTAAGTGGTGCAACCAATAGAGTGCCAGGCCTGGAGTCAGGAAGGTTTATCTTCCTAGGTTCAAATCTGACCTCAGATACACCTGTGTGATCTTGGATTAGTCACTTAACCCTTTTTACCTGAGTTCCTCATCTATAAAATGAGCTGGAGAAGTAAATAGCAAACCCCTCCAGTATCTTTGCCAAGAAGACCTCAAATGGGGTCATGCATATTCAAACACGACAGAACAACAATGTATGATAAATAATTCTCCTAATATTGAGTACTTAGTCTTTTCATTAGTCTTATGTACTATTCCCAGAGCTTCTGGGATGAGCTGCTTTTATGGATTCCTAGCTCTTTTTGCTTAAATGAAATTTCTTTAAGTCTGAATGTTTTAGTCTATTTTCCAATGATCAGCATGCTTGCTGTTCTATTTTATCTTACACTTCAGGGTAAATTTCTTTGTGGTATTCTTTGTGACATTTCAGCACTCTGTACAATAAACACTTTCATACTATTGATTTTTGTTCTACATTTATTTTTATCTCATTGATACCTAGATTTAAATTTTCTCTTAAGATTTTCAGACTGAATTGTCTAGTTAGGTATTATTGAATACCCCAGGTATTGTGGAAACATTGTATAGCTAGCTGACTCATTTGATAGGACACAGCCTGGGGTCAGGAAGACCTGAGTTCAAATTCAGTCTCAGACACTAGCTATGTCACCCTGGGGAAATCATTTACCCTCTGTCTGCTTTAGTTTCTTCAACTGTAAGATAAGGATAATAATAGTACCTACTTCACAGGGTTGTTGCGATGATTAAATAAGATTGATAAAATACTTAGAATGATACCTGACATGTATGTAGACAGTTAAAAAATTTTTTATCCACTCTTTAATGTCCTCAAATTTGGCCTATTAGATGGAATTCCCATAACAAGAACAGATCCCAGTAATAATGAGGTAACTTGGAACTCTTTCTTTCTATACTCATAATTTTATGTATCATATGAATGACATTTTAAATATATACCCTTACATATAATCTCAGATTAGCACTTCAAGATGTTGTAGGAAATATTGAATACGTCATTCCTAAGTTGATACCACAGACCTTTAAACTTCTTAGTAGAGTTCATCGCATGTAAGTTTAGAGATTGAAAAGCAACTTGATATGAACCAAAATTTCTACATTAATCTCTGATAAAATAAAGCTGTGTTTAATAGCTGGCATCATTAATACATGGATAGTAAGTACTTTTAAGATAAATGACTTCCAAGACCTTCAATACTTAATTTATTGCATGTTTTAATGCTCTTCGTGTGACACATTAATTTGCACTATAAGCAGGAAACTTATCTCTAAGGCAATTAGTCATGGTCAAGTCTTAATTATCTTCCTGAATAGGGAAACAAGTTTATGAAAAAAAAAACCAAACTACAATTGCGTTCTTCTTGTATATAAACACATCTGGTTTGTTTCCAAAAATAAAAGAAAGAAAAGAAAAGAAAGGAAAAAAATCACTTTTTTCCTCTAGACATTAAATGACCCTTTAATATAAAGCCTCCTAGTCATAGACCAAGTCTAGTTCAAAATTCCTGTATTTTAATAGTTGAGAAAATTGCAGTCTACAAAGGCTAAGTGCAGGTTAGGAAGGAACAAAGTCATATTGGAGATAGGCTATAAACCCAGATCTTCTGACTTTAGAGTCCAGAAACTATCCACTATACCATCTTACTTCCTTCCCCACTGCTGCTCACTCTCCAGTCATCATTCTTCACTAATCTATTCAGTCACATCTAGGGCCCAGTAAAAAAAAAAAAAAAGAACAGCTGATTTTTGAAAGTTTAAGTATAACAAGTACCAACTTAAGCAATTTGCCTCTTTTTTATCTTTTATGCTTCTAATCTCAGCTAACAAAATAGTTGCTCTGCTACTATTCTGCTATTATTTTAATCTCAAAGAGGGAACCCTTTAAAGATCTGAACATGTACCCATATACCTCTTGACTCTTTTAAAACAGATAATTTACCCTATTCTAAGTCTCTCTTTCTCCTCCCATTATATTCCTCTCAAACCTCTTAATTTCATTTTTTAGATATCATCCCTTCCTATTCAACTGATCCTGTGCCCTCTGTCTATGTATCCATGTACACACATATACACATGCTCACATACTACATACCTTATATAATGAATCTTGGGCCAGATCTTTCAACTTGGTTTTCTTTCATTTATTTCCAAGACTTGAAAACCCCAATTTTCAGTCATGAAATATTTTTAAAATGTTAATTATAATAATAATTTTTTTTTTTACACAGGATAGTGAACTCGTAGTATAGAAACTCTCTTCACCAATGGAAATCAACATCATGTTATGCCTTACAGTCTTAATGAGTTGCCTAATCATTCAATAATTATCATTTAGCTAAAGTGCAAAACATTTTTCATCTTCAAATTTTTATATTCTCATCAATTCCTGACCTCTGCAAAATAATCTTAGCAAGCTGTGTTGATGCTTAATTTATTTGGAGTTTGAGGAACTTTTTAAAAATTTTTTTGTACATAAGGAGTTCCTAAAGGCAAGTTCATATTATATTTTCTCCTTGTTTCTTCCTTTCTTGTAATATATTTAACATTACAGTTGTGTTAAATTTCAGAGCAAAGCTGTCATATAAAATATCTATTCTAAGCATTCCCTCTCTTGTTGCTGCTGTTAGAAGCTAAGCTGATATTTAATGTCCTTATGAACTTAAGATGCAAATATTTATAATAAACTAATAAGGATATTCATGGGTATCATATAAAGAGCAAATATGATAGATTTCTAACAAAGAAGAGGTAAGTATGTAGAAAGAGCTCCATTAGAATAGGTTAACCAAAATAGGGCTTTTTAATTTTAATTGTCATTTTGATTTTAACATCTTGGTGAGAATAGCATATTGAAATATCCCCAGAAGGTTGGGTAGAAGAATTAAAATCCTTCTCTTGGAATAATAGTTGGGAAGACATATTACCTTCTTTGCACATTGCTTTGCTCAACAGTGCCAATGTAGTGTATACCTTTGGACATAGTTATGTGATGAAATATCATAAATAGTAGGTTTCCATATAATTCATAAATATTTTTCCTTGGAATATGTAAGTGGGTGTCTTCTAAAAGAAACACATAATTTAGTGGTTATGGGCTTATGTCAAAAGCAGATATTTCTCTATTACTTTCAAGACCTTTAAATGTTAATTGTGGGTATTAAAATTGTGTTCATTTTTCCCTACAGGAAATGATTTCTGCTTTTTATATCCAAGCCTGGTATATGAATGGATATTCTACAAAGAGATTAATAACTTTAGATTTAAAATTCAGTTTCATTTCTTACTTATAAAATCTTAAAAGTCTCCTTTGGTTTTATGAAACTGACTATAAAATTGACTAGTAAACAAGTTAAGAAGGTAATTTCATCCTTTTATGTATAAAAAAAACTGAAATAAAAAAAGAATATTCCATTAACTATTCAAAGACTAATATTATGATTCTCCTCATTGCCAACTCTGGGACATAGAGGGCAGTCTTAGCCTAATGAAGACAACTCTTTATATATGGTGAGCTTTAGAGCTTTGTTTAATGGACAGAAGTAATACTCCACTGTGTTATGGACCTGCTAATTATGAATGTTTTTTTTTCTAGCTGTAAAATATTCACAACACTTTAATGAATTACTTTTGATATTCTTTCATCTGAGATGAGTAAAAATGTGAACACTTAAGAAATGTTTACAGAAAACATTAGCTCATATGTTAAATCCCTCATAAAGCTTCATGACAACATGACTCTCAGCTTTCAACTGATATGAGGTCTGCTAATTTTTCAGGAAAAGTCAGTCAGCATGAGTCATAAGACATTAAATTAAGTATATAACATGATAGAAGACAGATAACTTCCTTTGAAACTTTTGAAGGAGGCACACGTGATCAGTCACATCATTGGCATGATATGTAGGCCATTTAATTTAGACTGAGTTCTGCCCAATAATGGCAATAATTCTTAATGCAGCCCCAATTAGTTATCCTGTTGATTGCTAAAAAACAAAAAACCAAAAAAAAAAAACATTGAAAAGGTGTTGAGCATACTTTCTTATTTCCTGATGTCAAAATCCCCACTTGATTCAATTTTTTTTTATAAAGCAGTCAAAATAATCAGTGGATGGGTATTACATTACTAAAACAACCAGTAGCACACATGAATTGGTAATATTTGAAACAGGAGTGCCTACTGTCTACTGTGGCCAAAGTCTTGAAATCTTAGACCATTTAATTAGAGTGAAATAAATCACAATCATGTTAGTCATTTTTAAAATGAATATGTCCATGTATGAATGTTATACTAGAAACTAAATAGGAAGGCTGAAGAAAGGAGACGCAGCATGGCACAATGAGCAGGGTAAGCTAGCTTCAGAGTGAGGGATCAATTAATGAGCAAGCAATTATTAAGCATTTCTTATGTGTCAGGCACAGTGCTAAATACGAGGGTTGCAAAATAAGGAAAAAAACCCTTTATTCACAAGGAGTTTCCTTTCTAATGGAAGAAAACAAGGATAGATAGATGATAGATAGATAGATAGATAGATAGATAGATAGATAGACAGACAGACAGACAGATAGACAGACATAGATAGATGGAGATACATAGACACATAGACAGATTAGAGAGATAGATGAATGGATGAATAGATAAACTAAGAAGGTACATAATAGCTAGAGAGATAGATAATAGAGATAATAATGAAAAACAGCAGATAGACACAATAGATGGATGACAACCAGACAGATAACAGATAGATAAGAAAGAAATGTATATTGATAAATATAAAATAGGTAGATAATTAATTAGAATAAGCAAATGCAAAATGTTTCCATAGTAGTTATACAGTGAAAGACTAACTATATTTTCCTACAGGGGAAATCCTATCCTATCCAACCCCCCACTTATTCTATTTTCTACTTTGACCCTGTCTCTTTTCAAAAGTGTTTGCTTGTAACTATCTTCTCCCCCAATCTGCCCTCCCTTCAATCAGCCCCACTCTTATCCCTTTCCCCCCTATTTTCCTATAGACCCATTCCCTTTCACCTCCCTGCTCTTCCCCTCCACTGTAACAGCTTTCTCTTGCCTCTTTTATATGAGATAATTTGCCCTATTCTATCTCTCCCTTTCTCCTTCTGCCAACATGTTCCTCTCAAAGCTCTTAATTTTATTTTTTAGATATCATCTCTTCATATTCGACTGATCCTGTGCCCTCTGTCTATGTATACATGTACACACATATACATAGACTTACATATATATTTATATACACATACACCTTCATCTACATATATGTGTATACATACATACATACATGCATATATATATATATATGAATATATATATATATAATTTTGATTTCTATTTTGCCCTCTGATTCTAGAATATCAGGGCAAATTTCCTTGATAATTTATTTTTTGTTTATTTATTTTTGTTTACATCATTGATTTCCACAAGATTTTGAGTTACAAATTTTCTCCCCATCTTTTCCCTACCCACCACTCCAAAATAGCAATTTCACTGTATACCCCCTTCCCCAGTCTGCTCTCTCCTATATCCTCCCCCATCACTCCTCTGACTTTCTGAGAGGGGAAGATGGATTTCCCTATCCCAATGCCTGTATATCTCATTTCCCAGTTACATGTAAATAATAATAATAATAATGATAATAATAATAAATATAGATATATATTTATTTATTTATCGTTTGATTTTAGAGCTTTAAATTCTAGATTCTTTCCATTCCTCCTTTGTCACACACTCCCACTGGAAAGTCAGATAATTCAATACAGGCCATACATGTGTAGTTATGCAGAACATCTCCACAATGAACATATTGTGTAACACTGAATGTATTTCCCACTTCCTATCCCACTCTCCCCTCCTTGTTCTATTCTCTATTTTGTCCCTGTCCTTTTACTGAAGTGTGTGTTTCTAACATCCCTCTCCCTACCCAGAATGCCCTCCCCTCCATCTGTCCCCTCTTATTCCCATTCCCCTTACTCTCCTGAAGGGCCAGATACCCATTTTAGATTGTATGTCGTTCCCTCCCTAAGCCAAATTCAACGAGAGAAAGGGTGACCCATTCCCTTTTGCCTTCCTGTTCTTCCCCTCCATTATAAGAGTTATCTGTTGCCTCTTCTATATGAGATGATTAGCCCCATTCTGTCTCTCTCTGTCTACTCTCATTCTATTCCTCTCCCGCCCCTTAATTATATCTTTTAAAATATCATCCCTTCCTATTCAATTGATCCTGTGCCCTCTGTCTACATACACATCAACACCCACACTCACATATGTATTCATATGCTTATATACCCTCCTATACAGGCATATGTGTATGTATACATATATACATATACATATACCTACATATATACATATACCTATACATATACATATATATATACATATATATACATATATATATACACACGTGTAGATAGATAGATAGATAGATAGATAGATAGATAGATATAGATATATACACACACATTTATATTCCCTTCACCTATCCTCATACTGAGAAAAGTTTCACAAGTTACAATTCTCATTTTTCTATGTTGGCATGTAAATAGTTCAACTTTGATAAGTTCCTTATGGTTTCTTTTTTATGTTAACCTTCTAATGCTTCTTGTGTTTGAATGTCAAATTTTCAGGTCAGTTTTTTTTTTCCCTCAAGAATGCTTGGAAGTCCTCCACCTCATTGAATGACCATATTTTCCCTTGAAACATTATACTCAGTTTTGCTGGGTAGGTGATTCTTGGTTTTAAATCTAGTTCCCTTGATCTCCGGAATATCATATTCCAGGCCCTTTGATTCATTAAAGTAGAAGCTGCTAGATTCTGGGTTATCCTGATTCGTGTTTCCACAGTATTCAAATTGTTTCTTCTTGGCAGCTTGTAATATTTGCTCCTTGATCTGGGAACTCTGAAACCTGGCTATTACATTCCTAGGAGTTTTCTTTTTGGGATCTTTTTAAAGAGGTGATTGGTGAATTCTTTCAAGTTCTATTTTGCCCTCTGGTTCTAAAATATCTGGGCAATTTTCCTTGATAATTTCTTGACAGATGATGTCTAGGGTCTTTTTTTTAATCATGGCTTTTAGGTTGTCCAATAATTTTTAAAATTATCTCTCCTGCATCAGTTTTCCAGGTCAGTGATTTTTCCAATGAGATATTGCACATTGCCTTCTATTTTTCATCTGTTTTGATCTATTTTATAGGATCTTGATTTCTCTTAGGGTCATTAGCTTCCATATACTCCAATAAAATTTTGAAGGAATTATTCACTTCAATGAGCTTTTGAAATTCCTTTTCCATATGGCCAATTCAGTTTTTTAAGTAATTCTTTTTCTCATTGGCTTGTTGGAGGTCTTTTGCCATTTGAGTTTGTCTGTTTTAAGATGTTATTTTCATCAGTATTTTTTGGATCTCCTTTAACAGGCTGTTGACTCATTTTTCATGATTTTCTTGCATCATTCTCATTTCTCTTCCAATTTTTCCTCCCTTTCTCTTACTTGATTTTCAAAATCCTTCTTGAGCTCCTCCATGGCCTACTGTACCCTATTCATATTTTTCTTGGAAGCTTTGGATGCAGGAGTTTTTACTTTGTTGACTTCTTCTGGTTCCATGTTTTCATCCTTTTTGTCCCCAAAAAAGGATTCTATGCTCCGATTGGACTTCCTCTACTTGCTCATCTTTTCAGCCAATTACTGGTCTTTCGAGCACTTTGCCAACATAGAACTCTGCTTCCAGAGTGGAGAAAGCTATGTCCTAAATGGCTGAGTTTTCACAATTGCCAGAGATATAAAGGTACTGCACCTTCTCTGCAGTACCCACAAGATTTTGCACACTGCCATTTCTCACCCCAGGACCACCACCCAACACTGTGACCCAGATCTAAGCAGGTTAAAGGAAGAATTATAACCCTCTGAATGGTTCCTTGGTACCTCTACAATCTACAGGCCAGGAGCTTTGGATGCAGCCACATGGCAGCAGTTGCAGTTGCTGTGCCTCTGCCACCTCTCACCCTGGGGGCAAGGGCCAGACCATGCTCCTCTGTCTCCCAGTTTCAACACAGTTCCCCACTGACCTTTTACTTTCTCTTTGACCTTTAGGGGTTGAGAAGTCTGGAAACTGCCACAACTGCCAGTGATTCACTCTCCTGAAGTCTGCTCTGGAAGTCTGTGCCACTGGTTGGTACTGCCCTGGGTCTGGGACTATGTGGCTCATGCTGGACTGTGCTTGGCTCCCTGTCCAGTGTGATAGACCCTTCCTGTCACCCTGCCATCCTGCCTTTACTGGGAGAATTGTTTCTCTCTGTCACTTTGTGGGTTCTGTAGCCCTAAAATTTGTTCAGAATCATTTTTTTTCCAGGTATTGGAGGTGGTTGGGTGGGAGCTCAAGCAAGTTCCTGCTTGTACTCCTCCATTTTGGCTTCACCCCCTAATGTTTATATTTTTAATGTTAATACATAAGCATTGATTTTAATAATGTTTTTGACCTGCATATTGTTGCTTAATTGTATTCTCGCCTTGGTATTTTTTTCCAATTACGTGTAAAATTAGTTTTTAACATACATTTTTGTAAAATTTTGATTTCCAAATTTTTCTGCCTCTCTCCCTTTTCTCCCCCCTCCCCAAGATGGAAAACAATCTGATATAGGGTGTACATGTGCAACTATATTAAACATATTTTCATATTTAATCATCTTAAGAAAGAAGAATCAAAAGAAAAGGGAATGATCATAATAAAGAAAAGACAAAAAAGAAAATGTGTAAATAGTATGTATAGATTTGCATTCAGTTCTTTCTAGTACTTTCTGTGAATGTGGATATTATTTTCCATCCCAAGTCGTTTGGAATTGTCTTGGGTCATTTTATTGCTGAGAGTAGCTAAATCTTTATACCTGATCTTCACACAATGTTGTTATTGCTGTATATAATGTTCTAGTTGTGTTCATTTCATTCAGCATCAGTTCATTTATGTCTTTCCAGGTTTTTTCTGCTCATCATTTCTTATAATACTTTCCCATCACTTTCATACAGCATAAAATGTTCAGTCACTCCCCTACTCATGGGAATCCCCTCAATTTTCAATTCTTTTCCACCACTAAAAGAGCTGTTATCTATATTTTGTACATGTGGATCTGTAAAGGCAGTCAGGAGCAGCTCTCCTGAGGACGGCTGTTGTGAATAACTTTAAGGGTCTAATCATTTAGTCCAATGAACTCGCTATTTATTCAACAATAAAGTATAGCATAGCATTCAAGAAACTAAAGCATAACATCTACAACAACATAACATAGCAACTTATTACTAAGGCGACCATACAGTCTTAAACAAAACATATCATGCAGTTTATCTTATAGTCATGTTTAAGGCGTAGCAGGAAATACAAACACCATCCACCCCTAGGTAACAGGAAGTTACAATCTCTTCAGTCAATATCATATCCAAAGTAAAGTCCTCTTTCATCTTGACTAGAGACTGGCTTCCAGTCACCCTTAAGTCAGTTATCCGTAAGTGGTAGGACAAAGTACAGACACCGTCTACCCCTAGGTCAAAGTAAGTTACAAATCTCATCAGTTAATACAAAACATCCAAAATAAAGTCCTCCTTCATCTTGACTCTAGACTGGCTTCCAAACCCCATGGCTCCTTTCCCACATATCCTTCTCCATGGCTGAGCACTCCCAACTCTTGCCTGAATCCACACATAGGTAGCTAGCCACTCTTGTTTCATATCTTAGCTGGGACTTTTCCACTCAAAGGTCTTTGCAGTTTCTGTTTTTAGGAAAACAAAGCTTAACAGGGCTACAACAATATTTACACACATTACCAGTGCTATCATTTCAATTTACTTTCTGTCTGGGAAACGAACACACAGGACTTCTGCCTTTGGAATTAACATAGATCAACAGACAAAGCTTCTGTCTGAGAAATCAACATACAACAACAGACAGGACTTGAGAAAGTAACACAGATCAACAGACATAGCACCAACATCACAATCATTCTCTCTCTCAATTCTGCATGTTCCTAGCACTGCTCTTGCTCTTGTCAGCTCCTTCCTGTTTCACCTTTTTGCAAGCTCCTCCCACCATGGGCTCCCATGTAATTACATTTGTCCCATTAAGTGATAGGAGAGATTTTCAAACTCCTTTAATCCTACTAAGAGCAATACAATGTGTACTGTTTCCAATCAAAGACTCTTGATACAATCAAAGGTGAGACTCAAAGACACTTCATTAGCTAAAACACTATCCAGAAAAATAGCAAACAATCCTATTTTGCTTGTCATTAAACGATCCTATTCCATTTTTTATGATCTCTTTGGGATACAAACCTATCAGTGGTATTGCTGGATCAAAGGGTATGCACATTTATATAGCCCTTTGACCATAGTTCCAAATTGTTCTCCAGAATTGTTGGAACAGTTTACAACTCCATGAACAATGCATTAGTATTCCAATTTTTTTACATCTTATCCAATGTGTGCTATTTTCTTTTTCTCTCATATTAACCAATTTAATAGATGTGAGGTGGCATCTCAGAGTTGTTTTGATTATCATTTCTCTAATCAATAGTGATTTGGAATCTTTTTTTATATGACTATATATAGCTTTAATTTCTTCATCTGAAAACTTCCTGTTCACATATTTGACCATTTAGCTATTGGGGAAGGGTGTTCATATTTTGAGAAAAAAGACAGGACATAAAGGAGGGCTTAAAATAAAGTGAGTATGTTGTGGACTTCTATGAGATAAGGTGAAGAGCCCAAGGTATTGCAGATTCCAAGGTTCCTATGGGAAAAAGGGTCTAAGGAGAGACTGCATGTTTGGGGAAGTGAAAGTTATGATAAAGTGAATAAATGCAAAGAAATTCTAATACCTAATGGCAGATAATGGAGGAGGGAAGGTTGTGGGATCAATGCAGGCTTAATCTTCTAGTCCAGTTATTTATTTACTGGTTATCAGGTGCTGGCATCTGAGTAGAGTCACAGTCATGTTCCACTTCATACAGAAGGCAAAACTTGAGCTGCTTTTTAGAGGAAAAGATAACACGCTGAGGCATAAGTGAAAAGAGGATGAGTTCAGGCCCTGACTCTGACTCACATTGCCTTCTTGACCTTCTATTAGACTAGATAAGTCACTGAACCTTTGGACACTCAGAGTACCCAACTAAGAGTCTAAGTTGCAGAAGATGTTCTTCTCTTTCCTGGTGAACTCTGTATACCAGCAAAATCATAAGTCAGAATGGGAAAAGGGGGAGAAAAGTCATCAATATTCTAATGGCTACACATACAATCTCATATTTTAGGACTTCAATTTCCATTCATCCATTGGAGGGGACGAGAAGGGGGTGGAAGACAGTAGTGTTCTTCTGCTACAGTAGATTGCAGTCCTTTTGTGGCTTAGGAGGGTAACAATTGCAGTGACTAAAACATTTATCAGTCTGTAGCCAGTCTGGTGGTGAGAATGTTGAGGTCAGGAAGACAGAGTCTCAGGCAACAGGGATGTAGTCTGTTAAAACATCTGTTCTCAAAGTCTTAGTAGAAAAATTCAGAATTTAGGTCATTGAAGCATTGTCTCCTAGAAGCTCTCTTCTTCTCCTTAATATGCAAAGCCAAGTGGGAGAATTATCAGAATGACTCAGCAAACAAATCATATAACACAGGGTGTTCAGTAATTGAAGTTCGTAGATGCTGGCTATATCAAGATGTTGGGAGGAGAAGAGTGTGTCATACCACACAAAGTTGTTTAGAGAACAGCCAACAAGATGTTGGGGGTGGGGGGGAGAGTTTCTAGAGTCAGGGAAAGGAAAGGGAGGAAAGGGAAGGGAAAGGAAGGAGGGGGAACATAGATAGTACTTGTAGAATAATAACACTTTAATGTGGGTGCTAGTATTAATGGGAAACTAAGACTGAGAGTTGTTTAAGTCACTTTCGCAAGTCCAAATAGCTTTTGTCTAAGGTAGGGTTTAAGTCAGGACTTCCTGATTCAAAGTCAAACAACGTGTACTGTGCCACCTTCTTTATGTGCATATTAACATGCATGTGTATGTGGGGGGGGGGATAATTATAGTGTTATTTTTCTTTTCAGGAGAATTAGAGGAGAGGTAGGAAAGTAGGGCTTAACATTTTCGTCTAAACTTATTATAGATGTGGCATTGCCTTCCCAAGTTTCTTTTTACTTATTTTTAAGTGTTATTTTGACTCTGTCCAAATTATTTTAATGAAAATGAGTATTTTAAAAGAAAGATTAGTGTTTAATGTACTTTAACAATTGAATTTTTAAACTTAATTAGATGTTTCTTTTGATATCTGGGAGATATCAATGATCTATCTGAAAATCAGGTAAACTGTCATTCATCTAAATCTGGTAATTTTAGAAAATAATTTCTGTACATGTATTTGTCATTCATTTGGACCACTTCCAAAATGGTGCCTATAAATGATATAATCATACAAATTAGCCTCAAAATTAAAAGAAAAATAATTTATTGCTTTAAAGGAAGTTTATTTTCATTTAACGAGCATAGAGATATTGGTAAGTAAAGGGGAAAAATATTTTCCAGGCACTAAAAATATAAGAAGATATTCATTTGAAATGTGCTATTTCAATAATATTCCATTTTTGACCTTTTCAGTAAGGTCTGTACACTGGCCAAAATTTTAACAAATGGTTATGTGCATAGACATTGTTGATAATCACAATGAAACTTTGACTTTGAGGTGCCTTGTCATTATTAATAAATCTTTTAGGAGAGCCCTCTAGAACCAAAGATACTGCTTCTAGAAAGAAAAAATAAGTTCACATTTAGAAGATGTGAAATTCAGAATCGAAATGATCCAAATTTTGGTGTTCAAGTTGTCTCACGACTTTCTCAGCTCAGAAGCAGGCTGTTTTTCAGCAGGCTCATGAGTCTTGTTTATTTTATTTTTTTCTATTTTTAACTATCCTTTCTACTTTTGCATTTGGATAAATATAAATCATTAAAAGTAGTTTAGTGATAAATCAATGGAAAGCTGAACCTTAATTTTTGTTATAATAATTAAATAACCTATGACTTGGGACCCTGAATTTCTCTTCTCTAGTAGACACATTCTAATCTTGAATGCCTTCTGAGATATTTTGAATAAAGAAAAGATTTCCTAAATGAAATACTTATGAGAAAAGGAGTTGGGAGATCACTGATGTGCCTATCACAGTCAGAAAAAGATTAAAGCTTGAATCCTTTGTCATAGTAAAACAACTTTCCACCTCTTGCTTGTTCAATGAGTCTTTTTTTATAAACTCATTGCTGTTCTTGTATAGGATTTTTCCCCTCTAAAATATTTTATAGAGGTATTTTTAAAAATTCCTTAATGATAACTCTCTTCAAATTCTCCCTCTCCTTTCTTTCATTTCTATTCCCAATAAAACACTTTCTTTTTTAACAAATAAGTTTCACTAAGAAGAACAATTTAACATTTGACTTTTTGCGAAAATGTTTCACTCTAAACCATAATCTAGAATCACTTTTGCAAGGGATGGATCATATCCTTCATTGTTAATTCTTGGTTTCCACAAATGTGAGAAAGAAGGTACCCAACTCCCCTACAAGTCCTCAAGTTAAGATGCACAGGGTTGGAAGACAATCTTTATTTCCCTCGGAAGAAAAATGCAGAAGATTCACAAAAGCATGTATACAGATAATAAAACATATCTGTCTATCTATCTATCTACTTGTATCTGTATCTATTATATATCTATGTACATAGACAATACATAATTCATCAAAAAATACTCCTCAGGGGAAAAGAAAACCTAAAGCAAGGATTGACAATGAGACAACACAAACACTCTGGTGCCTCTCAAGCCCTCCTTAGGATTCTCTAAAGTTCCTTGACTGTGAGGGCCATTCTCAACCCAACCCCCACAATTTGAACTTTTCAGAAGGCAAATACACTTTGGAACTGCTAAAAAGAAGAATATCACAGCATTCTGGTCAATTGCTGCCCTGCTTCCTAACTCAAAATTCTATACAAATACTAGATATTATAGGAATCCTGAGTTTGGTGGGGGGATGAGAAGGGAATATTTTTTGGAACTGCATTATCCCATCTTACCTGTGCTGCCTAAATAACTCATTGAACAAGCAAGAGGTGGAAAGTTGTTTTACTATGACAAAGGATTCAAGCTTTAATCTTTTTCTGACTATGATAGGCACATCAGTGATCTCCCAACTCCTTTTCTCATAAGTATTCCATTTAGGAAATCTTTTCTTTATTCAAAATATCTCACCCTTCAATTCAGAGTTGCTCTGGAGAAAACTATGAATCTAGACTATCAGAGGACACTTTTGTAAAACCTTTCCTTTCACAAATGTGGAATTTGAAGCCAAGAGAGGTTAAATAACTTGCCTAAAGCTACTTAGGTGGTAAACATCAGAAAAAGAATTTGAACTGAAGTTTCTCAATTCTAAGGGCAATACACACACACACACACACACACACACACACACACACACACACACACATGTATTCCCTTCACCTATCCTCGTACTGAGAAAAGTTTCACAAGTTACAATTCTCATTTTTTCCTTATTGGCATGTAAATAGTTCAACTATGATAAGTTCTTTATGATTCCATTTCTATGTTTACCTTCTCATGCTTCCTGTGTTTGAATGTCAAATTTTCTGTTCAGTTTTTTTTCTTTTTTCCTCAAGAATGCTTGGAAGTCCTCCACCTCATCGAATGACCATATTTCCCCTGAAACACTACACTCAGTTTTGCTGGATAGGTGATTCTTGGTTTTAATCCTGGTTCCCTTCATCTCTAGAATGTCATATTCCAGGCCTTTCAATCCCTTAATGTAGAAGCTGCTTCATCCTATGTTATCCTGATTGTGTTTCCACAATACTCAAACTGTTTCTTCTTGGCAGCTTGTAATATTTTCTCCTTAATCTGGGAACTCCAGATCCTGGCTATAACATTCCTAGGAGTTTTCTTTTTGTGAGCTTTTTCAACAGGTTCTATTTTGCCCTCTGTTTCTAAAATATCTGGACAATTTTCCTTGAGAATTTCTTGAAGGATGATTTCTAGGTTCTTTTTTTGATCACAGCTTTCAGATAGTCCAATTATTTTTAAATTGTCTCTCCTGGATCTATTTTCCAGGTCAGTTGTTTTCTCAAGGAGATATTTCACATTGCCTTCTATTTTTTCATTTGTTTGGATCTGTTTAATAGTATCTTGATTTCTCCTAAAGTCATTTGCTTCCATTTGCTCCATTCTAATTCTGAAGGAATTATTCTCTTCAGTGAGCTTTTGCAATTCTTTTTCCATCTGGCAAATATGATTTTTTAACGCATTCTTCTCCTCATTGACTTTTTGGGCCTCCTTTGCCATTTGAGTTAGTCTATTTTTTAAGGTGTTATTTTCTTCAGTCTGGTTGTTGACTCTCTTTTCATGATTTTCTTGCATCATTCTCATTCTCTCTGCAATTTTTCCTCCACTCCTCTTATTTGGTTTTCAAAATCCTTTTTAACCTCCCCTATGGCCTCTATCTGGTTTGTATTTTTCTTGGAAGCTTTTCGTGTGGGATTTCTGACTGTGTTGTCTTCCTCCTGTTCCATGCTTTGGTCCTTTTTGTCACCAAAAAAGGAATCTAAAGTTGGATTGCTGAGCTTTCTTTGCTTCTTTTGCCTGCTCATGTTGCCAGTCAGTTGCTTGACTTTTGGGCTCAGTATAACTCTGCTTTCAGAGTGGAGAGCTCTGTTCCAAATCACTGGGGTTTTTGCAGCTGCTGGAGCTATTAGGAGGCTGCCATATTTTGTAGCCCCTACCAGCTTTGGCTCACTGAAAATGCACCTCAGGACCACCACCCAAGACCACAAGCCTGATATAGGCAGCTCAAGGTAAGAGCACTCAGCCTCTGAATGATTGCTTGGCCCCCCTGTAGTCTGCAGGCCTGGAGCTTCTGAAGCCGTCATGTAGAGGCAGCTACAGGGCCACCACTTTAGATTGCTGCTGGCTCTGGAGGCAGTTTGATTGGACCATCTCCCCAAATTTAGCCGAGTTCCACTGACCTTTTCACTTAGTCCTTGGCTCTTGTGGGTTGGTGATTCTGGAAATTGCCACAGCTGCTGATGATCCACTGGTGTGAACTCTACAGCCTCAGCTTCTCCTGGACACCCTGAGGCTGAAACTGCATGGGGCTCACTCTGCTTCCAGCATGCTGCAATGGCCACCTGCTGGGCTGTCTTCAGCAGGAGCTTTGTTATCCTGTCATTTTTGTGGGGTCTGGAGCTCTAAAATTTGTATAGAGTCATATTTTATAGGTATTTCAGGTGGTATTGGGGGGAGCTCACAGAGTTCTCCCCTTTCTATGCTGCCATCTTGAGTCTGTCCCTCTTCTTCCTTTCATATAATGTCAGTTAAAAATATTTTTAAATCTTTTCTTTTTAAATATTGACATCCAGATTATCTCCCTCCCTCCAATCCTTTCCTCAAAAACTGAGAAGGCAAACAACATTATATCAACTATACATGTGAAATAATGTAAAACACATTTTCTTGTTAGCCATATCATCACCCCTCCCCCCCCAAAAAAAAACATAAAAAGAAATTGAGAAAATGATATTTCATCTTATACTCAGACTATATTAGTTCTCTCTCTGGAGATAGATATCATTTTTCATCAAGAATACTGTGGAATTGTCTTGAATTACTGTATTGATCAAAGTGACCAGGCCTTTTCCAGCTGATCATCATTACAACAGTGCTGTTACTATGCATAATGATCTCCCAGTTCTTTTCACTTTACTTTCAGTCATGTTAATACAGATTTTCCCATATTTACTTGTTTTCTGAAAACCACTCCTTGTCATTTCTTACAGTACAATAGTACTCCATCACAATCGTAAGCTACAACTTCTTCAGCATTCCCCAGTTGATGAGCAAATACACATTTAGTGATCATAAGTGAAGGTGAATGGGCTGTGTTAACTCATAAAATAGAAGCAGATAGAAGAATGGAATAGAAACCAAAACTCAGCAATATATTGTGTATAAGAGACACACTTGAAACAAAAACACACAAAGCATTAAAATAAAGGACAGAGCGGAATCTATTATGCTTAAGCTGAAATTAAAAGATTCTGGATGAGAAATCCTGATTTCAGCCAATACAAAATAAAAATTAGATATAATTAAAAGTGAAAATTAGTGAAATAACAATTTTCTAGATGTTACTGTAGACAATGTTTGGAGAGTCAGACAGGACTGAAAAAAAACAATTGAACAACAAACTATGGGAAATAAAATAGTAATAATAATTAATAATGTAAGTTTCTTTAATGAAGGACTCAGTTCTAAAATATGTAACAAACTCAGTCAAATGTATAAAAGCAAGATCCATTTCCCATTTGATATATGGCCAAATAATATGAACTGGCATTTTTCAGAAAAAAAAATCAAAACTGTCTATATTCATAAAAGAAGTTCTTTAAATAACCATTGATCAGGGAAATGTACATTTAAAACTCTGAGGTACCATTTCACATCTATCAGAAATGAAAAATGCTGGGGAAGATAAGAAAAATAGATACATTAATAAATTGTTGGTAGTGTAGAGTATAGGTCCAACCATTTTGAAGAACAATATCAAATTATGACCAAAGTGCTATAAAACTAGTCATATCCTATGATCAAACAAAACTACAATTAGATCTATACCCCAAAGGTTCCATATACACACACACAGAAAAAAATTGTAGCACCTCTTTTTGTGGTGTCAAAAACCTGGAAATTAAAGAAATATTGATTTTCATAATTGTCTTGCATCACTCTCATTTATTTTTATTTATTTATTTATTTACCATTTTTCCCCCTCTATCACTCTTATTTCTTTCCATCTCTTTCCCAGGATTCCTTTTTTTAATATTTAAATTTTATTTATTTTTTTAGTTTTCATCATTCATTTCCACAAGATTTTGAGCTTCAAATTTTCTCCCCATTTCTCCCCTACTCCCCAACCCAAGATGGCAAGAAATTTATTACTCTTTCTTCCAGGCTTCCCTCTCCTCTATTCCCCTCTGTCTCCTTCCCTTATCCCTTTCCCCTTATTTTCTCGTAGGACAAAATGGATTTCTATGCTCTACAGCCTGTATATCTTATTTCCCAGTTGCATGTAGAAACATTTAAAAAAAATATTTGTCTTTAAAACTTTGAGTGCCAAATTCTCTCCCTTCTTTCCTGCTCACCCATCTCCATAGAGAAAACAAGCAATTCAAATGCATGTGTAGTTATCTAAAACATTTCCATAGTAGTCATGTTGTTAATGACTAACTATATTTCCCTCCATCCTATCCCACCCCCCATTTATTCTATTTTCTCCTCCGACCCTGTCTGTTTACAAAAGTGCTTGTTTCTGACTATCTTCTCCCCTAATCTACCCTCCTTTGTACTTTCTCCTCTTATATCCTTCCCCCTTATTTTCCTCTACGGCAAGATACCCAATTGATTGTGTATGTTATTCCTTCCTTAAACTAAATCCAATGAGAGTAAGGTTGACTTATTCCCTTTCTCCTCCCTGCTTTTTCACTGCATTGTAACAGCTTTCTCTTGCCTCATTTATGTGAGATAATTTACCCTATTCTATCACTCCCTTTCTCTTCCAAATATATTCCAATCTTAACTCTCAATTTTTAGATATCACTCCTTCATGTTCAACTTACCATATGCCCTCTATGTATACATAAATATATACACACATACACATATATACATGCACACACACATATATGCATATACATTGTAAAGTTAAGCATGAGCAGGTTTCCAGAAGACTGCTGCTGTGAACAACTTTAAGGTTCTAATCACATGGTATAGTGAACTCTATTCAGTAGTAAATTAAAGCAAACCATTCACAGAAACCAAAGTACAGTATTCATAATGTTATAATATAACAAGTTATCACTAAAGTGGCCACATAGTTTTAAGTAAAAGATATCATTCAGTAAGTCCTTAGCTCAGTCATCCTTAAGGAGCAAGCATCCTTAAGGGACACAAAGTACAATGGCCAAAATTCTCCACCCCTAGGTCATATTGTTTTAATCTCAGTCATAAAGGCTCTTTTTTTTTCTTGATTGGAGATAAGTTTCCAATCATCTTTAACTCAATCATCCTTAGGAGGTACAAGGTACAGAGTACAAAGTTCTCCCACCCCTTAGGCCACAGTACATCAGGATCTTCTCAGGCAGCATCAAGTACCCAAGGAGAGATCTTTTCATCTTGCCTCAAGGCTGGCTCTCAGATTCCATGGTTCCTCTTCCATAGTCCCAGCTCCTGCCTGAATCCACCCAACTGTTACCTGGATTCAAAGGAAGACAGCTCTCAGCTCTTTGTCCAGCTTCTTGTCTAACTTGTTTGTTCAGTTCCTCATCCAATTCCATATTGAAGCTCACAATGTCCAGTCCACCTCCAGTCCTTCAGTTTCTGTTTTTGGAAAAACAAAGCTTAACACAGCCAAAGCAACATTCACACACGTTGCCAGCACCATCATCAATTCACTATCTGCCTGTGAAATCCACACAGACCCATCAACAATGTCTGAGAACTCAACACACATCATCAGTAAAATCCCAAGGCTTCTGTGAAAATATCACAAACAAAAATCGACAGAGACAGAACAGATAAATAGAGTGCCAGCCTCCACAGCCATTACCCTTCTCAGTTCTGACACCACAAGTATTCTCTTCTCAATTCTGCTGTCTCCCAACTTGGGCTTCTCCTTATATATAGTCATTATCCCTTCCCTTTTCTATTCCTTCCTGTTGCATCAACAAGTTCTTCCCACTGTGGGGTTCACAAATTCTGTTTCTTAACAAAGACTTGATGTAATCAAGGGTAAGTCTCAACAGAAACTTGAACTAAAACAAGGTGCTAAATAATTGAGTGGCTGAAAAAGGCACTAAGTACTTCTTTGCTCACCATTACATGTGTATATAGATATACATATACATATACGTATGTGTATGTCTGTGTTCCCTTCAATTATCCTAATACTGATAAAAGTCACATGAATTACAAGTATAGTCTTTTGATGGAGGAATGTAAACATACCACATTTAAGAAGTTCCTTATTATTTCTCTTTCCTATTTATCTTTTCATGCTTCCCTTGCTTCTTGCATTTGAAAGTCAAATTTTCTGTACAGCTCTGATCTTTTCATCAAGAATGTTTGAATGTGCTGTATTTCATTGAATGTCCATATTTTCTTCTGAAGCTTTGTACTCAGTTTGGCTGGGTAAGTGATTCTTGGTTTTAATCCTAGCTCCTTTAACCTCCAGATTATAATACTCCAAGCCCTTCAGTCCCTTAATGTAGATGCTGCTACATCTTGTTTTATCCTGATTGTAGTTCCACAATACTCAAATTGTTTCTTTGTGACTACTTGGAATATTTTCTCCTTGTCCTGGGAACTCTAGATTTGACTATAATATTCCTAGGGATTTTCTTTTTGGGATCTTTGTCAAGAGACAATTGGTGGATTCTTTCAATTTCTATTTTACCTCTGCTTCTTGAATATCAGGGTAGTTTTCCTTGATAATTTCTTGAAAAATGATGTCTAGGTTCTATTTTTTTGATCATGGCTTTCAGGTAGTCCAACAATTTTAAAAATATATATCCTGAATCTATTTTCCAGGTCAGTTGTTGTTGTTTTTCCCCGATGACATATTTTACATCGTCTTCTATTTTTTCATTCTTTTGCATCTGTTTTCTAATATCTTGATATCTCAGTAAGCCATTAGCTCCCATTTCCTGAATTCCAATTCTGTAGGAATTATTCTCTTGAGTTAGCATTTGGACTTCCTTTTCCATTTTGCCAATTATGCTTTTTAAGACATTCTTCTCCTCATTGTCTTATTGGATGTCTTTTGCCATTTGAGTTAGTCTGGGTTTTTTGTTTTTAAGGCTTGGTTTTCTTCAGTACTTTTTAGATCTCCTTTAGCAAACTGTTAACTCATTTTTTTCATGACTTTTATGCATCACTCTCATTTCTCTTTCAAATTTTTCCTCTACTTCTTTTACTTGATTTTCAAAATCCTTCTTGGGCCTGCACCAATTCATATTTTTCTTGTAGGCTTTTGATGCAGGCATTTTGGCTTTGTTGTCTTCTACTGTCTCCACATTTTGATCTTTGTAATCAAAGAAGGATTCTATAATCTGCTTTCTCTTCCTCTGTTGGCTCATTTTGCCAGTCAGTTACTTGACTTTTGAGCTCTTTTCTGTGGAAACTCAGCTTCCAGAGTAGAGTGCTCTGTCCCAACTTTCTGGGGTTTTGTGCAGATATTGTCAGAGCTAAATCTAAGCACCTTCCTTAGAACTCTCAAGAGGATCTCATCTCCACAGCCAGCACAAACTTTGCCAAACCAGCGCTTCTCAATCCAGGACCACCACCCAAGACTGCAACCCAGATTCAAGCAAGTCAAAGTAAGAGAACCCTACCTCAGTGACAGTAAAGGGATTGCTGCAATTGTCCTATGATCAGCCATTTTCCCCTCCCCCCCCCCCCCCCAATCTGGGAACCTGGAGCTTTGGAAGCAAATGGTCCACAGCTGCTGCCAACATCCCTGCCACCACCACCTCCACTGTCCTAAAGGCAGTCACCAGACAATGCTTTTCTCTTGCCCAGGTCCAACAGTTTCCCACTTACTTTTTACTTTCTTCTTGACATTTATAGGTTGAGAAGTCTTGAAACACCACAGCTGCCAGTGATTCAGTCCTCTGAGGTCTGCCATGGCTGGTCTGTGCCACTGGTCTGTGCTGACATGGGTCATGTGAGAATATGCTCCACTTCCAGCGTGGTGTGATAGACCCTTCCTTTTGACATACCAGACTGATTTCACCTGTATTTTACTGTGTAATTTTGTGGATTCTGTAACTTTAAAATTTGGTTAGAGTCATTTTTTTTTTGCAAGTATTGGAGGTTGTTGGGGAGCAAGCTCAAGCAATTTTCTGCTTTTACACCTCTGTCTTGTCTCTGCCCCCTCTTTCCAGGATTCTTACTGATCTTGAGTTGAAATAACTGTTTTCTTTGAAACTTTACTCATAACTGTTTTCACATTCTTTTCTTCTTCTATATTTATGTCTTGGCTTTCCCTGATGCTGTGGTAACTTTTGTGGTCAAGTTCTTGTTGTTGTTGCTATTGTTGTTCGTATTGTTGTTTTACCATTTACAAAACACATTTCTTGACTCTTAAGTTTATGTTAAAGTTGGGCTTAGCTCTCCTAGGAGGAGGCACCATGCAAAGCTTCAGACTTTTTTTTGGAATGCTGTTTTCATAGGCAGTCTGCAATTTTTTGGTGCTTCCAGGGTGGTTTGATCCTGGAAGAGATATAGCCACTGTTCTTCTAACTCTTCTTTTTCCAAGAAGGTTTTCTGCTTCTCTGCAAACAAAAGTATATAATGCTCCTCTTGACCATGGATCTGTGAACAAGTCCCCTTCTCTCTGGCAGTTGCAAGTGATAAAGCTCCTCTGGTCCCTTGGACTCTGACCAGGGTCCTTGTTCCTTTGTGATAAACCATAAATTGTCCCTTCCTTTCTGAGACCGTGACCCAGAACTGTTTGTAGAAAAGAGTTGCCAATAATCATTAGCTACTCCAATGCCAGAAAAGGAATCATTGCACTATCTTCCTGACCAGTAAAACCTCTTTACCCTCTCTGAGCTTAGAGCTTCCAAAGAGGCTTCAGTTATTGTCAATGACTCTTCCAAGGGCTACTGTTGGTGCTCCTGCCAGGCTCCTGGCATGTGTCCACACCAAAGTTACAGATCTCTCCTGCATACCATCTAAGTTATCTTAGGCTAAAATAAATGCCCTTCTGACTTTTTTTTTTGGCCTCTGACACATCAAATTTTGATTTGAGGTATTATCTTAAACTTATTTGAAGGGGGACATTGGGAGAGTTCCTTCTACATCCTGCCATCATGACTGTTCAAATGAGTCATATAGTCTTTCAATGGCATCTTTTGCTTCACTTTTAAAGTTTTGAAGTGAGACGGTTCGCAATCAGCAGGCACTTCTCCATTGCTGTCTGTGAAATATTAACTTAATTCTTTAGGGACTATTGTGTTCTCTGTCTGTTCTTATTTAAAAAAAGGTTAGTCTTTTCTTCACTGGAAAACTTCTTTTCATTGAAAGGACATTTTGATGCAATATAGCCTATTCTTCTGTTAAAATTCAAAAACAATTTGTTTCATCAAAACCTCTTATAACACACACACAGTCATAGACACACACCATAATTTTTCTTTTCAAATTTATATCCTTATCTATTCCATGGACTTTCTCTAACCATTTGGTCTTTCCTATAGGAATGAACAAAGAAAACTCTTTCAATCACTTATTGATGTCTTCTTAAAAGTTCTGCAATATTCCAAGACTTCATCAAACCAATACAATTTTGCCTGTAATCAAGAATATCCTCATCATCAGTGCCATACTAATCAAACTATCAAAAAATTATTTAATAGAGCTAGAAAAAAATAACAAAATTCATCTAGAAGAAGAAAAGATCCAAGATATCAAGGGAATTAATGAAAAGAAATGCAAGGGAAGGTGGTCTAGCCATACCAGATCTTAAATTGTATTATAATATAGCAATCATCAAAACTACTTGGTACTGCCTAAGAAAAAGAGTGGTAGATCAGTGGAACAGGTTAGGTACACAAGACACAGTAGTCAATGACTATAGTAAACTGCTGTTTGATAAAGCCAAAGACTCCAACTTCTGGGATAAGAATTCACTACTGACAAAAACTGCTGCAAAAACTAGAAAACAGTATGGCAGAAACTATGCATAGATCAACATCTTACACTGGTTGACAAGATAAAGTCAAAATGGGTACACACTTTTTATAAGAAGGTTGATACTATAATCAAACTAGGAGAGTAAGAATAGTTTACCTGTCAGATCTATGGAGAAGGGAAGAATTTATGACCAAATAAGGGATAGAGAACATTGTGAAATGGAACATGGGTGATTTTGATTATATTAAATTGATCCTTTTTTTTTACAGAAATGAAGCCAATGAAAACAAGATTAGAAGAAAATCAAATAGCTAGGAAATACTTTTTATAGCCAGTGTCTCTTATAAAGACCTCATTTCTAAATATATAGAGAGAATTGAGTCAAATTTAAACAGCACAAGTCATTCCCTAATTCATAAGTGATCAAATGATATGAACAGGTAGTTTTCAGATGAAAAATATAAAGCTATCTATAGTTATGTGAAAGTAATGCTCTTAATCATTATTGATTGGAGAAATACATATCATTGAGGTACCTCATAACTACCCAACTGGCTAACATGACAAAACAGGAAAATGCTAAAAGTTGGAGAAGATGTGGGGAAATTGAAACACTAATGCATTGTTGATGGAGTTGTGAACTGACCCAACCATTCTGGAGAGCAATTTGGAACTATGCCCAAAGGGCTATAAAGCAGTGCAATACCCCTTGACTTAGCAGTACCCCTTGACTACTTCTAGGACTGTATCCCAAAGACATAATACAAATGGGGAAAGGATCCACATGTACAAAACTATTTATATGAGTCTTTTTGTGGTAGTAAAGAATTGGAAATTATGGGAATGCTCCTCAATTGGGAATTGGAAATTATGGGAATGCTCCTCAATTGGGGAATGGCTAAAAAAAGTTGTGGTATATGAATGTAATGAAACACTATTGCACTGTAAAACATTATGTACAGGAAGACTCCAGAAAAACACTGGAAATGAACTGATGGTGTCTGAAATGAGAAGGATCAGAAGAACAAAGTGCACAGTAACAGCAACATTACATTATGACAAAACTTTGACAGACTTAGCTCTTCTTAGCAAAACAAGGATCTAAGACATCTCCAAAAAACTCATGATAGAAAATGTTGTCCATATCCAGAAAAAAGAAGTATGGATTCTGAACACAAACTGAAGCTTACTATTTGCTCTCTCTCCCTCTCCTCTCTCTTTTTGTTTTGTTTCTTCTTTCTTGGGGTTCCTCTCATTGGTTCTAATTCTTTACAATGTGACTATTGTGAAAGTATGTTTAATATGAATGCCCATGTATAACCTAAATCAGATTATATGCTGTGTTGGGAAGAGGGGAGAAGAGGCAGAGGCAGAAAATTTATAACTCAAAATTTTATGGAAGTAAATTTTGAAACTTAAAATAGATAAATCAATTTTATATCCTGACCATTTTTAGAGGGGCAATCCCTTTTTAACAGGGACCTCTGTACTCAACTTCTCTCATTACAATTCTAATTGATTTTATTGAACATGCATATTCCTGTTTTTATGCCTTACGTGATGTTATTAGGTAGTCTTAAAGTAGGATTTTTTTTTTCTGTTAGGCATTTCAGAAAATCTTGAGTGGTTTTGATAAGATACATGTAGTTGAGGGGGGAAGTCTTTGAAGAATTATTTTGCTTTACCAAATTTTTTCTCATAATCAACAAGAAATTGACATAATTTAATCTTATATTCTTTATATCTTTCTTTCAGTTATGAAACTGTGAAGAGGATCCATCTTTACAGGTATATTCTGAAAAGGAACTATAAGGTCATTGACTTATAGACAAAGATCAACATTACTGAAAAAGAAATAATAATAAAAGTAATGGGAAAAATATAATGCACAATTGAAACAATTCCATACTGAGCTAAATAAGTAATTAACAATCAAAAGCAGAAAATGGATATAGATAATAGTGACAATTTCATACAGAAATTTAAATACTACAAGTTTGTTGATGTAACATGAGCCCAAGAAGCATATTAGTCATTAAATAACTGATTTAATTACCAAGCAGAAAGAGACAGTGGCACAAAGCACCACCAGTAAAGAATGTGAACTAATTTGGAATATCTTTCAAAGAAGAATGACAGATCATTTTACCTATACTGTCTCAAAAAGAAGATAAAAGCAATAAAGATTTGGATGAGTTTGAAGGAAACTTCTCCAGAGGTCAAAATAAGAAAATTCATTACAAAGAAAGTTAATGATGAAAACTGAGTTATAACATATTGGATGAAAAGAAGGAAAAATATGAAAAGGTTACTAAAAAAAGATCTTTTTAACTATCAAAGGTGGTGGAACCACCACACTTGGGCCCTAATATCACTTTACTGGATATGCTTACAAGACCGAGGGTTAAATAAAAAAGATAATAGCAAAAAAACAAAAAAAAAACCATTAAAAATATTTGGTTTGGAACATTGATAATGTAGAGCAAGGAAGCAATGGGCTGTTAGGTGGTACAGTGTGCAATGTGCCAAGAATGGAGTTAGGAAGGCTCATCTTTCTGAGTTCAAATCTCATTTAAACACTTGCTAGCTGTGTGACCTTGTGGAAGACACTCAACCTTGTTTGTCTCATTTCTTCATTTGTAAATGATCTGGAGAAGGAAATGGCAAATCCCTCTATTATCTTTGCCAAGAAAATCCCAAATGGTGTCATGAAGCATCAGACACTACTGAAATGATCATCATTAACAACAGTAACATAGAATAGATCAGTAATAAATTTTAAAAAATTAAGAGATTAATGATTGGTAAAGAAGCTGAAGTTGGAAAAGATGCCAAATGCATGGGAGGAAAACACAAGTTTTGATTTTACTTATATAAAAAAAGAACCTAGAACTCTACCAATCTACTGACCTATATGCCTACTCCAACACACACAATATCTTGAAAAATCTATACTTGAGTAAAGGGCATGCTCAATGCAGGTGATAACTAGAAACGTCAGATTTTCCTAAGTGATATTCAACAGTTGAACTCACATTTATCATTTCACAATTGATTGACAGGTATAGAGACTATAAGATGCTATCATGCTAAATAGCATTAGTAAATGAGAAGAAAACAAAGTAAAAGTCACAGGAACACTTATTTTCTGACCTTACAATGATCTGGAGCTGCTAGGAATCTTTATATATATAGTACTGTCCTTAAAGTACTGTTGAGCAAAACATTAAAAAATAACTTTGAGGAACCTAAGTTGCCCAATCAATAGAGCAATGGCCTTGCAATCAGTAGGACCTGAGTTCAAATTTAGCCTTAGACACTTGACAATTATGTGCTATGTGATCCATGGGCAAGCCACTTAATTGCAATTGCCTCACCACCACCGCCACCACCACCGCCATCATCATCATCATCACTTTATCATTGGGAAAAATGTTCTGCTCTTACAGGAATTTCAGTTAACTCAAAGGATTAAATACATTGTTCCAGAAGGGATCTTAGATGTCAATATAATATTATACACAAGAAAACTAAGAGAGGTTAAATGATTTGTACAAGGTCATGCAAGTAATAAATGTTAGAAGCAAAATGTTTGTCCTCTTAATCACACTTTTTCTCACAATTTATGTTCTAGGCAATTGCAATTCTTTTTCATCTTCATAGGTATTAGAAAAAGACAGACAAAATGTAAAGAAGAGCTCCTTTAATCTTTTGTGATGACTTAAAAATTTAATGATCATTATGCTCTTTTTCTCCACAAACAAATGGGGAGAAAGTTTCTAGTTTGCTTCTTTTTTCCTTCTTCCTATTTCCCTAGTTCTTTCCTTTCTCTTCCTTTCCTTGCTTAACAGGTTCTCTACTTTTCTCACAAATAAATTTTCAGCTAGATATAGATGAGATCAGAGTAAGTTACCATTACTAAATAAACTAGGACATACAGCATTCACATTTATTCAGTTCTTTCTTAATGTAAATTATTATTTTTTGTGGTGGATTATCAGATTCCAATAAAATTGATTTAAAATGATTCCTTGTATATGGTAAATGGAAGTCTGTGCTGTCCCACATGACTTTCTCCTCCCAATCTCTTCCTCTTTAGAGATAGAAATTGAATTACACATGGCACCATATACACTTTTATAATACTCCTTAGCTGAGTTAAATGTTGTCCTTTCTGGCATCTTGAGAAAATTCCCGTGCGCATGTGTGCACACTTGTGTATGTGTGTGTGAGTGTGTGTAACTAAGATGTTATTTCAAGGATATGTGATTTTCTTGGCATGACAGTTATTCCTCTGATACAATAAGTTGGCAGAAAGCACATGAAAGTTGATGTGGTCAAGAATTCCACCATCCTTCCTCCAGGTTCTGCTCTCCTGAACCACGCAGAAGTCAATTTATTTTTTGCATGTTAGCCTTTATTTTCTTTGTCCTTCTAAGTCTTTTATTTTCTGAGATAAATGTCCCTGTCCCTTTTTGCAATTATTACTTTTTTGAAACTAAGATATTGAATTTATTTTATACATAAGAGAAAAATTAGCTATATGTAAAAGAGATTGGCCATTTTGTATCTTATCCTCTTTTTTGGTTCTTATTTACAAATGCAAAAGACAATTTTATTTTCATTTGGTCCAGAATCTTAAAAAATAAATCAAAAAACAAAAGGGTTTGAAACCATTGAAATACACAAATATGGGTAAAAACTCTTCATATGCCTTCTTTTCTCTAGGCTAAGCATCACCAATTTTTTTCCCCAACTAATTATTATGAGGTGATTCTTCAGAGCTTTCTTTCTTGCTCCTCCTCCTACCTATTTGTTCCTTTCTCAGATTCCTTTATGGGATTAAAAAATAATTTAATATTTTCCCCAACTAAATATAAAAAACAATTTTCAACATTCATTTTAAAAATTAAGTTCCAAACTCTCTCCCTTTCTCCTCAGCCCAACCCCCTCACTCAGAAGGCAAACAATTTAACACTGGTCATACATGTGTAATCATGCAAAACATATTTTCTTATCAGTGATACTGTAAAAGAAAACAAAGACTAAAATAAGTACCCAAGAAAAATAAAGAAAGCAAAAAAAAGTACGCTTTAATTAGTATTCAGACTCCATGCATTCTTTTTCTGGGGATGAATAGCATTTTTCATGCTAAGTCCTTCAGAATTGTCTTGGATCATCGTATTGCTGAGTTTAGCTAAGTCATTCCCAGTTGGTTATCTTCCAATATTGTTGTGACTATGTACAATGTTCTCCTGGTTCTGCTTATTTAACTTTATATCAGTTCATGTAAGTCTCTCCAGGTTTTTCTGAGTTTGTCTAGGCCATTATTTTTTATATCATAGTCGTATTCCATCACAATCATATACCACAAATTGTTTCTATGCTTCTCTCGAGTCTTGTATTTGGAATTCAAACTTCCTATTCAGCTTTATTCTTTTCATCAAGAATGCTTGAAAGTCCTCTATTTCATTGAATCTCCATTTCCCCCCTGAAGTTTTATGCTCAATAATTCTGGGTAAGTAATCCTTGGTTATAATTCCTTCTCCTTTGCCCTCTGGCATATCATATTCCAAGGCCTCTACTCTTTAATGTATTGTAGAAGATGCTATATCTTGTGTTTTCCTGACTTTACTCCCATGATACTTGAATTGTTTCTTTTTGTCTGTTCACAATATATATATTTTTTCTTTTTCCTTGACCTGAGAACTCTGGAATTTGGCTATAATTTTTCTGGAGGTTCTCATTTTGGGATCTCTTTCATAAGGTGATCAGTGGTTTCTTAAATTCTTATTTTAACTTAGGAAGCGATATAAAACTATGCATATACACCAAGTGGTTTAAGCAATGAAATGCATAAAGCAGAAGGTAAGTGAGTTACAGGAAGACATAGAAAGTGAAACTTTTCTACTGGGAGACCTCAACTGTTCCCTCACATTGCTCAATAAATAAAAGCAAAAGATTAACAAAAAAGAAACTAAGGATGTCAACAGAACATTAGAAAGCATATATATATATATATATATATATATATATATATATATATGTATATATACACATATATATATATGACAGAACTTTGGCATGATTTAGACATAAAAGGTAGCACCATAAGCAACTTAGAAGAGCAAAGAATAGTCTACATTTCCAATCTGTGGGGAGGGGAAGAAATCATGACATAGAGAGCTTTACTAAATGTTAAATAATATTGATTATATTAAATTAACAGACAAAACCAGACAAACAAGATGAGAAAGAAAGTTAGGAAACAATGTTTACAGCAAGGATCTCTGATAAAGGTCCCACTTCTTGGATAATTCTCAGAAAAAGAGAACTAAATAAAATTTACAAGAATGCAAGCCAGTCCCCAATTCATGAATGGATAAAGGATATGAACAGGAAGTTTTTAGATGAAGAAATCAATACTATCTATAGGTATATGAAGATGTTCTCTAAATCATTGTTGTCTAGAGAAATGAAAATTAAAACAAATCGGGGCTACCATCTCACACCTATCAGATTGGCTGTGACAGAAAAGGAACATGATAAATTCTGAAGAAGATGTTGCAAAATTGGGACACTAATGTACTATTGGTGGAGCTGTAAACTGATCCAACCATTCTTTTAAAAAGAAAAATATTTGTTTACATTTAGTATTCAACATTCATTTTCATAAGGTTTTTCGTTACAATTTTTCTCCCCATCTCTCCCCACCCCCACCTCCAAGATATTAAGCTTGCTTCCACACCTTCCATTAATATGCTATTTTATCTTATATCCTGCCCCATCCCCCCCCCAAAAAAAAATTCTAGTAGGGCAAGATGAATTTCTATAATCCAGTGCCTGTATATCTTATTTCCAAGTTGCATTAAAAAAAAAACAACAAAGTTTTTAAACATTTGTTTTTAAAACTTTGATTTCTAGATTCTCTCCCTTCTTCCCTCCTCACCCACCCCCATTGGGAAGACAAGCAATTCAATATTGGTTCTACATGTGTAGCTATGCAAAAGTACTCCATAGTAGTTATATTGTGAAAGACTTACTATATTTCCCTCCATCCTATCCCACCCAGTGCCCCCTCTTATTCTATTTTCTACCTGGACCCTGTTCCTTTTCAAAAGTGTTTGCTTCTAATTGTGCTCTCCCTGAATCTGCCCTCCCTTCTATCATCCCCCCTCTTATTCCCTTCCTCCCTACATTCCTGTAAGGGAAAATACCCAATTTACTGTGTATGTCATTCCCTCCTTAAGCCAAATTCAATGAGAGTAAGGTTGGCCAATTCCCTTTCACCTTCCTGTTCTTCCCCTACATTGTTACAGTTTTCTCTTGCCTCTTTTATATGACATAATTTGCCCTATTCTATCTCTCCCTTTCTCCTCTCAATATATTCCTCTATCACCTCTTAATTTTACTTTTTAGATGTCATCCCTCCTATTCAATTGATCCTGTGCCCTCTGTCTAGCTATACATGTACACACATATACACACACTCACATATATATTTATACACACACAGCTTCTTATACATACATATATGCATGTGTACAGATCTACATTTCTACACATCCACATACATCTACACATCAACATTTCCACATATGTCTACATATCCATATATATCCATATATCTACATATCTACACATACATACATATGCACACATATAAATACACACACACATATTCTCCTTCAAAAATCATCATAATGAGAAAAGTGTCATGGGATATAATGACCATTTTCCATGTAGAAATGTAAATAGTTTAATAAATTCCTTATGATTTCTTTTTCCTCTTTACCTTCCCATGCATCTCTTGTTTCTTGTATTTGAAAGTCTAATTTTCTGTTTAGCTCTGTTTTTTTTTCATCAAGAATGCTTGAAAAATCTTCTATTTCATTGAATGACCATATTTTCCCCTGAAGCATCATACTCAGCTTTGCTGAGTAGGTGATTCTTGGTTTAAATTCTAGCTCATTTGACCTCCAGAATATCATATTCCAAGCCCTTTGATCCCTTACTGTAGAAGCTGCTAGATCTTGTGTTATCTTGTTTGCATTTCCACAATATTTTTTTTTCCTTTCTGACTGCCTGCAGTATGTTCTCCTTGACTTGGGCACTCTGGAATTTGGCTATAATATTCCTAGGAGTTTTATTTTTGGAATCTGTTTCAAGAGGTAATCAGTGAATTTTTTTCAAGTTCTATTTAGCCCTCTGGTTCTAGAATATAAGGACAATTTTGTTTGATAATTTCTCTTTTTTTATTTTTTCTTTTTTTATTTTATTTTAGTTTACATCATTCATTTCCATGAAATTTCGAGTTACAAATTTTCTCCCCATCTTTCCCCTACCCACCGCCCCATAATGGCCATCCCAGTATATCCCCACACCCCCAATCTATTCTCTCCTATGTCTTCCCCCCTCAACGCTCTGACTTTTCGGTAGGGCAGGATGGATCTCCCAACCACAGTGCCTGTGTATCTCAAGTTCCAGTTGGATGTAGGTAGTAATAAAAATAATAATAATAATAATAATTGTATATACATATATATATATTTAGCATTTGATTATAGAACTTTAGATTCTAGAATCTAGAATCTAAAGTTTCTAGATTCTTTCTCTTTCTCCCTCATTATCCACCCCTACTGGCAGGACAAGCAATCAAATATAGGCTGATCATGTGTAATTATGCAGAACCTCTCCACAGTGAGCATATTGTGAGAGTCTGATTACATGTCCCTTCTTCCTATCCTGCCCCCCCATCCACCCTCTACCCTGTCCCTGTCCCTGTCCCTCTACAGAAATGTGAACTTTCATCATCCCTTCCCCCCACCCTGCCCTACCCTCCATCACCCCACCTCTCATCCCCCTTCCCCCTAGTCTTCTATGTAGCAAGATGCCCAGTTAAGAGTTTATGTCATTCCTTCCCTAAGCCAAATTCTGTGAGAGTAAGGTTGACTCTTTCCCTTTTGCCTTCCTGTTCTCTCCCTGTATTGTAACAATTATATCTTGCCTCTTCCATGAGATGCTCAACCCCATTCTGACTCTCCCTGTCTCCTCTCAATCTAATCCCCTCTCACCTCAGAATTTGGAATATTTTGGAATATTTTGGAATATTTTCCTTCCTAATCAATTGATCTTATGGCCTCTATGGATTCATTTATACATATACTCAGATATGTGCTTGTTTGCATATGTAAACCCTCTTATATAAATTTATGTGTATGTATATGTATACATACATTTGTCTTCTCTTGCCCTATCCTCACACTGAGAAAAGTTTCATCAGTTACAATTGACACTTTTCCATGTTGTCATGTAAATAGTTCATCTTTGATAAGTACCTTATGATTTCTTTTCTTTGTTTATCTTCTCATGCTTCTTGTGTTGGAGTGTCAAACTTTCTTTTCAGTTCTGGTTTTTTCAGCAAGAATGTTTGAAAGTCCTCCACCTCACTGAATGACCATATTTTCCCCTGGAACACTATACTCAATTTTGCTGGGTAGGTGATTCTTGGTTTTAATCCAAGCTCCCTTGATCTCCAAAATATCATATTCC
>CM053581.1:378021769-378037759 GCA_028627135.1 Pseudochirops cupreus | reverse complement strand
GGCCTCTTTTGTCATTTGAGTTAATCTGTTTTTTAGGGTATTAATTTCTTCAGTCAGATTGCTAACTCTCTTTTCATGATTTTCTTGCAACATTCTCATTTCTCTTCCCAATTTTTCTTCCACTTCTCTCATTTGGTTTTCAAAATCCTTCTTCAGCTGATCTCTAGCTTTAAGGCAATCTTCATGTTTATTGGAACCCCCTGGTGGGGGTACTCTCACTGTGCTGTCCTCCTGCAGCTCTCTGCCTTGGTCCTTCTTTTCTTCAAAGAAGGAATCTAAGGTTTGGTTGCTGTTCTTACCCTGCTTCTTATGCTTATTCTTATTCTTGGTTGGTCAGTCTGTGACTTTTTTTTTATTCTCTGTGGAGCTCTGCTTCTGGAGGGGAAAGCTCTGTCCCAAATCACTGGGGTCCTCCCAGCTGCCAGAGTTCTTAGGGAGGTGCTGGGTCCCTCTGCCACTTCCAGATGACTCAATAAAAACAAACTACAGGACCAAAGCCCAAGACCGCGATCCAGATCCGGGACGCTCAATGCGAGAGCACTTAGCCTCTGAATGATCGCTTGGTCCCCCTGCAGTCTGTGGGCAGAGAGCTTTGAAGCAGAGGTGGAGGTGGGTGCAGGACCTCCACCTTTCTCACTTCTCAGCCCTGGAGGCGTTTTGGCCAGACCACTTTTCTCTCACGACCTTGCAGGTCCCAATGACCTAGTTCTGGATCCTGACGCAGCTGCTGCCAATCCGCTCACCCGAAGCTCCAACCGGGCTTGGCTCCTCTCATCCAGCCGCCCCCGGGACACAGCCTAGGTTTCAGGCCAGGTTGGTTTTGGTTTGCAGTGCTGATATGGTTCCTCGTAGCCGAGCTGACTTTAGTGGAAAGTATATTTTTGTGCGTTTTGGAGTTCTAGAATTAGTTTAGAGTCATATTTCATGGGTATTTTGGGGTGGCTATGTGATAGCTGCGATATGTTGCTGCTTTTATGCCACCATCTTGGCTCCGCCCCCCTTGATAATTTCTTGAAAGACAATGTCTAGGCTCTTTTTTTGATCATGGCTTTCACATAATCCAATAATTTTTAAATTATCTCTCCTGGATCTATTTCCAGGTCAGTGGTTTTTCTGATGAGATATTTCACATTGCTTTCTAATTTTTTTCATTCACTTGCCTTTGTTTTATAGTATCTTGATTTCTTATAAAGTCATTAGCTTCCATTTGCTGCAATCTAATTTTGAAGGAATTGTTCTCTTCAATGAGCTTTTTAAATTCCTTTTCCATCTGGGCAATTTGGTTTATTGAGGCATGCTTCTCTTCATTGCCTTTATGGACCTCTATTATCATTTGAGATTGTCTATTTTTTAAGGCATTAATTTCTTCAGTCAGGCTGTTGACTTTTCATGATTTCTTGCATCATTCTCATTTCTCTTCCCAATTTTTCCTCCTATTTTCTTACTTGACTTTCAAAATCCTTCTTGAGCTCCTCCATGGCATGCAATCAATTCATATTTTTCTTGGCAGTTTTTATGCAGGAGTTTTGACTTTGTTGCCTTCTTCTGGTTTCATGTTTTTATCTTCTTTGTCCCCTAAAAAGAATTCCATAGTCTGATTGTGTATCCTCTGTTTGCTCATCTTGCCACTCAATTACTTGACTTTTGAGCTTTTGCCACAGTAGAACTCTGCTTCCAGAGTGGAGAAAGCTGTGTCCCAAATTTCTGCAATTTTTGCAGTTGTTGACAGAGCTGTTGTCAGAGCTATGAGAAGGTTGCCCTCTATACAGCCTCCATAAGCTCTGGTACACTAGCCTTCCTCAACCTAGGACCACCACCCAAGACTGTGATGGAAATTCCAGCAGGTCAAAGCAAGAGTGATTACCTTCTGAATGGATGTTTGGTCATCCTATGGTCTCCAGGCCAGGTGCTTGGGAGGCAGCTGCATGGCAGTAGCTGCAGCAACCATGCTTCCACCATCTCTGTCATCCTGGGCAGGGGCCACACCACACTCTTCTTTCACCCAGTTCTGAGTTCCCTACTGACCTTTTACTTTTTCTTTGGTGTTAATGGGTTAAGAAGTCTGGAAATTGCCATTGCTGCCAGTGAGTCACTCTTCTGAAGTCTGCCCTGGCCAATCTGTGCCTCTTATTGGAGCTGCCCCAAGTCTGGGCCAGCATAGCTCATGTGGGACTGCATTCTGCTCCCAGTCTGGTGCAATAGACCCTTCCTCTTGGCCTGCCTTTGGTGAGAGATTTGTTTTTCTCTGTAATGTTGTGGGTTCTGTAGCTCTAAAATTTGTTTAGAGTTATTTTTTACATGTATTGCAGGGGTTGGAGTGGGAGCTTAAGCAAGTTTCTGCTTTTACTCTGCCATCTTGGCTCCTACCCTGCTCCAACCATTCTTAAGAACAATTTGGAGCTATTCCCAAAGGGCAAAGAAAATGTCCATACCCTCTGATCCAGGCATACCACTACTAGATCTGTATCCCAAAGAAAACATAAAAAAGGAAAAGTACCTACATATGCAAAATATTTATAGCAGCACTTTGTATGGTGGGAAAATATTGGGAATGGAGGGAATGTCCATCAATTGGGGATTAGCTGAACAAGCTGTAGTATAAGTATGTAAAGGAATACTATTATGCAATAAAAGTGATGAATAGGCAGACTTCAGAAAATTCTAGAAAGTCTTTTTGCAAAGTGAAATGAGTCGAACCAGGAAAACATTGTACAAAATATCAGGAACATTATGTGATAATCGACTACGGAAGTCTCAGCTCTTCTCAGCAGCACAAGCACCTAAGACAAGTACAAAGGACTCAGGGAACATGCTATCTATATTCAGATAAAGAAATGATGTGCTCTGAATGCAGATTGAAGAATGTTTTCTTTTTCAATTATTTTATTCTTTCTTATGTTGTCTTTTCCTTTAAACTTGTTTCTTCTTTTACAACTGTGACTAATATGGCAATATTTTTTACATGTTCAAACTATATTTAATTCCCTACCATTTTCAGAAGAGGGGAGGAAGAGGGAGAAATATTTGGAACTCAAAATCTTGTAAGAAATGAATGCTAAAAATTTTATTGACATGTAACTGAGAAAATAAAATAAAATATTATATTATTAAAAATAAAGTGGGTCTCTCTTTCCAAGGGGGAGGGTGCAGTGTCTCAAGCTTCAGGAGTTTTGTGGAGCCGTTTTCAGAGATAATTCTAAGGACTTGAAAGTTTTCAGTTTTTCCCAAGGCTATATGATCTAAGGAGAAATAGTCTCCTGGCTAGTGCTTTGCTCTCTTCTGTCCTAGAAGTTTCATAAGGGTATCTGCTCCAACATGGCCACACGCTCTGACGTGCTATTGCTTCTCCTCTCCCTGGGACTGCCACTCAGGAGTACAACCCAGATCTGAGTATGGGCAAAGGAACTGTCCTGCCCATAGTGCCCACTAATAGATCTCCTTCTGGATAGTTGCTCTATTCCCTAACTGTCTATTGGCTTAGAGCTCTGGAAGCAGCCACTGCCACTACTAATTCATTCACTCCCAAGGCCCATCTGGTTTGCTGTGGCCTTGTCTGCACTAGTGCAGCCGCACTGGACTGCATTCCATTCTCACCCAGGTACTCCAAACGTTTCCTCCCACACTTTTAAGTTTTCTTGGCCTGGAAAATTCTCAACTTTTTTGGCTTCTGCTGGTCCCAGATTTTTTTAGGACATTATTTAATGGTCTTTTGAGACTCAGGGGAGTGGCTGCCTTCTCTCTGACATCTTGGTTCAAGCCTTCTCAATTCTTATTAGGAATAATCTTAAGCAAAACTTTGATTAGGGACAGTCTCTATCACCCCCTGGGTGACATTCAATTTTAATGGGGCTTCAGGAATTTTTTTTTTTTACTGAGGTCTTCTTTCACCTACCTGTGTTCCACAGTTGTACCTTGTTCCATCAGCTGGCTTTATCTTCAGTGTCTCTGTTCTTCATAAAAAGATTCAACTCCTTTGAGCATCTTAAAACTATTTCTTTCCCTAACCATGTCTCCAAGATCCTACTTTCTTGGAAACCTTCTCTGAAGTCATCCTTCCCTTCTTACAAACTCCCTGGGAAAAACATAGCTTTCTAAAGTACAGACTCAACCATTTCCTTGAAATAGATTATAAGACATTGCACTGTCCTCTACATTGTGGCCTCATTCCCCTCGTCATCTTTGGTTATAGCACTTTACTGTACGTATAACTACACTTTTATGTCCCCCTCTCTCACATTGTTTTCATGACCTGAGGGAATCACTGCTTAATCCAAGTGAAGGAATTCCTAATCATCATCATGAATCTCTTCACTACTCTCTAGCTTGTAAAAATCTGGTAATCATAAATATACTAACTGTTCCAGACATGATCTGATTAGGGAAGAGTATAGTCATATATTCTTAGATTCGCAAATTGCGTGCATGTTTAGCCTCCCCATTCTAGGAAGGTTGAACTAATGATTAATCCTGCCCATGCACTTCTGACTGTCAATTGTTTCCTGATCCTTCATATAAAAAGTATTTTAAAATGAAAATAGACATATAATAGTCTAAGACCACACAAAAGAGTTAACAAGAATAATGGATTTCATCAGTAAACGTGTATGGTAGGATTTTTGTGAAATGTAATTAAATTATATGATTTGTTTGATAACTGTGTCCTCTCAAATATTTTCAGTATTCAATTTATGTCAATTTTTTCTTTCTTCGGTGCATTAGATTCTTCCCATCTACAACTGGAGCAAGAGATGTAGAATCAAATATGTAAGGAGTAAAGTCAATATGGTAGAGTGAAAGTGAGAATTTTTGTTGAGTTCTCCCAACATATTTCCCCCACAACAACCTAACATATGTACCAAACCAAATTCTGGTAGGAAAACCATGACAAAGTCACTGTGTGTCATTTTTCTAGCCCAGAGAAGCTTAGGAAAATAAGTTAAGTTTGCAAACACTAGGGAAGGAGGTGACGAGAAGAAGCACAGTGCGGTAGAAGAGGTACTGACTGTGGGCTATAGTGGACCATGCACTGGGAGCAGTCCAATGATCAGGGACAGGAAGGTGACTGATCTCCCTGGTCAGAAAAAGAACTCAGAGGACCTTTGCACTAGCACTAGAAAAAGAAACAGATGCTATATGGCAACTCTATCTGGAATTTACCAAATTCTAGATACTAATTCCAGGGTAAAGATGAGCTGTCAGTCCTGGTTGTGACCTTTATTGGGATCAGAGCACAAAGCAAGAGGGTAGTGAATTAAGTTATCCATGGATCACACCACATTGTAAGCATTGAAAACTTATAGAGCCCTCTCACCCCAGAACAAATTGTGAAAAAAGAAGGACATTTAAAAACAAAACAAAACAAAACAACAGGAGTTCATTTCAGACATTCTCCCAGACCCCCAGGAGACAGCAGAGTCCTATTCTAACATTAGGTACAAAGCAAAAATAAAAGTGGAAAAACAAGGAAACAACATCAAAAAAGAATCCAATCATGAAAAGCTGCTATGGTGAGAGGAAAATTTAAGACAAAAAACTTAGAGAACAATGACTTGAAAAATATGTACAAGCAAAGCCTCAAATTAAAATGCAGATTGGACACAAGGTCAGTAAGAATCCCTAGAAGACATCAAGAAAGATTTTCCTTAAATTAAATTACGTATTTTTAGTTTTCAACTATGACTTCCATAAGTTTTAAATTTTCTCAACCTTCCCTGATGCAGATGGCTTGTAATCTGATATGGGCTTCACATATACATTCATATTAAGCACATTTTCACATTAATTATGTTGCATAAAAATAGCTCATTAAATTTAAATTGATTGTAAATGAAAAACATGAAAAACTAAAGACAGAGAGAAATTATAAGAGATTTAAGAGAGTTGTACATTCCAACACCATAGTTCCTTTTATGAATGTGACTGGCATTTTCCATCACCTGTTCTTTGGAATTTTTTTAGGTCCTTCCATTCTTATATGAAAAATGATGTATGTAACCTCTAAAAACTTTATCATTTTAGGGCAGTTGTAAGGAGTCTGCTTTGACAGAGAGTGTGGATATCAGTCTACTTTGTCAGGATAATCTCAAAGAAAAATGGAAGATAGAGACAGTGGGGTGAACTGGAAGAGGGAAGGGAGAGGAAGAATGAGGAGAATTACCTCACATTAATGAGGCACAAAAGAGTTCATATGACTTAGGGAAAAATGAGAGGGGGGCAGGTAATATTTGAACCTCATTCTCATCTGAACTGGTTCAAGGAAGAAAGAATATACATACTACGGACTTGGGTAGAAAAAAAATTTAACCTTGACAAATAGCAAAATGGGAGGGGAAGAGACTAAGAGAAAGAAGGATAGATAAGAGGAAGGGTAGACGTATTGTTAATGTGTTTTTTTCTTAATGGTAAGATTTTTCCCATCCATTGACAGGTCCATGTGACCTGCTTGAGTCACATGGAAGTCTTCAGTGAACTGGTAATGACTCAGTCTACCTACTTCCTGATAGAGAGGTAATGGTTTTGAGAATGAGAATGAGATATACATTTTCAGACAGAGCCAATGTAGAGATTTGTTTTGTTTAAATGTGCTTAACATTTGAGGCTTTTGTCTTTAAGTTCTAGAGAGATTAGGGCATCAGAGAAAAGATCAAGTGATATTTCTGTTTATCAAGTATATTATAACAGAAAATAGAAATTACTTTTAAAAAATCCTCCTCCAGTCTATCTTTCCTGGCATATGTACTTGATTTTTCCCTTTGGGCTCTACAATACAGACAAACTGACCTGCTTCTTTATACAGATCTCTATTAACCATCTCTGTTCCTATTCAATCATTAAAAAAAAAAATAAACAGGCAATAGTATTCCAAAGAGTTGGGAGGAGGTGCTGGAGGGAATGAAGTTGAGAGTACTGCCCAATTTGTTTTTCTATTACAAGTAATATGGGGAGTATAGTGGTTATTTAAAAAAAAATTCAGACAATCCATAAAATTGAATGGTTTGAGGTATCACAATGACATTTTAAATGGAATAATTACTCTCTTAGTAGTGATAAAGGCATCACAATATGGTTAATAGAGAGCCAAATTCAGAGTCAGGAAGACCTGGTTTCATGTCTCATCTATGACAAATACTGGCTGTGTTAGCTTGGGAAAATGACAATTTCTCAATGCTCTGGGAAAGTCTCTTCAATTCTTAATTTGCAGAGAAAGTGCTGGTTGGAGCTGGAGAATGAGTTTCTTTTGCTCAGTTTTCTATACCAGTTAAATCACAGGTCCACTTCCTTTCCCCATTTGTAATGAATCTTTTTTTTTTTGACATTTAAACTTTCTCTCAACAGGCAGAGAGCAAGAACAATGAAGATGTGCAAGTACATTATTTCCTAATGGCATGTGAAACCAGAGTGAAAATGGTCATCCATAACCATGTATTGGAGTTCAAAGGCAATTAAATCAACTGAAAAATTTCCAGACTTGTCATATCAAATGATCCAAATTGAAAAGATATTACAAACTATTAGAGGTAATGATGAACTTAGTATTGGGGTCCTGGAACAATCAAACACATACAAAATATCCATGGAAAGTTGATAATATAGCTGCAAAAGTCCTTCCATGTGGGAACCACTTAACACAGATTTGTTGAATTCAACCAGAGTACTCATGGATTGTACTTGAGTGGTTATTTTCCAGCTAATCTAGGGACAACCTTTGGTTCAAACCCAGTAGAAAATTCCCAATGTAAAATATTAAAATAAACATTATGAGGTCTCAAAAAGCAGAACAAGAACCATTATATGCACACAAAGTTCAAACCCAAGTTACAATAATGGCAGCAATGGATTTGTAGAGCTCTGTAGAGTTCAGAGTAATATCATTACAATAACCTTGTGAAGTGAATACAAGAGACCAGCACCAAGGGGTTAAGCTTTATTTAAATTTAGGCCTTATGACTAAAAATCCAAATGTTGTTCTATTTTACTCCTGTTGTAAATGTTTAATAATAATATCCAAATTAAAAAAAATAGAAAGGATTATAATGTGATTTAACAAGTTGATTCCACAAATATTAAGTGCCTTCTCTGAATAAAGCAATCCATCAATTAATAAGCATTTTTTTTAGCTTTTACCAACTGTCAGGCATTGTTCTAAACACTGTACATAATAGTTAATTATCATTTATTAAAAATTTTTAAGGTTTACAAAGTACTTTACGTATGTTACCTCATTTGACCAATTTAGAAAGGTAAATGTAACAAATCCTCTTCCCTCAAAGAGCTTACAATTTCGAAGATGAGACTAAAAAAGGATATGTTAATTTCATTTTTACAAAATTCAAAGATATCTGAGGAAGAGACACATAATATACTTTATTTTTATATCATTTATGCATGTGAAATAAATGATTGAATTTTAATGAAAATCTGACCAAAGAATATTTATTCCATGTCTTTCCTAAGTACTGAACATTAAATAAAACAGCACGGCTTTCATAATATAAAATGCTTCAAGGCTTCACAGACATCATTTTAAACAAAAATGCTGATTGTTCAATAATTTAGATTTAGATACAGAATATGTGAAATACTGATCTCTACATTAAAAAAAATTTCTTTCCTTCTTTCCATATTTTTAAAAAATTTCAAAAACATTTATGGATAGCTCAGTGTAATGCCATGAATGAGCAGCTTCCCAAAAGAATGCTACTGTCAACAGCTTTTAAGATTCTAATTGCATAGTATAGTGAACACTCCATTTATTCCATAACAAATCAAGGCAAACTTTCTCAGAAAATTGAGGTTCAATATAATATTCACAGTGTTACATCTTATCACAGAAAATCACAAATAGTGTTCACAACAGCTTAATATTAGAATGGTGACATAGTTTTCACCAAAGTGGCCACAGTATTTAAAACAAAGAACAAAAGAATAAACATTTGGTTTCCCTAAGGGGGTGTAACAGCAATCAATTTAGCAGATGATTAGCACTTAGTAACTTAGGTCTTAGTAAGAAAGGTGTGAGCTCTTCTTCTGTCCTGACATGGCAGGAGGGGATTGGCTGAGACAGGAGGCCAGTGTGTATATAAGAAGAATTCTAGAGACAGAGAGACAGAATTGGGAATCTTCCTCCTGGTGGCTCCTATTGGAGGAAGCAGGATTGTCCCAGCATCTGGGAGTTGGGCTGCTGGACTGAAGAACTGAGTTGGAGTTTTCTTGAGAGGAAGAGTTTCTCTCCCAGCATCTGGAAGCTGACTGAGAACTGAGTTGGAGTTTTTCTTGAGACCAGAACCTGGTGAAGGTCGAAGTGACTGTTGCTGCCACATGGAATGCCAGTGTTGCTGCTGCTGCCTGGAAAGTTGAGTTGTCTATTGGGTCCTAGGGCCAGCTGAACTGCTGGAGGACTTGAAGAATCATGACCCGGATAAGCCTTTGTTGGTTCATGGCTTGGCTGATCTTTGAGTCCCGGGCAACAGAAGTGGTGAAGGGTTTGAGACGTGCTAGACCCTGTGAACTTTGGTGTGTGTCAGGGACTGCCCAGAGGACTGAACAAGGACCAGGGAGCTGTCTGCTACTGAATCCAGGTGACTGTTTGGTATATTCAGGTAGGAGCTGGCACCATGGAAGGGAATCCAGTGAATCTGAGAGACCACCCTGAGTCAAGATGAAGAAAAGGCCTCTCCTTGGATATTGAACAAGTTTACTAGACCTTGAGGGGTGGAGGGTTTGTGTAATTTTCTAATGATTGTATTTAGTGATTGATCACTAGATTAGTGACTGATTGAGTTGATATATGATTGCTCCATGAGTGGAAGATTGATTATTGTATTGTGAATTGATTAAATGATTAAATGAGGAGAGTTTCCCCCTTAGGGAAACCAGATGATTATTCTTTTGTTCCTTGTTATAAATACTGTGACCACTGTAGTGAAAACTGTGTGGCCGTTCTAATGTTAAGCTATTATGAACAGTATATTGTGATTTTCTGTGATAAGATGTAATGTTGTGAATATCATATTATGATATGTTGTGAATGTTTGCCTAGATTTAAAATGGAATAAAGGAAGTGTTCACTATACTATGTAATCCAAACCTTAAAAGCTGTTCACAGTTGCATTCTTTTGAGAATCTGCTTGTGCACGGTGTTACAGGGGGAAACTCTCCTTACTTAATCATTTAATCATTTCACAACACAAGTTAGTCTTCCACTCATGGGGCAATCATAAGTTAACTTAATCAGCCACTTATCCAGATTCAAAATTAATAAGTATCATTAATCTCTAAATACAATCATTAGAAAATTACACAAACCCTCCACCCCTTAGTGTCTGGTAAACTTCAATTTCATCACAAGGTTCAATATCCAAGGAGAGGTCTTTTCTTCATCTTGACTCGAGGTGGTCTCTCAGATTTCCTGGATCCCCTTCCATCATCCCAGCTCCTACCTGAATCCACCAAACAGTCCCCTGGATTCATAAACAGACAGCTCCCAAGTTCTAGTCCAGTTCTCCGGGCAGTTCTTGTTACACATTGAAGTTCACAGGGTCTAGCACATCTCAAAACCTTCACAACTTCTGTTTTCAGGAATTCAAGGATCAACCAAGCCACGAACAAAATATTATCCTGGTCATCCTTCTTCAGCCCTTCAGCAGTTCAGCTGGCCCTAGGATCCAGAAGAAATCTCAGCTTTCCAGGCAGCAGCCACTTTGGCCCTCCATGAAGCAGCAGCCTCTTCCACCTTCCTGTCAGCGCCAGCCTTCACCAGATCTTTCAGCAGAACAACTTCTTCCACCAGGAGTAAAAATTCTTGATTCTGACTGTTTCTTCTCTGGGCTCTTCTTAAACACACACACACACACACACACACACACACACACACACACACACACACACACACACTGGCTTCCTGTCTCAGCCAACCCCTTCCTGTTATGCTAGCAACAGGAGAGAGAGTTCACACCTTCTGTTTCTTTCACAGAGGAACTTAGCCCTTAGTAACTAAATTAATTACATTCACACTCAGGCGAATTCCTTTTTTTGTTTCTGTAGAGGTAGAAGTAGCTATCATATCTACTGTCAGACATGGTAAGTTGGTTGGTTTTGCTAAACTAATTCCTTCCTTCCTTTCTTCCTTCCTTCCTACCTTCCTTCTTTCTTTCCTTCCTTCTTTCCTTCCTTCCTTCCTTCCTTCCTTCTTTCCTTTCTTTCTTCCTTCTTTCATTCCTTCTATCCTTCTTTCCTTCATCCTTTCACAGTACCTCATTAAGTAAAATAACAGAAACAACATTCTGATTGATTGAAGATTCTCATTAGTTGACTTCTGATGATCAGAGTTATTTTTTTTTCTTCTATTGGTCATGTGTGATCAACATAAGCATTTGATCTATTCAGATATAATGAATTCTCCCCTTTTAAATTTATCTTTAGTGATATTTTTTTCTATGAATTTATTTGCAATTTAGACAATAATTTTCTCTTGGGAAAATTAACATAACTCACCATTTGCAGCTTCCTCTGTTCCCACTGATATTTCTTTGTTTATATTCCCTCTCTAATGACAACTTGAAGGAGACCTTTCCTAAGTTTAGAGCTACTATACAATAACACTAAAAATTATCCTTAGTTTATTTATTTACTTATTTTTTAGATCAATGGGTAACATTGCTCGATTCTTACAGAAATAAAGAACAAGTCTACTTATGATCTTTATAATTTCATAGACTTTATTCATGTTCATAATCAATTCTCATCTTTATAGATCATAGAGTCCTAAAATTTGTAGTCTTTCTTTATCTGAAATATACCTGATCCCATTTTAAGGTCATTTTTCAAATTTTTATTGATTTTTTTCCTACACTTGTCATGAAATTTAGGTATTAGACCTTTTTATTTCCTGCACATGGCGGATGAATATAAAATATTTGTTCAATGGAATTAAGCTAGTTTGGAGAGACATAAAAATTTAATATTTTCACTTCTGAATTATTGTGGAGTGGAATGTTTATTGAATTTATTTATTAGTGGTAACAACTAAAAGAAAGAATTTATATCATGCCTTAAAGATTGCAAAGTTATGTATACACACATACATGTATATATACATATATATGTCTTTTGTGTTTATGTATACACACATATATACACATGCATATACACATGTATAAGTATATATGTGTGTCTAGTATACATATCATATATACAGACACTGCAACAGAGTGTAGTTAAATTACATCCCTTAGTCAAACAGTAGGCATCATAAGTAGGATTTGAACTTAGACATTCATGTCTAAGTCCATCATTCTATCTACTGTGCAACCTAGTGACTTATATAGTAAGTACTTAATAAATGCTTATTGTATGAATTGTTCAAATGAACCATTTTCATATATACCCTCTAATGAAGGGAAAAAAGGAAGTTTAAAATAAGTAACTCTAGGAAGGTATTTTTTACAAGAGGCACTGAGGAAAAAGGACTTAGCACCATTCTTAGCAGTTAATAAATGCTATGTAAATATTAGTGAGTATTATGGTCTTAATTATTATTGTTGTTGTTACTTTGATTTTTCTAATTCAATTAGAAAGACAGAGCTTGGAGAGTATAGATGAATGTGTAACCTTCTTTTCAGATGCTATCATATCATATGGAAATCTCAAACATTGGATAATTTCCTATATCTCTGATTGATAGGCCCCTCAGAGGATCTCAGAAACTTACTATAATACCACACCACATATGGTTACCAATTACTCTTGCAAGCAAAATGGAAAAAAAAGAGAAAGATTTATTGATAGCAAGAAGAAAAAAATAGAATTGACAAAAGAATTCCTGGAAAACAAACAAACAAAATAGTACCAGTGAATGACTGTCTCTCCAGAGAGTTATATAGAGATTCAAGTTTTTTATGGCAATGTACTATATTGGGCTGCCAGCAGTTATTTCCTCTCTCAGTTCCCTAATGGTAGACTGCTTTTGCAGCTGTGCAAAGCTCCCAGTGGGTAGCATGAATATTGTTCTTGTTGTGTTTTACCCCACTCTGAGCAACTTATGCTTCTTCCAGTCAATTTCTGGCCCAGCAGAAATTTGTCTCAGGTATCAGGAACACTGACACCTCAAACACCAGCACCAAGTAAGTCTTAGTCATCAACACTTGTTTCACACATTTTGTTGTTGCTGTTGTTCAGTCACTGAGTCGTGTCTGACTTTTCATGACCCCCATCAACCACAGCACACCAGACCCTTCTATCATCAACTGTCTCTTGAAATCTGTCCCAGTACATGTTTGTTGTTTCCATGACACCATCTATCCATCTCATCCTCTGCTGTCTCCTTTGCCTTTCGCCTTCAATCTTTCCCAACATTAGGGTCTTTTCCAATGAGTCTCATTTTCTCATTATGTAGCCAAAGACTTTCAGCTTCAGCTTCAGGATTTGACCTTGCAGAGAAGAATAGCCTGAATTAATTTCTTTAAGTATTGATTGATTTGATCTCCTTGCTGTTCAAGGGACTTTCAAATGTCTTTTCCAGCACGACAATTCAAAAGCATCAATTTTGTGGCACTCAGCTTTCCTTATAGTTCAACTCTCACAATGCATATATTATTACTGGGGGGAAAAAAAACCCAAAGCTTTGGCTATACAGACCTTTGTTGGCAAATTGAGGCCTCTGCCTTTTAGTATGCTGTTCAGATTTGCCATAGCTTTCCTTCCAAAGAAAAAGTGCCTTAATTTCATGACTGCAATTACTATCTGCAGTGATCTTTTAACCCTCAAATATAAAATCTGACATTACTTCCATTTCTTTTTCTCCCTTTATTTCTCAGGAAGAGATAGTCCCATCTTAGTTGTTGTTGGGGTTTTTATGTTAAACTTCAAGCCAACTTTTACATTCTCCACTTTCTTTTTTAAATTTTTAAAAATTGATTTGTTTGTTTACTTTTAGTTTACAAGATTCAGTTCCACAATCCCTTGAGTTTCAAATTTTCTCTGACCCCCCCCCCCCTTAACTTGGTAGCATGAAATCAAGTACAGGATCAGCAAATACTTTCACATTACACATTAGTCTGGTTGAATAGAAGGGCTGTAACCGATGGAATGAAAAATGGGAAAGAGGAAACAAAACCAAACATGGGAAAGAAAGAGAGAATGTAGTTTACTTCAGTCTGTATTTAAACTCTGTTCTTTCTAGATCTTTCTCTGAATGTAGACATCTCCTTCCATCTTGAGTCTTTTAGAGTTGTCTTATAACCTTGTGTTGCTGAGAAGAGTCCATTTATCAAAGGTGGTCATCACCTTTGTTGTATCTGTCATTGTGTACAAATTTCACCTGTTTCTGCTCTTCTCACTTAGCCTCTCCTGCTAAATATGAAGTCCATCTGCTCCTCTTTTCTTATAGCACAATAGTATTCCATTACATTCATATATCACAACTTATTTAGCCATTTCCCAATTAATGGAAATCCCCCTTAATTTCCAACTTTTTGCCACCACAAAGAGAGCTGCAATAAATATTTTTGTACACATGGGTCTTCGCCCCACTTCTATGATCTCTTTGGGATACAATCCTAGAAGTGGTATCACTGAGTCAAAGGGTATGCAATTATTTATGGTCCCTTGGGCTCTCCAGAATGCTCTCCAGAATGTTTGAATCAGTTCACAACTCCACCAACAATGCATTACTGTTGTGATTTTCCACATCTTCTCCAGCATTTGCCATTTTCCTGTTTTGTCATCTTAACTAATCTGACTGGTGAGATGCGGTACCTCAGAGTTGTTTGGATTTGCATTTCTTGAATCAATAGTGATTTAGAGCATTTTTTCATATGCTTATAGACATCTTTAATTTCTCCCTCTGAAAATTGCCTGTTCATATCTGTTGACCATTTGTCAATTGGAAGTAACTTATATTCTAAAAAAATTGACTCAATTCCCAGTATATTTTAGAAATTAGGGCTTTATCAGAGATACTGGTTAAAAAAATTCTTTCCCAATTTCCCATTTACCTCTTAATCTTGGTTGCATTGACTTTGTACAGAAACTTTTCAATTTAATGTAATCAAGATTATCCATTTTAAATTATATAAGGCCTCTAACTTTTGTTTGATCATGAAGTCTTCCCTTCTCCATAAATCTGACAGGTAAACTAATCCTTGCTTCCCCAGATTGCTTACAGTATCAACCTTAATACCTGGATTGCGTACACATTTAGACTTGATTTTGGTATACAGCATTAGATAATGGTCTATGTCTGGTGTCTTCCGTACCATATTCCAGTTTTCCCAACAGTTTTTGTCAAATAGTGAGTTCTTATCCCCAAAACTGGGGTTTGGGGTTTATCAAACAGTAGATTACTATAGTCATTTACTACTGAGTCTTGTGTACCTTATCTATTCCAATGATCCACTTCTCTATTCCTCAGCCAGTACCAAGTACTTTTGATGACTGCTGCTTTATAATACAGATTAAAATCTAGTAGGGCTAGGCCACCTTCCCTAACAGTTGTTTTCATTAATTGCCTTGATATTCTGGACCTTTTGTTCTTCCAAATGAATTTTGTTACCTTTTTTTACTGGCTTTATAAAGTAATTTTTTGTAGATTGATTGATATGGCTCTTAATATGTAATTTAATTTAGGTAAAGTTGTCCTTTTTAGTATATTAGCTCAACCCAGCCTTCAGCAATTGATGTTTTTCCAATTAGTTAGATCTGACTTTGTTTGTACATTTTCTACTTTCACCTTCATTAACAAGCTTCTGAATTTTTCATCACTTTCTGCCTATCTACATATAATTGATATTTCTCACAGAAACCTTAATTCTGGCTATTGATTCTTCAGACCTGACATTTCACATAAAGTACTGAATCTATATTAAATAAATAAGGTGACAATATACAGTTTTGTCATACTTCTTTTTCAATCTTAAACCAATTATTTGTTTCATGTTTGTTTCTAACTGGTGCTTTTTTGTACTTAATTTTGGTTTCTCAGCTGACAAGAAA
>CM053581.1:377969269-378016769 GCA_028627135.1 Pseudochirops cupreus | reverse complement strand
GTGAAAAGCCAGAGCTTCCAGGTTAAAAAGAAAATGTTGCAAGTCAGAAGAAAAACAATTCAAATATCATAGAGCCACAGTCAAAATTACACAAGATTTAGCAGGTTCCATGTTAAAGAAATGGAGGGTTTAGAATATGATATTTTGGAAAGCAAAGGAAGTAGGACTGAAACCAAGAATACCCTATCCGGGAAAACTGAGTATACTCCTTCATGGGAAAAATGGATATTTAATGAAATCTGCTAATTTCAAGCATTCTCAATGAAAAGATCATAACTGAGTAGAAAATTAACATCCAAACACAGGACTGAAAAGAAGCATAAAAATGTATATGTTAAAAATAAATCATAAGGGACTCAATAGAGTTTAACTGTTTATATTTCCATATGAGAAGATGATATCTAGAATTCCTAAGAACGGTATCATTATTTTGGCATTTAGAAGGAGTCTACATAGACTGAAGTCATGGATGTGAGTTTTTTTATGTTGGGTTGATCTAAAAAAATAAAAGGTTTAGGAGCAGGAATGCACTGGGACAAGGGGGAAGGGAGAGGATGACTGGGGTAAATTATCTCAAATAAAAGAAATGTCTAAGGAAGAACTTCCATAGTGTAGTGAAAAATTGCAGGAGTAGGGATGGGGCAGTGTCACACGATGTTTGATCTTCACTATCACTGGAACTGATTCAAAGAAAGATCAATATATATACACACTCAATTAGGTATAACATCTATCTTATCCAATATGGAAATAGGAGGGGAAGAGGATAGATGAAAGAAGGGGCAGTAACAAAAAGGAGGGGGTCAATTAAAGGAGACAATGGTTTTAAGCACAATAGACTTTTGAGGAAGGACAGGATAAAAGAGAGAAAAAAATAAAATGGGATGGGATAAAACACAAAGTTAATAATCCTAATAATCAGTGTCGGGGATATTCTCACCCATAAAATGGAAGCAGAGAATGCAATGGATCAGAAACTAGATTCCTACCATATATTTAGAAGAGATGCACTCTAAATAGAAAGTCACACAAACAGACTTAAAACAAGGAGCTGGAACAGAATTTGTTGTGCTCTAGATAAAGGAAAAAAGGCAATGGTAGTGATCATGGTCTCAGACAAAAGCAAAACAGGACTTAATTCAAAGAGATAATGGGGGAAAATACATTTTGCTAAAAGTCGCCATAAACAGTGACATTATATTAAAATGTAGCAAAATTCTCTGGCAAAGGCTTCATTTCCCAAATATATAGGGAACTGAGTCAAATTTATAACAATTAGATCCATTCAATTCCGTGATGGCTAATTTTATCCCCATTCTCCAAAGTTCCTCATTATTTGCATGAACTGGCTCTCATACACCATGTGCCTTTCCACTGTCATCTGCATGATACTCATTTTTCGTTTTTCAGAGATTATTGCATCCCATGTTTGACCACATAGCAACGCTGGTAAAATGTTGATGATAAAAACACAGTCTTTGTTTTCATGGGAACCTTGTGGTCATCAGAAGAGCTTTACTATTTCCCAAATCCAAATCCCAGAACAAGAAGGATTAGTTAAAACTGAAAGCTACCAGTTCTGCTCTTCCCTGAGTAGAGTCTGCCCTGTTCCCCTTTCCTTCTGGAGGATGCCTCCTGCAGTCTCTGCCTATGAAGACCAATGTCTCGAGGTGTCTCAACTATATCAAGTTAATTCATATTCAAAAGTTGACTTGAGGTCTATTTCATGATGCCATCCTTAGGTTTCTTTTGTGAAATTTAGCCAAACTTTGTGAAATGTACCTAACATTTGTGAAATTTGCCTAAACTTGCTAGCTAATACTGTCTGCCAGGTTATCTTGCAACACTGATATAGTGCGTTTGTAATGTTCCTAAAGGTTATATTTTTGCATTATATCTCATTCTTTCCTTTAATAATATTTATTTCCCTCTCTCTGTTAACCAGTAGGTGTGTATAAAATACATCTTGTCTCTATGCACTTAGACTACTGATTATTTGAGGGGATTCCTTTTGTCCATATTCAGAAATGAGTTGTACGCAAACATGGCACCCCTTTTGGGTCAACTTTATGTATAATTTAAGTGAAAAAAATATAAAAAAGAACTCCAGGTAAGATGTGCTTATATATGCCCCAAAGGTCCAAGAAAAGAGATGGATCTCTCTCTCTCTCTCTCTCTCTCTCTCTCTCTCTCTCTCTCTCTCTCTTTCTGTATACCACACAGCTCTAGTCATGACTGTGAAAAACTGAAGTTGGAACCCCAGAGAATCCTGGGTGAATGTGTTCTCTCTCTGACCTCATTCTTTCCTTAACAAAGTTTCTTGTAGGGGTTGCATGTAGATGTTGCAGCTGTCAGTGCCAAAAAGCTTTTCAATGCTTCCTAATGACTTCTTTTTCTACCATGTAAAAGCTGTGCTTATCATGCCATCAATTTTGTGAACCTGCTCCCTGCCCCCTTCTCTCCTTATTATTTCAAATATATTACATGCTAATAACGAACCAGGTACTATTTAGGATTCATGATTTATCCATTTATTATAAACTTGAAAGGTAGATTAGATTTACTGGGAGTTATGAAGGTCAGCTGAGAGTTGGAAGCAACTTAGGTGAGATCTTATGTCTAGGTAAAAACTCCTAACCCATTGTTGGACTTCAGTGTTTTTTAGACCTATGTTACCCACAGCATTAGAACTGACATTCAAAAAGATTTTTTTTTTATGGTCTGCAAAGCAAATCTGTAGAGATTTCTTTAGACCTAGCTGGCTGCTATTTAATTAACCAGCAAACAAATAAAATGTCCTCCTTTTAATTTCCATTCCAGAGCTCAATACTGTAAACTATTCACAACATAATTAAGAGTCCCTAATCCTCCTAGGAATGGTATTACCAGTAAGCAACCACCCCATGAAATAGGGATGCTGACTGCGGCTCCACTAACATGTGTATGTTAATGAAGCTGCATGTGTCTTTCTGCTCAGACTGAGTGAGCTTGGAAAACCCAGCTGGCATCCTGGCTATCTGCTTTTCAAATCTCTCCAAGCATCTGAGCTCAGGGAGAAAGCTTCATTAAAGTTAATATAGGAATGGAATTGTATTTTATTGAATTCCACAGAATTTTATCCCTCAAAGAACCTACTGTCAGACAATACAAATATACAACAATGTCACTGAGTATAATTATTGGCAGAATTCAAACTTACTGTTCATCTGAAGCATCCAGGCTAGGAAGAAAGAATCACAAACTTTAACAAAGAAAAAAAAAAGTAGTCATGACCTCTGTTCATTGGAATAGAGAAATTTTGAAAATGGCACATGCTGAAATTACCTCTGCTCGTATTCCTTCTACATGTCTGACATTGATCAGTGGCTCTTTAAAAAAAAAAAAAAAACTAAAGCAAATGCATGAGGGCATGGTTCATCTGGCTACTTCAAATTTATTGTGTTGAATCACAGAATCAGAGGATCATTTAATTTTTGCCTGATTATTTTCTTTCAAAGTTCATTCTTGAGTGATATTTTAAAAAGGGACCTAAAATGTAAAATTCTCTGTACTCTAGCTGGTTGTGCTATAGCAAGCTATCACCATAACCTAACAGTATTCACAGGCATGTCTAGAATTCTTTAGGGACCCTAGGCTGTCATCTTTTCCTGAGCTTTCTTTCTTTTTTAGTGTTTAATTTGGTTACTATTTTTTTTGTTTTTATGATACCTTTAAGTTTGAATATACACATTCACCATGCCTCAGCCAGAGCCAGAGTGATCCCTATAACAAAATAAAGAAGGGGAAAAAAGAAAGTAAGGGGAGAGACAGACAGACAGACAGACACACACAGACACACACACAGAAGGAGAGAGACAGAGACGCAGAGAGACAGAAACAGAGAGAAAAACAGAGAGAGACAGAGAGAAAGAGAGAGAGAGAGAGAGAGAGAGAGAGAGAGAGAGAGAGAGAGAGGCAAAATCAATGAATTCATCAACCATGTCTAGTATTACATGCAAAAGCCATATCTATAGTTCTCTACCTCTACAGAGAAAGGAAGGATTTACCTGAACTGTAAATAAATGTGCTTGAATTTATTTTCATTATTTTCTATTTTGAAACATAGCAATTGAAATCTGTGTAGCATTTTAAAGCTTGAAAATGCTTTAAATACAGAATGTCTCAAGTCTTAATGTAGTTTCAAACTTGAATAGCTTATGATTATGAATTTTTTTTATTATAGAAATAGTATATAATAGAATTTTAAAGTTGGAAGGGCCCACAGTGCTTGTCTAATACAATCCATGCCCATAAAAAGAAAGATACCATAATACTATTATTCTCATTTTATAGCTGATAAAATTGAGAATTGGAGAAATTAAGGGATTTACCCATGGTCACATCACTATTAGATGTGAGGTCAGATTTGAACTCAAGGCTTGATGATTCTACTATGCCATACCCAGGTAAGCATGGTGTTTCTTCATTTGAAAAAGATGATCTTTTACTTCTTATCTTATATATTGTAAAGGAGAGAAAACTAAAGCAAAAAAGAAAAAAACCTTGACTCTTTTCTTCCTCCCTCCCTCCCTTCTTTCCTCCCTCCCTTCCTCCCTCTCTTTCTTTCTTTCTTTCTTTCTTTCTTTCTTTCTTTCTTTCCTCTGAAGTCAATAGATCTCTTTATGATTCTCACACTTGGAAGAGTTAGCACTAGAAAACAATATATAGGCTCACCAGATTTACCTCAGGAAGTAACTTCATAGGAATTTCTAATAACCAACTACTTTCACTTTACTTAAAATAGTTGAAGCCTGGAGAATGCAAGTCAGCTAACTGATCCATTCTGACTCAAAATCCAGAGAGGTTGTTATTATGGTTTTCTTTTCTTTTTTTCCCCACTCCACTACTCAACTCTTTATTTCTTCCAACTGATATGCATACAAATGAATTCAAGAAACATTAATTGACCATATTCTCAGTGCAAAGGCACTACCTACCTCTAGAGGGAAGAACTACAAGAGCACTACAATTTATATTTGCACAATTGATTGAAGGCAGATTTTAAAACAAGGCAAGGAAAAAAAACACAATTAGTTCTATGATAAAGAGAATAGGATGCCTGGGAAGGTAATGTAGACCTTCATTGGAGGGTTTCAAATAGATATCCAATAGCTCAATGGTCAACAGTGTCAAATATGAGAACATGGGTTAGGGATAAATTGTAACAGTTGGCTTCTTAGGTCCTTTTCAACTCTGAGATTGTGTGATTTAGAATCATTTATAAGTGGATTTAAATGGGCAGCATAAGAATCATTTTATTTTTTTTGTGCATAATATGCTAACTGATCATGATAAGAAACTGGTTCAATTGATTTTATGTTGCCTTGCATGGTGCATATATACATAGTGATTCAATATCGGAATTGATTTGAGTTGAACAACTGAGTATGCTTATCAGAGCCACAAATAGGAACTTAAAAGCTGGGATTTATACAGTGCTTTGTAGTTCATGCATGCTTTGCATACATCATTTGATGCTTATGATAATGCACTTAGATAAGTAGTGCCATTAACATCTCTATTTTGCAACAAGGAAACTGAGTTTATGATATTTACTGGGGTTATACAGCTAACAAAAGGAAAAATCCAGACTTGAACACCTGTCTTGTCATTCCAAATTCAGTGTTCCTTCCATGACACCACAGCTTTTTAGGATTATGGCAAATATAGATTCAGAAGACTGGGATGAGGAAGAGGAGATGGAGGGAGAGAATAAAATCAGAGGATAACAGCTTTAAAACTAGGAAGCTTCCTGAACTTATGACATGAAAGAAAGAAACAACTCATTTTGACCCTTTATCACTCATTCTCATTTACTTAAATTATGTAAACATTTGTTAAACTTTCTCTATACTCAGAGCTCTGTGCTAGGATCTCTATTACCTTTCATTTCCTCATGGAACTTAGAATTATTCTACTTAAATAACACTGCTAGAAAATATTATTTGATCAAATTCCCTCAGTTTTCCATTTGAATGTCCCTTTCTCTCTATTTTGCCCAGGTTGCAAGTAGAGAACTGTTCATCATTCTTTATGTAGTAACCCTTCAGGTCGTAAAAGATTTCCTTCAATGCTCACTTTAGGCTCCATATCCCCAGGTTTCCAGACCTGTCCCTACTGATCTTATTTCACTACTACAGCATTTTCCCTAAATTCTCTGTGCATTTCAAGCTTTAGAAATGGAACTTAGCACACTTTTCAGGCCCTAAATAGGGCACAGTGAAATAATAAGGTTATTTCAAAACTGTTTTGTAAATCTTTAATAACTAATAAAATTCTGATAAAATCATAATTAATTTTGTTTTCTTATTCAGACTATCCATAAAAGTCATGAACTGGCAACTGGGGAAGAGCAGAAAGTAGAATGCCAATTGAACAAACTGGTGAATGTTCTACTTTTGACTCAACTGCAGAGGTATCATTTATTAATGGATAAATAAATAAATACACTATTTGCTATTCTTTTTCTACTTGATCTGAGATAGGGAAAGGTAAGGACTTATTCAAGGACTGGAAAATTTGAGCCAAGGTGTCATTTCTTTTGCCTTTCATCCATCTACTCTCTACAACTATTTTCTGTTATCTATCTTTCTATCTGTCTATCCATCCAATCCCAATCAACCAATCTAGTTACTTATTTTTTATTTGCTTATTTAGTTTCATCATAAAATTTAAATATTGCCTTTGTTTATTTCATGGACAAAAAGATAATTTCACAGAACATAGTAATAACAATTTGTACTTTAGTATTTTAATAGAAGGGGTTGATAATTTAGCACTCTATTTTGAGATGCATATAAGGCTTCTTAAAAGAAAAAAAAAAGACACTTCTCCCACATTTATTCTTATCCAAGGTTGGGTTGGTAAATATTTAATAATGAGCACAGTGGAAAAAAATATTCATGGTAAATATATTTAAGCTTAACTAGCATTATTTAAATTTCTCCATTACTTTCTTATGTCTAGACAATCACTAAAATATATCAAGCCTTAATTTATAATAGATTTCTGAGTTCTCAATGTTTCCAGTGGGGGGGGAAAAAAAACCCAACAATCAAGTCTCTCATTCTTTGGAGTTAGCTCCAAGATCCCCCTGCTGGACTCTATCCTCCACTGCAATTAATTAAAGGACAGAGAAAGGACTTGAGACTTCAGTGATAACAAGAACTCCCAGATTAAGGAACTACTTCTGCCAAGTCAGCACCTCCTCTGAAACATATATTATTTTGCTGTTGTTATTTTAATTATATTTTTCCCAGTTGTCAAGCTTTTTTTCTCCCTTCCCTTCCCCCATCTCACAGGAAACAACAAATGAAAGAGGGAGAGTGAACAAAATACCGTAAACACAAGTCTAAACAATATGCACCATTAAAGAGTTTGATGGAACACTGGACAGTTGAATAACTTACCCAAGGTCCTATAATGACTATAAGACAGAGTCAAGGTTTTAAAAAGGTCTTCTGAGCTCTGGGAAAAGCCCTCTAGTACCTTAAACTTGCATCAAATTGTTCCATGGGCCACACTAAGTGATGGATATTTGGGACAAAAAGACAAAAGAAAAGAGACTCTGCACTTGAGTAGCTTATTCTAGGGGAGATTCATCATATATACCAAAAAATAAAGAAATGTTAGGATGAATAAAGCATTACTGAGTAACTTGGGAAAAGACTTCTTTAGAAAGTAGTAAATAAGCTGGGCCTCAAAGAAACTTAGACATTTAGGAGGCAATGGAGGAGATCAATTATATTCTAGTCATCAGAAAGTTAATAAGGGTGAGATAAATGGAGGGTTTGCCAGGGTAATTCTGGGTTGCCATGCCCAGGATTCTAGTGGCAAAATTGAGGATTTAACTAGATACTTTCACCAAAGTATTTTTGCCTCATTTCAAAGAACACTTAGTTATGGCTCCACCTTTCTTGGGAGATGAACTGGTGAAAGGTACTGAAAAGGGAGGCAGAATGCTGAGTTCAAGAACAATTGGTTGGCTAGTTTTTCTGCAAGAGAAAGTAAAATAAAATGAATAAATATGAAATACATCTGGACAAGTTCCCATACTGTTTATTTGTTTCTTTTTTCCCCTTTCCTTCTTCCTTGAGGTTTCCTGCCCAGAAATATATAGTTTCCAAATTTCTTCTGGCTCCATGTGTCTTTTTTGTCATACTAGATAATGAGCTCTATGATAATAACCTGTATCTTAATGAGAGTTGCTGTCTTATTCTGACTTTTGAACCAGAAGACATGGGATCAGACTTGTGCTGTACTGCTAATATCTATGTGATCTTGGGGGAGTCATTTTCAGCCATGAGTGTTTTTACCAATATTAAAATAATGCCTAGATAAACTCTCATCTTACTTCTACCTCTAAGTCTATGTTCTATCATGTGATCTAAACTTTCTTTCTCCTGATAACTACCTCAGATCTCTACACAAAGTAAATGATTAATAAATGCATTGATTTGGATAGAAATATCTACATTCAGGCTATGTCTATATCAGCACACCAACCATTTATTAAGCAGCTAGGCACACATTGTGCCTTGCTGTGTATTTTACAAGGAACATTACACAAGTTTGGTCCCTGGACTCCAAGAACTCAACAATAAGGAAGCATATCTAACCATACTTCTCTGTTTGAGAAACACAGTTTTATTTGTTTATTTCTAATCACTACATCTCTTGTCCACATGGCAAGCAATGGAATGGAACAAGAGAGCTAATTAATTAGCTGAGTGCCTGACTTTTTCTTCTTGCCCACAAATCTCATTATATGTTAGATGTTATACATTCACTTTCCCTGACAAAAATGCATTCAGCTAGTTTAATACAACTTGGGATCTTTCCCTCTGGATTTGGTTCATCCTCCCAACCCCATCCCCCACCTTCCCTGGCCAGACCATGAATGGAATATGTCCTGTTGACATATAGCTTTTTAATTAGAATAGATTCAAAGGAAGGGGAAATTAAACTTCAATGCCATTCAATAGCTACTGTCCACACTTTGGAGCAGTCTGTCATTTTTATTGTATATTGATAGTAGATAACTTTGTTTTCATCATTACATAGCCAATTGTCATATGTCAGTCATGAACAATGAGCCATTCACAGCACATAGCTGGGGTGAGGTTGAGGGACAGACAAATCATTTCTTTATTAGCAACAAAATGTCTACTGTGGCTTAATTTTCCTACTGCTTGTCATAACCAATCCTGTGATGAAGCTTACACTTCAATAGTTAGTGGATTTGTGATTTCATTTGTATGTACACTCCTCCCACCAGTACAGATCACAAGCCCTCTGCACTTTTGTAGATGGTTTTTTTTTTATCAGATTCTGTGGCCAAAAAATTAATTCCTTAGCATCCCATCTTCTAATAATGAGTTTTTTTTATTTTCTGGCCAGTGCTCAAGAAATGCTCATATAGTCTGATTTTGGATCCATACATTAGTCTATCTAGATTGACAGGACACACCAACATTGTTTACCACAGTCTTTGAGAATCTAGAGTCATATTGAACATGAGACATCTGATTCATGAAACATTCATGAAACATACTCAAAGAAGATGTCTCTAATTTCTATTGTGTATTTGAAAATTCATCATTTTTAGTGTTTGAAAGGAACTATTATTAGATAGGATCATAGATTTAAAGTTTAAAAAGAACATTCAAGTTCTTCTAAATCACCTTCCCATGTTAAAAATGAGGAAACTGAGACTTGGAGAAAATTTATTAAGTGTTTTGCCCAAGGTCAATCAAGTAATAAATAGCAGTAGTGAGATTTGAACTGAGGTTTTGTAACAGCAACCCCAGAAGTAGTTAACACCTTGATTCAGCTATTGAATTAACACCTTGTTTCAGTTTAAGCTTCTTTGAGCCTCATATCAAGTCTGTTAAGAAACAAAACATGTGAACCCCACAACTTGTGAAGCCTAGAACTTGTGAACTCCTAGGAAGGAACTAATGACTATATAAGAAGAGCCCCAGGGCTAGAGACAGGAAGAATTGAGAAGAGGACTTTTGTGGTGGCAGAGTCAAGGAGAAAACTTGTGGTATCCTGGCACTCTGTTTGTCTGTTCCATCTGTGTTGATGTTTGTTTGTGATACTTTGTACAAAAGCCCTGGAACCTTACTGGAAGCCCTGAAAGAGAGTTTTGGAGGTCCTGGGACTTTACCGATGATTTGTGCTGATTCCTTGGACCTTGTTTGTGGGTCTGTGTTGATTTCTATATTGATGATTCGTGTTGAATTCTCAAACCTTACTGTTGGGTCTGAGTTGATTTCACAGGCAGATAGTGAATTGATGATGGTGCTGGCAATATGTATGCATAATATTGTGGCTCTGTCAAGCTTTGTCTTCCCAGAAACAGAAAGTGTGAAGGACTTGAGGTGAACTGGACACTATGAACTTCAATATGGAACAGGAACTGGATGAAGAATTGGACAAGGAGCTGGACAAGAAACTTGGAGCTGCCTGCCTTTGAACCCAGGTGACAGTTGGAGCTGGGAGCATGGAAGAGGAACCATGGAAGCTGAGAGCCAGTCTCAAGTGAAGCTGAAAGAAGACTTTACTTGGATACTGTGTACTGAGAAGATTATGATTTACTGTGACCTAGGGATGGAGAATTGACTTTTGTACTTTGTGATTGAATTAAGGATTTTGTGATTGAATTAAGGATTTTGTGATTGACCCAAATGAATGTACTTTGTTGAAAACTATGTGACCACTTTGGTGAAAACTATGTGGTCATTTTAGTGATAAGTCATTGTGAATGCTGTGCTTTGATTTACTGTGAATGTTTTGCTTTGATTTGTTATGGAATAAACAGAGTGTTCACTATACTCTGTAATCAGAACCTTAAAAGCTGTTCACAGTAGCATTCTTCTGGAAAGCTGCTGGACATGGCATTACAGGTTGACAGACCCTAGAGCTAGTATTGCTGCTCTTGTTGTTGTTTTTTATCATACCACTGTCAAGTTTTGAATAATCTTACGAGAACATACTCATCTGTGAAATGGGTATGGTGATATTGTAGGTACTACTTACCTCAAGATGTTGTTCTGAGTATAGTGTCCTTGCAAGTATTCCTTCACATTTCAAAAATGAGGATTATCTAGACAGAGCATGGACATTTTGTCCTGGAGTATCTTCTAATTTTCAATGATTTGGGGAAAGATGATTTATTTCTTGGGAAATAGTTGAAATTTCAACCTTGAAAATAGTAGAGAATGGTTACCATGAAAGACTAATTGAGGTATTTTCCTAGAGGATACATAACCTAGATTATTATGTTGAACTTTTTGAGCCTAGGATCAAGTCTATGACCCATTGACTATGCTCTCCTGCCTGAGAAAACCAGAGCACACAAAGCAATAAAATAGGTAATCTGAAGACTGTTAGCGCCAATTGAGTTTGACACAATGGTGGTGGTGTTCGGGGTGGGGGGAGGACTCTTACAGTGGGAACAGCCTTGGGCATCTCCTGGGAACTTTCACGGAGTAGTGAGCCATTCGTTTGTTTTATGTGTCTCCCACTAATTCCTGATTTTGCTCTGTCTCAATAGAAAATAGAGGTAAGGGGGTGGCTAGGTGGCACAGTAAATAGAGCACGGGCGCTGGAGTCAGGGGGACTTGAGTTCAAATCTGTCCTCAGACATGTAACACCTACTAGCCATGTGACCTTGGGCAAGAGTCACTTAACCCCAACTGACTTCCAACAAACAAGAAAGCCCATTCTAATGCCAACCTAACAACTACCATTGGAATGACTATTCATTTAAGTTTTTCTTTTATGTATTTCAAACTCTATTAAAATCAATTCTGTGTTAGTTTGAGATACTTGAATACAAGTAGAGATATTATAAATCAGGAGGGACAACCCAAAAGGTAGGTCTAAATTATTGTATCCTTACTGGACATGTTTTTGCCAGTCCAAACTGACTGAGGATTTAACACACATTTAAAAGAGGTAAGATCTTATTTGCAGTAGAAAGGGAATAATAATAATAAAGAAAATACATCTAAAAAATTGAGCCAGTAGCAACAAAAGCAGGTGATTGAGCTGGAGTGGCAATCTTTTTCCTTTCCCCTATTGAGCACTAGACTGAATTGGAAAGGAGAGTCACTCTCTGCAAGGGACTGGACTTAAAAGATAATACATTTATACTAAGGTACATTTACATCTCTTAATTTTCCATCCAGCTGCACTTCTCTGATAATCTTCAGATTTTCTGCCATGCTTCTAGGGAACTCATTTTTGGGTAATCTCATCATCTTACAAAATCAAATCATCCTTTTACTCACATCCTATCACACCTTTTCCCCTCTGAGGGGAAGTCATGATTGATCTCTAAAACCTCCATTTAAGAAAGGTGTGTACGCTACCAATCTTTTCATTTCCCACCCAACTGCATTCCCTTGGACATCTTTGGTCTCTCTACCATGCCTCCACATTGGGTCCCATTCCCTTTACCTCTCAATTATAGCTTCTTCTTTCATGTTCTCCCCCCCCCCCCTTTAGATAACAAGCTCTCTGAGGGCAAAGCCTTTCTTTTTTATTATATTTTATCCCCAGTGCATAGCAGAGTGCCTATCACATAGTGGTTGCTTAATAATTTAAAAAGTGCTTAAAAACTGAGTAAAAGAGAAAAGTTTCCAAGCCATCTCAGTCAGGCTCACAGATAATTGACAGCTCTTTCTGTTTTACTCACTAGTGCCTTTCTGATGGTTGTCCATGGAAAGTAGCTTCGAATTCTTAAAATATTAAAAGAAATGTGAATTGTTATTATTACTCTTAGATGGCATTCTCAACAGTTATTTTTTATGTTTCTAACTGACAAAATTCCTTCTTTTATGGCAACATATTTTGAAGTTGTGTTTGTTCATAACTTTATGCTTTAGACTAGTATGTAACAATGGACATATTTTTTTTCATTTCACTGATAGAAAAAAAGTGTTTGTCAGAAGAGTAAAAAAAACACAACATATAAGTGGAATGTCTCAGATAATAAAGTCAAGCAGCATAAATATAGTCATAAAATATTTTAATTAGAACCTGATATCTGTAGCTTGAAATGTGTTAGAAAGTATTTTAACAGAGCATAGATAAACAACAGAAAAGAAAGAAAAGAAAAGAAGAGAAAAGAAAGAGGAAACCAGAACATGGACTATGTTATGAGGAGTCATAGCAGAGCCAGGTACAGAGTCGATTATACAATTTTAATGTTACTGTCTGCAGGGCATCCACCTGTGTGCTTTGACACAGCATGTCAGGCAAGGAAGGCAGGGGAGTATCCCTTTCAAATCCCTTTTGAATCTAATGATATGTTTTTGATGTCTTAGACCCCAGGTTCCTCAATAGAAGATGGTCACCTCACAATAGGAGGTCTATGTTACTTCACAACCTCAACTCTAATCAGAAGGGCATACTGAAGGATATGAATGTCCCTGTTGTTCAAGTGGGGTCATGCAACTTTTATATATCCTTTCCATCTATGTTTTACTTTATTTAGCCACAGAATACTTCCTCAATCTGGCTGGATGAATTGTGCACCTGACCCTCATCCTAAGATTAAGAAAGCAACAACGTAGTCACTTCAAAAGGCTGTGTCAGTGGTAATCCATAATGCTGTTTCATTCAGCAACACTGTCTGGAAATTATTCTTATTTTTGGCAGGAATTCAAATCATTAACACTTTAGTGATGTTCTGGTCTCTGTAAATAAAGAAAATAGCATTGTAACATCACCGTGCCTTTTCCTGATACTAACATTTCAAGAGGAAATGAATCCTTTTAAACATGGAAAACTAACTTCAAAATTGGAGGAGAGGGTTGGATGCACCCCTTTAATTTTTACAGTATATTAGGAGTGTCTCTCATGCCAAAATAAGCAGAAAAATGATTTGACAAAGCTGGTATTTTGGCCTACTGTAAGGATTCCATCATAATACATAAGGCTCACTTGATGAACACATTCACTCGATAGATTGTGAAGCTAGGTAGCATAAATAAATGAATGATAAAATTGTATTAAATTTTGTCACTTCTTGCAAATAGTGTCTCATCTTCTTTATAGCATGAATCACTCCTCAAATGTAAATGACATCATTTATATGAAAATTTCACTAATTAATCTCAAAAAAAAATAAAAAGAAACATGATAGGTCAGAATACAAGCCAAGGACTACTTTTATAATATCTATCTGTAAGTCACAGCTTTGTGACTCTCATAAGGGACTCTGGACTAACATGGGCTGACTTTGATCCTGGGGGCCTAAGCCAAAAGATGGTTTAGTGGACAGAGAGCTGTACTTGGAATCCCATATTCAGACCCTGTCTCTGACATGTACTAGATTTGTGACCCTTGAAAAGCCTTTAAACCTCTTTGAGCCTCACTTTCATCATCTATAAAATAAATGAATTTCACTCAGTGAACTCCAAGTTCCACTCTGATTCTAAATATATGATTCTATATATTTTTATTGGATAATTAATGTTCTTTCCTGAATTTCATTTTAAAATAAATATTAGTAGTGGCCACACATATTTTCTGCCATAAAATGAGTAACAAAGCAAAGTTCACAAAAAGTATCCAAAGTACAATCTGGATATGGGATATTTGTTTTAAAAATTTCTTCTAGCACAGAAACTGTACCAGACACAAAAAGCATAAATAAATGCATATACTCGACATACCTTCCCTAGAAAATTAAAAACAACAACAACAACAACAACAGCTTTTATAGTATGTCCAAGGAGTTATTTCAATTCACTTTGGACCTGTACTATCTGAGTAGCTTACAATAATTTATCGTGGAAAACTGGTAATGTCTAGATATCCTGCCCAGTCATGGAGTATTTTTTGGTCCTTCAGCAACAGTATGGTCCTCCTTTTGGTGGTTTTCTATTCTGGAAAAAGTGGTTTCAATCAAAATCTTATCCCTCTAGGTTCTGGTGCCAAGCTCAAGAACTCAGAATTACTCATGAGATAACACTCAAGACTTAATTTATTTCATGGAAAGCTAGTTATTGAACTATAATCAGAAAAGGAACCAGAAAGACAGAAGTAGTAGTCAGGAATTGAGAAATCTGTGATGTATATCCTGGATCTACCACAAGTAGGTTTAAATCCCAAGGAGGTCAAAGAAATAGGAAAATGACCTAAATATACAAAAATACATTTATAACTGTTCTGTTTGTAGCACTCCCAAATTGGAAACTAAGTGGGGGTTTCCTTCTTTGGTGAAATGGTTAAACAAATTGTGGGATAGGAATGTAATGGAATTTTATTCTTTCATAAGAAATAATGAAATTGACAATTTCAAGGTAAGTTAGGAAGACCTTGATGAACTGGTGCTTAATGAAAAGGGGAAAAACTATGAGTATGCAATAATAACAACATTACAGAGAAAAAAATGGAAAAGCTAAGTATCCTGATCACAACAAAGAGAAACCATGAGTACAGAGGACTCAAAATGAAACATGTTAAAATGAGTGGATGTATGATGAACTTAAATAAAACACATTTTTTCAATATTGCTGATTAATCATGCTTATTTTTGAAGGTTTTTAAAAACTTCTCAATAAGGGAAGTGGGAAGGAGAGATAAAAAAGCTTGTATAAATAAACAAATGAATGAACAAACAAATGAGAGAGAGAAAGTGAGAGAGAGAGAGAAAGAGAGAGGGACAGAGACAGGGACAGAGACAGAGACAGAGAGAGAGAGAGAGAGAGAGAAAGAGAGACAGAGACAGAGACAGAGACAGAGACAGAGACAGAGACAGAGAGAGGAACTCACAATCAGGAAACATGGAGACTCCATTGACTAATTCTTAGTGTTAAAATAATAGAAGGAACATACTTAAAATGTTAGTTGATACCTGTGTGGTGAATTTATGGGTGGATGTGAATGAGAACTGTATAAAATAGGCTGAAAAGAATCTGTTGCAATTTTTTTTCATTGGAGGAAATATGCCCACATATGAATTTACACATTCACCAGAGCATTGACCTATCAAATAGTCAAGGATAGATTTTTGAAGGTAGTAAAGTTCTATGAAGTTGAGATTGAACCATGAATGATATCTCTTGGGTGAAACTTCTAAATAATTGTTCAGTATATATCTTTCTATCTTATCCAAAAAAAGGGAGATTGAATCCAAGATTATAATAAGGTTTAAACATGTATAACTTAGCACTCCTTTTGAAAAAGGAAATAATGTTTCTCTTGGTGTAAAATTACTTATTCTTTTTTTGTAATTATTCATTTTTATTTTACAACATTCAGTTCCACAAAATTTTGAGTTTCAAATTTTCTCCCCATCCTTCCTCTCACACATCCCTCACTTCCCAAGACAGCATGCAATCTAATATAGGCACTTCATATGCATTAACATAAAACAGTTTCACATTAGTCATGTTGCAAAGACAAATTAGAACCAATGAACTATGTGAAAGAAGAAACAAAACAAAAAAGAGAGAGAACAAGAAGTATGCTTTGATCTGCATTCAGACTGCAATTCTTTCTCTGGATGTGAAAAGCGTTTTCCATCATGAGTCTTTTGGAGTTCACTAAGAAGCTTGTATTGCTCAGAAGAGACAAGTCTATCAAAGTTAGTCATCATACAATGTGTCAATAACTGTACAATGTTCTCCTGGTTCTACTCCCCTCACTCAGCATCAGTTCATATAAGTGCAGGTTTTTCTGAAGTCTGCAGGCTCAACATTTCTTAGAGCACAATATTCTATTACATTCATATACTACAGCTTGTTCTGCCATTCCGAACTGATAAGCATCACATCAATTTTCAATTTTGCCACCACAAAAAGACATGCTATAAATATTTTTGTACATGTAGGTCCTTTTTCACATATGTATGATCCCTTTGTGATACAGCCCTAGAAGTTGTATTACTGGGTCAAAAGGAATGTACATTTTTATAGCCCTTTGTGCATAGTTACAAATTGCTTTCCAAAATGGTTGGATCAATTCACAACTCCAGCAACAATGCAGTAGTGTGCCCATTTTCCCACATCTTCTCCAACATTTATCTTTTTTCCTTTTTTGTCATGTTAGCCAATTGGGTAGGTATAATGCAGTACCTAAGAGGTGTTTCAATTTGCATTCTCTAATGAATAGTGATTTAGTGCATTTTTTCATATGACTATAGCTAGCTTTAATTTCTTCCTCTAAAAATTGCCTGTGCATATCCTTTGACCATTTATAAATTGGGCAATGACTTGTATTCTCATAAATTTGTCTCAGTTCTCGCTATATTGAGGTCATTATTAGAGACACTGCTTGCAAAAATTCTTTCCCAATTTTCTAATCCCTCCTACTCTTGGTTGCATTAGCTTGGTTTCTACAAAAAAAGAAAGCTGTTCAAATTAATCTTATCAAAATTAAATATTTTGTAATTCATAATATTCTCCAGATCTTGTTTCATCATAAATTTCATTCTCCATACATATGACAGGTAAACTATTCAATGGTCTCCCAGATTGTTTATAGTATAAGTCTTTATATGTAAATTGTGGACCCATTTTGACTTAATTTTTTTATATGGTGTAAGACCTTGGTCTATGCCCAGTTTCTGCCATACTATCTTCCAGTTTTCCCAGCAGATTTTTTCAAAGAGTGAAGACTTATCCCAGAGACTAGAGACTTGGGTTTATCAAACTATAGTTTACTATAGTCATTGACTACTGTGTCTTGGGTACCTACTTTTTTTCCAATGATCAACTGCTCTATTTCTTAACCAGTATCAAATAGTTTTGATGATTGCTATTTTATAATGCAATTTAAAATTTGGCAATGGCTAGGCCATCTTCCCTACCATTTCTTTTCAAAACTTCCCTTGATATTATGGACTTTTTTTTTCTTCCAGATGAATTTTTTTATTGTTTTTTTCTAGCTCTATAAAATATTTTGGTAGTTTGATTGGTATGGCACTAACTAAGTAAATTGAGTTAGGCAAAATTGTCATTTTTATTATATTAGCTCGGCCTACCCATGAACAAGTGATGTTTTTGCAATTATTTAGATCTAACTGTATTAGTGTAAAAAGTGTTTTGTAATTGTGTTTGTATAATTCCAGGGTTTGTTTTGACAGGTAGACTCCCAAATATTTTAAAATGTCTACAGTAGCTTTAAAAGGAATTTTTCTTTCTATTGCATGCTTTTGGACTTTGTTACCAGTATATAGGAATGCGAAGGATTTGTGTGGGTTTATTTTATAGCTTCCAACTTTGCAAAATTTGTTTATCATTTTAAGTATTTTTTTTCTACTTGATTCTGTAGAATTCACTAAGCATATCACCATATCATTTGCAAAGAGTGATAACTTTAGTTTTTCTTTGCCTATTCTAATCCTTTCAATTTCTTTTTCTACTCTTATTGCTAAAGCCAACATTTCTAGGACCATATTGCATAACAGGGGTGATAATGGACATCCTTATTTCAGCATGGTTCTTACTGAAAATGCTTCTGGCTTATCTCCATTAAATATAATACTTGTTGATGGGTTTAGGTAGATGCTTTTTTTTTTTATTATTTTAAGGAAGACTCCATTCATCCCTATGTTCTCTAATGTTTTTAATAGTAATGGGCATTGTATTTTGTCAAAATATTTTTTCTGAATCTATTAAGATAATCATATAGTTTCTGCTAATTTTGTTGTTGATCAATTATTCTGATAGTTTTCCTAATATTGAACCTGCATTACATTCCTGGAATAAATCCTACCTGGTCATAGTGTATTTTTCTCATAAGTGGCTATAATCTTTTGTTTAATAATTTCTTTAAAATGTTTACATCTTTATACATTAGAGAAATTGGTCTATAATTGTCTTTCTCTGTTTTGACTCTTCCTGGTTTAGGTATCAGTACCATATTTGTGAAATGAGTGAATACTTACAAAAAGATAAATTGCCCAGAATAACAGAAGGGTGAGCAAAATACTTAAGCAACCCCATCCCAGAAAAAAGAGACTGTACAAGTCATCAACGAACTCTCTAAGGGAAAATTTTCTAAAGCTTTGCTAGTAATCAAAGGCAAATCAAATGTTCCTGGCAGGTTCCATTTTCTTCTTTAAAAAAATACAAAAAACATGTTTTCTTTAGATGAATAGCACTTCTGTTTTCTACATTCTTTTAAACATCATTGTCCATGGCTCAGCAAACATATCTATAATTCTTCCATTACCTGGGGATAGAAATTAACTGGGTCTGCTAACTTGAAATCATCACTCACTTATGCAAACACTATCTTCTTATTTACATTATGTCTCAACTCATAATTAATTTTTTTAAAATTCTATCGCTACTAGTTTAAAGGCCCTTCTGCTTGTCAGAGAAAATAGAAGCAAAATAAAACCTGATCAATTCTTTGCTTCCTTCACTTTTCATTGTCTTATAAAATGCAATCTAAGACCCTGTCCAATTGTTGGTACTCCTTTTCCTAAAATAGTTTAAAAAATAAAATTCCTTTTCTTAGTATTTCTTGCCAACCTCAATTTGTTTTAATTTTTACTAGTACTTATACTATCCTTTTAGGACTTGTCACTCTTTTTTTAAAGTTGTTTTAGTTATTTTTAGTTTTCAACATTCACTTCCATAATTTTAAATTTTCTTGCCTTCTCTCCCTTCCCCTCCCCCTCTCCAAGATGGTATACAATCTGATATAGATTTTACATGTATATTCCTATTAAACATATTTTTATAGTAGTCATTTTGTAAAGAAGAATTAGAACTAATGGGAGAAACTATGAGAAAGAAAAAAAAACAAAATAAAAAGGAAATAGTTGTTTTCCCTCTGCATTCAGACTCCATAGTTCTTTTTCTGGATGTGGATGGCATTTTCCATCATGAATCCTTTGGAATTGTTTTGGTACCTTGCCTCACTGAGAAGGGCTAATTCTATCAAAGTCAGTCATCATACTGTGGTATGTGGTGTATTTACAATGTTCTCCTGGTTCTGCTCACTTCACTCAACGTTGGTTCACATAAGGACTTGCCATTCTTTATACTATTTCATCAACTGCACATTCATCCTTATTTACCTGTCTTGCTTCTATCTTTTGCATATTTCTAATGGGATACTGGCTATCAGGGTTCACCGGCCCTGCCTGAAGGGGCAGTGGGTTGCTTACCTCAAAGGAGAAGACACTGCTGTTTTCTCTTGAAAAGAAAAGTCACGCTGGAGGGTATATGTTAAGAGTTAGTTAATGTCACACCTGGGAAGCTGAACAGCAGGACTCTAAGGCTGGCCCTCCCTCCAAGGCTTGGGTCCTTTTATCTACCCCAGATCCACACACCACATGTGACACAGCCCAGTGGAATTGTGAGTGGGGAGCTAATTACAAGGGCATGAAGACCCCAGGGTGTGGAGATACCAGTAGGGAACCTCAGATATTACACATAAGAAAGTCTTGAGCAATTCAATATCCCCTGGCCAGGGATGGTGCAATATGCTCTGACTTCCACGTGACCCAACTTATTCCCGGGCCTCACTCCTGCCTGTGTCTCAACATCACCACTAGCAATCTGGCACCTATTTTGTGACCCTTACAACTGGCCAATGAGTCCTTTAGCTAGAAGCCCATTTTTCAGGAGAGCCATGATGATATATAATGGAACTTCCTTAAGTTTGTCCACTTGCATTAGGATATCCAGTTCGCCTTCTTTATTACACATATACTTGTATGTATGTTGTTTTCTCCAGCACGATATAAGCAAATATTGTTTTGACTTTTATCTTTGTATCCTGAGTGTCTAGCATAGGGGTGGAAAACCCACAGCATAGAGAACACATTTGGCCTTCTAGGTCCTTGAATGCAGCCTTTTGACTGAGTCTAAGTTTTACAGAACAGATTCTTTTATTAAGGGGATTTGTTCTCTGATGTTTGGATTCAGTCAAAGGACAACACTTGAGGACTTAGAGGGGCACATCTGGCCTGGAGGCTGCAGGTTCCCCACCCCTGATCTAGCACATTTCCTAAGTCCATTGTTGTCATTTAATAAATCCTTCATGATTGATTGGTTCATTGATTGAAGTTACTTTTCCGTTCAGGTTGCAGGGGTTGATCTGGTTTGGGAGAGGCAGAGTCTTACTGTTATTCTGTATATTAAAGAAATTACAGATCTTGTCATTTAAAAAAGTCAGTCAAAAACACATAAATGTTTTCTCCACTTTCAGACTCCCCTCCCAAAATAACTTTTTTTGTTTACTTAGAAAGGTATTTTAATGTACTCCAAAGAATAGGGAAAGTCAATGAATTATTATTTTAAAACATTATCTAAACATCTTCAGCAAGCCAAGTCTGAGATTTGTACTTTGATTAGTAAGAGTAATTGAAATCTTTAAATCTATTTGAAAACTCAAACTTAGTTGTTCAAAGCAAAGTCTCAAAAAGAGGGAAGTACAGAAGTGACTTTTTGTGACTTCTTTGAAAGTTATCATCACGCAAAAATGGAGAATTATATGTTGTTCTTTACAAAACAACAACTTCATAAGCATAAATTGAGGAAGGCATAATTCCACCAAAGTTTTCTGAAGACAATTTTTTTTAAAAAGAGAAATCTTGGAATTTTTAGTCAGTTGCAAAATCCCTAGGAGTCAATGGTGTGATATGATGCCACAAAAAAATTAATAGAATTTTGGACTGCAATAAAGGTCAAAATATTTTCAATTAAGGAGATAATAATCCCTTTGTACTCTAACTTCTGGAGACACCATCCTGAGTACTATGTTCAATTTTATCAATCTTATTTTAAGAAGATTGTTAATAAATGGGAAAGCATTGTGAAGCAGATAACCAGGATGATTAAGGACATACAGATTATTCTATATCAGGATATGTTTAAGGAAACTGGAAACATTTATATGGCCATGAAGAAGACTTAGAGGGAAGGGTGATGGACGTCTAGGCATTTGAAGGGCTGTGAGGTGGCAGAGGGACTGGGTTTTTTCTGCTTGGCAAAACTAGGTTCAGTGGATGAAATTTCAATAGGTATAATCTAAGGAAAAGTTTCCTAATCCGAATACTTGGAGAAGTATTGGATTTCTCCCCTTTGTAGGTCTCGAATCAAAGGGTGGATAAACATCCTTTAGGGATATTACTAAAGGCATTTTTGTTCAGATTAAGGTTAACAATGGTCTGTTCCCTTCCAGCTCTGATATTCTACGGTTTTGTCATTTTATGAATTCTTAGAACTATATATCTTTAAAAGTAGTGAGTAAAAGGGAGGAGCTGAAGGGAAATAAAAATCAATGAAATGTCACAGGGCCTTTCAGATACAATTTAAAATATTCCTTATATCACTACATTGTACAGCAACTGAAGCCATCTTGCTGACAGCAATTCAAATATCATGCTTTTCCCTGAAACCCCGGGGAGGGAAAAACTGTTTGAACCAGTTTTGAAGTTTTAACAAATTCTAATATATTGCAAATATGCATGCAGGATTTTTTTGTATGTGTGTTAATTATTTTCTGCTTTTGGGGTATGACCTAATTTCAAATGATCAGTGCAGCTGTAAATCTTAGCCACAGTTTAAGACTGCCTGCTGAGAATTGGCCAAGGGGAAGTCTGAATTTGAATATAAACTGATAATTCAAATGCAATTTGAATGTTATCATATCAAACCTGTAGAATAAAATGATTGAAGTAAAAACATTTCTCTGTGTGCTTAAGCTGCTAGACATTAATGCTTAAGCCTCGGGTGATCTGTCACCATGCTCTGCTCACCGTAAGGGTCACTGCCCCTCTGGCCCTGAAAGTTCATTCCACTTTTGTGTCCATCTTTCTTTATTTGGATTGATCTTCCTAGAACCTCCATTTTAAGAACAGTGACCGGGAAATCAATACCTTAATTTTCCTTCACATTATCCTTTTTTTTTCTGGACGTTATCATGCTCTCATATAGGTACCTTCTTCGCCTTCACATTTCAACTTCCTTTTATGTGCTGTCTTCTTTCTGTTGATTTAAAAATAGAAAGGTGGAAGGATGCTATAGATATGAGATGTTACATGAACTTCAAATGAGATCACTATTATTAATTTTACTTAAGTGTTTTACTTTGTTCCAAGAGAGTGCTTATTAAGTTTGAGTAATCTATAAATGTTTTTAACAACCAAACAGGTCAATGAAATGTAAAAAACAAACAAACACCACCAAAGGAATATCTCATGGAATTTATATTATCTGTAAAATTTTTGTAATATAAAAATAAAACTATAAAAAGGGGAAAAGATAGATATTAATTCGAAGGAAAATATTCACAAGCAATACAAGATATTCTTACAGTTGTCTTACTGAGTTATAGCATATTGGACAGAGAGGTGGCCTGGAAGAATTTGCTCTAAATTCTGGCTCTAACAAAGACTGTCTAAGTGACTCTGCACAAGTCAATTAACCTCCCAGTGCTCTAAGTAACTCTCTAATTCCATAAGAAAAAGTGCAAGCCTGATTTGAACAAGAGTTTCCTTATATTGGAGTTCATCCTGTTAATGAAATCACAGTTCTGTTCCCTAGTTTTATTTTTTCTAAACCTGATGATAAAAGGCTAGAAAATGGTTATTTAACTCTTAGTGTTGTTTCTTGACTATCTGCATAGTGTTCCCCTGTTATGATTTGAAAATAGCTTAAGCAACACATTTTCACTCTTAAAGCTGGCAACAGGATTGCTTTGCTGTGGCATCACACATACTCACTCTGCTAACAGTTTTCCAATTTGAAGAGTCACTTCTCAAAATCTCCCTAGGGCTCTAATGATCTGTAGCACTGCGCTTCTGAGAGAAAGTTTACTGAATCAATTAGGTATTACTGCTATTCATAGATGCTGACTTGCAAAATACTCGGTATTCATTCTTACTCAAGAGTGCACATTCATGCTGTTAGGTATACGTGATAGTTCCTTTTGACATGAAAGAATAGAGGAATGATGAATAGGCAGAAGAATTCAACAGTAATCAAAAAATTAAAGGTTGTCAGTGCTTATGATTCCCAATTGTATAGAGCCATTCCTATCCCACTTTTTTGAGATAAGCAAAATAAAGTTATTTTGAGATTTACTCAAATATTAAACAAGCTTCAAAGAAAGATACATTTTCCTTAACCTTTTTTTCCTTTTGTGCTTAAAGTACTTTCATCTGCTATTCATAAAAAAGAAAGCAATGACATTCACTAAAGTTTTGGGAATATTTGAAGGATTTCTATTTTTGTCAGTATAGAGAAGTCTACTAATAAATATATGTCACAATTTGGTTCCAGGACACCTTTCTACTCTTAAAAATGGAAAATTCTCATTTTTTTTTGCTTTTTAAAAAGTGAGTTATATCTATTGATGTTTTCTCTATTGGAAAAAAGTATTTCATAGTATAAAAAGTTGGAAATAGTTTTGAGATTGTGGACCCACTTAAAGGCTATTGGAGACTCCCAGTCCACACTCTGAGAATAGCTTTTGAAATAATTAAATCCTAAAGGGTTGATCAAGACACATAGATGTTAAATGACTTTTCCAGGGCCACATAGCTAGTACAAGTCAGAGGTAGGTTTTGAACTCAGGTCTTCCTTATGCTAAGGTCAGACTACAGTCTATTAAACTACATCATCTTTACAAATTTAAGATAAGAATTACAAATAAACTAACCTGTATTTTCTATAGTCCAATAGACTTCAAATACATACAATGTTGTTTCATGAATGGTACCCTTGTCTACTATACAGGGATGCCTACATTGATAGAAATTTTTGTGTAAACAGGAAAGAAAATGTAGTCCTCTTCAATGACACCTTGAATAATCTGTTAACTTATCTTGAGCTTTTCTTCTACTTTCTTTTTTCCTCTGCCTACACAAATATTCTTGTCCTGACTACTCTCTATTCCCAAAACAAATAATTTTTCCTCAACAGTAAACCACTTTGAGATATTGTATCTATTTCTTTTTGCTTTACTGGTAAACTTTAAGAAAATTCTCCCATTAATTACTGTTTTCTCTTCCTTAAAAACAATTTCGATCTCCTGCCTTCTAGGTGCACTCTCACCATTCTACTAAAAATGATCCCTTGAATTCCAGCCATGACATTCAAATGTTATTTACCCCATTTCCCTCTTATTAAACCTTGATGACTCCGTCCCCTTTCATGGCTTCAAAAGTATTGACCCTTCCTGGTTTTCAATATACCCCCACAACTAATTTTTTTAAAATTTCCCAATATGGATTTTCTTCCTCCTTGACCACCACCACCACTAAGTCTAGACAGCTTTAAAGGCTTTGATTAGTGATCTTCTTTCACTCTTTACATTCACCTTTTTTTTTGGTAATTTCATTTGTGTCCCTTAGTTGTTTTTCAAACAGCTATATTCTTCCCTACTCTTTATTTGAGCTCCTGACCCACATTTCTGTGGTAGGGGCAGTTGGTTAGCTATACAGGGTCTAAAGGAAAGGGAACTGAAATCCAGCTCTGGCCAGTCCTGTTTCCCACAAAAGCTATTTGTGTCAGAGACTTAAACCAGTGAAAATTAAATTATCAAATATGAAAGGTAGTTGAGGAAGTGTTAAGGTTTAACGCCATAGGTATATCTAATACCAAAGAGAGGAGGACTCAGATATTGAGTGACAGAGTAATATAAGGAGGAGGTAAAATATTCAACTGAAGTATCAGAGTATAAGCAAATGAATCAACTAGGAGGATACTAAAATTAGAAGACAGGATGGATATTCAAACATCAAGAATATCACAAAATTCTCTGAATAAATATGGCAAGACAAATTAAAGTGAATCAATATTGATGAAACACAATTATAGAATTTCAAAAGAGAATAGAAACAATAAAATCCTCCAGAGTGCCTCAAAAGATAAATGAAAAATTTAAAAACAGAAATTAGAAAGGAACAAATGTTGAAACTTATGGGTCTGAAAGAGAGAAGTAATTAATAGAATGGGAAAATTTTAATCTACAGTGGTGTCTCACCAAAGAAACAAAATAGATTATAACAAATTTGAAGTAGGAAAGTTTAACCATCTGAGCCCAGGATGATTCTTTGGACAAAATCTAAAGTTTCCATGACTGGTGCAAGGAGGCAGAGAGGATGAGGAGTATAAGGACAATGCCTAAAGTGAAAGAAAGTGATATGAAACATTATTCCATTCAAGGTAACACAAATGCTTGCCTTATCAGAGCACTGTTTTTCTCTTTTAAAAAAAATATTTATTTTTAGTTTTCAACATTCATTTCCACAACCTTTTGAGTTACAGTTTTTCTCCCTGTCTTTCCCCTACCCACCACCCCAAAATAGAAAGTCTACTAAATACTTCTTCCCCCAAACTGTTCTCTTTTATATCCTCCACCACACCCCACTTAACTTTCTAGTAGGGCACAATGGTTTTCTATACCCCAGTACCTGTATTTCTTATTTCCCAGTTACATTTAAAAAACACATTTTTAAACATTTGTTTTTAAAACTTTGAGTTCCAGATTTGTTTCCCTTCTTCCCTCCCCACCCGCCTCCACTGGGAAGATAAGCATTTCAATATATGTAGTATATGTGTAGTTACCCAAATCATTTCCATAGTAGTTATATTTTGAAAGACTAACTATATTTCTCTCCATCCTATCCTGCCCTCCCACTTATTCTATTTTCTCCTTTGTCTCTATCCCTTTTAAAAATGTTTGCTTATAACTACTCTCTCCCCCTGCCCTCCCTTCTGTCATACCCTCTCTTATCCCCTAACCCTCTATTTTCCTGTAGGGTAAGATAACCAAATGAGTGTGTATGTTATGCCCTCCTTAAGCCAAATTCAATGAGAATCAGGTTGTCCCATTCCCTGTTCCTGCTCTTCCCCTCCATTGTAAAAGTTTTCTCCTGCCTCTTTTATATGAAATAATTTACCCTAATCTATCTCTCCCTTTTTCCTTCTCCCAATATATTCCCCTCTCACATCTTAATTTTATTTTTTAGATACCACTCCCCCACATTCAACTCATCTTGTGCCCTCTGTGTATACATGAACATACATATGCCCACACTCACATACATATTTATATACACATACACCCTCCTATAAATACATACATATGTATGTAAATATATATACACATATATTTCCTTTAATTATCTTCATACTGAGAAAAGTCTTATGAGTTGCAATTATTGGTTTTCCATGTAGAAATGTAAATAGTTCAACTTTAATAAGTTCCTTATGATTTCTTTTCCCTGTTTACCTTCTCATCCTTCTCTTGCTTCTTATATTTGAAAGTCAAATTTTCTCTTCAGCTCTGTTTTTTTCAACAAGAATGCTTGAAAACCCTCTATTTCATTGAATCACCATATTTTCCCCTAAAGCATTATGCTCAGTTTTGCTGGGTAGGTGATTCTTGGTTTTATTCCTAGCTCCTTTGACATCTGGAATATCATATTCCAAGCCCTTTGATCCTTTAATGTAGAAGCTGCTAGGTCTTGTGTTATCCTGATTGTGTTTCCACAATGCTCAAATTGTTTCTTCCTGACTGCTTGCAGTATTTTCTCCTCGACCTGGGAACTCTGGAATTTGGCTATAACATTCCTAAGAGTTTTCTTTTGGGGATTTTTTTCAAGAGGCAGTTGGTGAAGTCTTTCAATTTCTATTTTGTCTTCTGGTTCTAGAATATCAGGGCTCTCTCTCTTATTTTTTGATCGTGTCTTTCAGGTACTCCAACAATTCTTAAATTATCTCTCCTGGATCTATTTTTCAGGTCAGTGGTTTTTTCCAATGAGATATTTTCACATTGCCTTCTGTTTTTTCATTTATTTCGATCTCTTTTATAGTATCTTGATTTCTCATAAAGTCATTAGCTTCCAATTGGTCCAATCTAATTTTGAAGGATTCATTCTTTTCAGTGAGTTTTTAACTTTCCCTTTCCTCTGGCAAATTCAGTTTTTTTTAAGGCATTCTTTTCCTCATTGGCTGTTTTGGGCTTCTTTTGCCATTTGAGTTAGTCTATTTTTTAAGGTGTTATTTTCTTCCGTGTATTTTTGGGTTCCTTTCAGCAGGCTGTTGACTAGTTTTTCATGATTTTCTTCCATCATTCTCATTTCTCTTCCCAATTTTTCCTCCACTTTTCTTACTTGATTTTCATAATCCTTCTGGAGATCCTCCATGGCCTGTAAGCAGTTCATATTTTTCTTGGAGGCTTTTGATTAAAGAGTTCTGACTTCACTGTCTTCCTCCCTCTCCATGTCTTGATCCTTTTTGTCCCCAAAAAAGGATTGTATGGTCTGTTTGTGCTTCCTCTGCTTGCTCATATTGCCAGCTAAATACTTGGCTTTTGTGCTCTTTGCCACAGTAGAACTCTGCTTCCAGAATGGAGTGAGCTATTTCCCAAATTGCTGGAGTTTTCCCAGCTACTAGTGCTATTAGTTGGGCACCCTCTGGACAGCCCCCACAAGCTCTGGCTCACTAATCACTCACCCTAGGAATACCACCCAAGACCACAATCCAGATCCCAGCTGGGTAAAGCAAGATTGATTACTCTCTGAATGGTCACTTGGCCCCCCTACGATCTACAGGCCTTGAGCTCCTGAGACAGCCAGGCTTCACCCACTGGAGCTGCCACACCTCTGCAGTTTCTTGCCCTGGGGGCAGATCTATGGTACCACACTCTTCGCTCTTCCCCTTGTTCCAACTGAGTTCTTCACTGACCTTTTACTTTATCTTTGGTGTTTATAGGTTGAGAAGTCTGGAGACTGCCACAGCTACTGGTGATTGATTCACTCTCCCGAAGTTTGCTCTGGGGGCCACTCATTGGGCTGCCCTGGGGCTGGAACCATGGGGCTCATGTCAGACTGTGCTTGGCTCCCAGCTTGATGCAATAGACCCTTCCGGTCTGCCTGCCAGGCTTCCTTCAGAGGGAGGTTTGTTTCTCTCTGGCAACTTGTGGGTTCTGTAGCTTTTAAGTTTATTTAGGGTAATTTTTTACATGTATTGGAAGTGATTGGAGTGGGAGCCCACGCAAAGTTTGTGCTTCTACTCTGCCATCTTGGCTCTATCTGGAACAGTTTTTTCAAAGGGAAGACAGACAGTATGGTGAGTACACTTTGGAGCCAGAAAGAGTTGAGTTTACATTGCACTTCTGAGTCTTATCAACTATGTGACCTTTGGCAGGTCATTTAACTTCTCAGACTCAGTTTCCTTAGCTGTGAAATGGTAAAAAAAAAAAAAGTGCCTACTTTACCAGTTGGTTGTGATGATCTAATATGATAATATATGTAATGTACATTATTAACCTTAATGCACTATATGTATGTTAGCAATTATGATTTGATGGTTCTGGCATTGTAATTATTATAGGCTCAAGAAAATTTAGAATATGAATAGTCCAGTATAACAAAACATGTAGTTATAACAAGATAGTAAAATAATCCAGCTGTATTGAGGGTAGGTTCCTGGAGGGAATGGCATATTCTCTTACAAACACAGTAAAGTCTAGTGGATTTTTGTAGAATTCTTATTTTAATCTAGTAGGATCAAACACTGGAAAGGAGTGAGAAGCTTGGACCCGAGGACTGGTGCTGAGTACTGCTAGTGTGAGGATAGAACATTTTGGCATAATTGAAGACTAGTTGATATTCAAAATACTCATATATGAGAATAGAATATTTGGATTTCTAGCTCTGCTCTGATTCTGCCAGGGTGATGCTGTTTTGTGTTTTTTTTTTTAAATTTATTGAATAAAACAAGCATTTACATGCCTTAGTATTCAAAAAAAAGATGATTTGAAATAGAATTACAATAAAAATTATAATAAAATGATGACTCAGGCTTCGTTAAACTTCTTGGATGTTGGAGGCTATTCTTTTTTCACCCTTAAAAATAGGGGGCAACAATGGAATGTGAAACAATGATAATCATGTGTTATTGTTTGGAAGCCAATTGAAGGCTTCAAGTCAATGTATTTTAGGTATGCTAATCTTTGCTTCATTTGAAGCTATGTTTTTGCTTTTGTTGTTGTTCTGAATTTGCTGTCTTAAGGTGGTTTTCTCCAAACTGGCAAACTGTGATCTATCAATTTAAAGGTGGAGAGATTTCCCTTCCTCATTAGAATAGCTACTTGGAGAGTTTATCTCTAAAACTTATTTGGCTAGTCTGATCCCACAATCCTCCTTTACTCCTCCCCCTCTCCTTACTACAGTGTCAGCTCCTGACTTTCCCTCTTTTGAATCTGGTACAGATTCCTAATGATAGTTATGAACTAAATCAACCCTTCCCTCTATGTCATTGGGAAAATTTTGTGCCTACACCCTCACTCAGTTTGCTTGTGGCTGAGACAGTCTCCTGTCTGATGATATCAACATTTCAGCAGTGACCAGGGAGTAATAATGACCTGTCCTTCTTTTTAAAGTTTGTGTTAGCTACAGGAAGCTACAAAGGATGAAAACTAATCAATTTATCAATAAACAATTATTAAATATGTACCATGGGCCAGGTATTGTGCTAAACACTGGTGGGGAGGGGGGGGGAGGTTGTTAAAGAGGTAGAAGAAACTCCCTTACCTGAAGAAATTTACAATCTAATTTGAATTAAGCTCTGTAACAAAGATATGATTATATACTTTCCCTCCAAACTAACCCATCTTCCAAACTTTCCTATTTCTATCAACAGTCATTATAAATCTTCCAGTCATGGAAGTTTTCACAGCTGAGGTTTCATCTTAACTCTTCACTTCGCCTCACCCACATCCCATATCCTATCAGCTGCCAAATCTTGTTCTCCACACTCTTGCATCTATTCTCCTCTCTCCATTCACTCAGGAACCACCAGAGCCCAGGCCCTTATCATCTCCCCATTTAGGAAGAGGCTCCACATAATTGCAAAAGCCCAGTAATTAGTCTTCCTGCTTCAAGTTTCTCCCTACTCTTTAATCCATCTTGCCTCCACATAGCTGCCAAGGTGATTTTCCTAAAATGCAGGTATAACCATCTCACTTCCAACTCCCTACCCCCATCTCAATAAAGCCTGGTAACTCTCTAGGCACTACTATCAAATAATATTTCATTTTTGTCATCTTTTTTAAAAATTTCTATTTAATATGAGTTTTATAACATAATTATCAATATAGTACTGAGAAGAGGACTCTTGTGGCAGAGTCAAGAAGGAGAAAACTTGTGGTGTCCTGGCACTCTGTCTGTTCTGTCTGTGTTGATGTTTGTTTGTGATACTTTGTACAGAAGCCTTGGGACCTTACTGGAAGTCCTAAAAGAGGATTTTCTGGTTGTCTATTTACAGAAGTCCTGGAGGAGGGTTTTGGAGGTCCTGGGATTTTATTGATAATTTGTGCTGACCTCACAGACCTTGTTTGTGGTCTCTGTTGATTTCACAAGCAGATAGTGAATTGATGATGGTGCAGGCAATGTGTATGACTATTACTGTGGTGCTGTCAAGCTTTTTCTTCCCAGAAACAGGAACTGTGAAGGACTTGAAGTGGACTGGACTCTGTGAACTTCAATATGGAATGGGAACTGGATGAAGAACTGGACAAACAACTGGCCAAGGAACTGGGAGCTGTCTGTATTTGAACCCAGGTGACAGTTGGAGCTGGGACCATGGAAGAGTAACCATGGAACCTGAGAGCCAGCTGTGAGTCAAGCTGAAAGAAGACTTTAATTGGATATTGTGTACTGACTGAGAAGATTATGATTTACTGTGATCTAAGGGAGGAGAACTTTGACTTTTGTACTTTGTGATTGAATTAAAGATTTTGTGATTGACTAAATGAATGTACTTTGTTGAAAACTATGTGCCCACTTTGGTGAAAACTATGTGGCCATTTTAGTGATGCATTATTGAGTTGTGACATGGTAAATGCTATATTTTGATTTTCTATGATAAATTGTAGCATTGTGAATGCTGTACCTTGCTTTTCTGTGAATATATTGCTCTGATCTGTTTTTGAAAAATAGAGAGAGCTCACTATTCCATGTAATCAGAACCTTGAATGCTGTTCACAGCAGTAGTGCTCTGGAAAGCTGATCATGCTTGGCTTTACAGAGGTACATGCTATTTTTTTTCCTAAATAATTGATGTCTATGATCAAAAAGGTTTAGAAACCACTGTCATTGAGAGATTTGTATGGGGAGGGAGAGAAGCCTAATTTTCTTTACTATGAAATAAACTGGTTTCTAGGTTCCAGACCAAAAGAATAAAATATGAGTACAGTAAGTTATTCCTTGTTAAAGAAAAACTTTTTTTTAAAAAAATTTTCCATGGCATATTGTCCCAATATGTAAACCTGTTCAAGTACTTTGATACAGCATAGGGTCCTACTCCCTCCATTTTAAGAAAAAAATATTATGCATGTTTTTGGATGATAATTTTGATGAGTGGAAAGGAAAAAAGGAGTTTAGTAGTAGGAAACAGAAGTAGATGTCTCAGTTGGAAAAGATGTATAATTTTTATAATATCTCTCTCTATTCTCCGTGGACTTGCTCCAATAATAGTGACCCACATTTGCTTAGAACTGTTTCTTGCCAGGTTTCTTCTTTTCTTTTCTCCTCTTCTTCTTCTTCCTCTTTTTCTCCTCCCTTCCCTCTTTCTCCTCCTCCTCTTCCTGCTCCTGCTCCTTCTCTTTCTTCTCCTCCTCTTCTACCTTTTCTCTTCATTTGAGTTTAGTTGCTATGACTCTACAGTTATGTATTTGTTCATTTCTTTTAAGGTTGAATGGTGGAGAAAATTTGTAGAAAGCACCTAAGCTTTCTCTCTATGTGATATCTGACAATTTTTTTGTAAAAGGTTTTCAATCTTATTTTTTTCAATCTTGTCTAATTTTAGCTCCACAGTATATCTGTGAGATATCATGTCATCATTGTGCATATAAGGAAACTTATGAAACTTCCCAAAGGTCAGCTCCAATAACTTAATGAACCTTTATTAAATGTCAGGCACTATGGTAAGTGCTAGATATACAGAGAAGAACAAGAGACAGTCCCTGATTACAAGGAGTTTGCAATTTAATGAGAGAAAACAACATGGAAAATGATGCTGATAAGGGGAGTGAAGTGGTGGAACTAGGGAAGTAACCTGTTTTTCCATGGAATCAAAGGGAAGTAGAACTTCTAACAGAAAATGTAGCTACCAGAAAGTCCTTTATAAAGGAATATTTTTTTTTGGGGGGGGGGGTTAGATGCTCTATCCTCGAGCCTTCACCTCCAAGGGGAGAGACAACTGATATCTGAGAAGGTGCTGGAGAGATCATTCCTATATAAATTATTATGTATTAAAGTACCATATATATTTTAAAGTGGCATAGTGTTCTATGACAGTGGTTTTGGAATACTTTTATCATTAATTTCCAATAGAATATTTTGGCATACACCCAAATATTTGTATATTTACTTATTTTTAAATTATACACTATAAAATAACACTAATGATTTTATACTGTATAAAACATACAGAAATAGATGTTGAAAACAGATGAGATAATATGATGAAGTAACAGTTTGAAAAGATTTTTGTTTTGACTGAAATATTACTAACAATTATATTTTGTGAGAGCAACACAACTGAATATGCTTCATTATCTTTGTATTAGTATTGCATCTTTATTTGACATGGTGATTCAAAGATCTGGTTCTAATTTCAATTTATTTCAATATTTAATTTCAAAATCCTCATGGATAAAAAAAAGTTACCTCATTGAAATGTATAGGTCTAATTAGAAGAAGGGTGTAATTGGCTTACTCAAAATGATGCTATTTTTTCAATCTCATCTACATATTTTAAATTTCTTGTTGAAATTTGACTGTTTCTTTTTTCTATGTCAATAAGTTGCTTTAGAAAAAATAGTATATTTTCTATAGGGTAGGTAGGTGGTGTAGTGGATAGAGTAGTCACCCTACAATCAATTAGAATTATCTTCTTGAGTTCAAATCTGGCCTCAGACACATACTTGCTATGTGATCTTGGGCAAGGCATTTAACCCTGTTTGCCACACTTTTCTCATCTATAAAATGAGCCGGAGAAGGAATTGGCAGACCATTCCATTATCTTTGCCAAGAAAGCCCAAAATGTAATTATGAAGAATCAGACATGACTAAAAACCAAGGTTTTCCATGTTTAGATTTTTAGCATATGGATTCAAACTCCACCAAAACTCTTCATTTCAAAGATTTTAAACCTATTTAAGAAATTCTGTTTCTAAGTCTCTCTCTGTCTCTCTCTCTGTCTCTGTCTCTCTCTTTCTCTCTCTCAATTTGTTTTATTCATTCATTCATTCAATCATTTATTTATTTATTTTGTTGAACTAATACGAGAGCACATGACACTGATATTTGCAGCACACCAGGGAGGAAAGAATGCTCATCTGTGTCAAATATTATAGGCAAGTCAAGAAAGATAAGGATTGGGAAAAGGCCATCAGATTTGTTCCTTGAGAGATGACTGTTCCATTTTGAAAAGAATAGCTTCAACTAAGGGCTCCTTGGATAACTAAGTAACAGATCTTGAGGGAATGGGAGTATGAACTGAAAATTCAAAAACATAGTGGGTTTGTGGGAAATAATGTAGTAATATCTATAATACATCCCATCTATGTTTATTCTTTTCTACTAAGTGAATTGGATTTAAGTGAGGATGGCCTGTGGAAGGTCCCCCTGTAGCCATCTGGGTCCATTTCCCAGGAATAGATCAGGAAGATTGGAGATGGCCCAGGATGCAGTGGGAGACTCTGGCCTTTTGATCCTCTTGGAGAATGAAGAACAAACAGCAACATCTGTGAGTAGAGAAGGAGCTCCCTGCTAGAGCTCAAACACCAAACTTAGGCAACTCTTCTCTTCTCTTCTCTTCTCTTCTCTTCTCTTCTCTTCTCTTCTCTTCTCTTCTCTTCTCTTCTCTTCTCTTCTCTTTCTTTCTTTCTTTCTTTCTTTCTTTCTTTCTTTCTTTCTTTCTTGCTCTCTTGCTCTCTTGCTTTCTTGCTTTCTTTCTTCTATTTTCTTCTTTCTTCTCTCTCCACATAGGGTATCACACCCCTACCTGAGCATGCTCTACCCAAAGAAAATGTAAATTTTAACCTCTGAAACTTTTTTCTTGTTTTTTTTTTTCCTTATAAAGACCAGCCTTACCCCCAAATCACTCTAGTCCCACACCAAGTCCTATTTGGTCACTTTTTGGACCCTGATTAACTCAGAATATGTGTAAATAACAATTATTTCTATTGTCCCAAGAGACCCTGAGGGTCTTCACCTGCAAGACCTATTTTTAATGAGACTATTCTTTGCCTCATTTTATTATGCCTTAATCACTGAATGAGCACTGCCTCAGTCAAACTGGACTTGTTAAAAATCTTAGCTTGAAAAGGTGTAGGGCCCCTGCTACATCCTCAACCATCTCCACCTGTCCTGATCCGTATCTGGCCACTGAATCAAGATGGCTCTGGAGATGAAAGTGAGGCTGGTGCCTTTCTGCAGTTCTCCCTCATTTAAATCCATTTCACTTACATGTTATGACATCATCTCCCTGATATCATGTTCCACTTCCAGAATAAAGGACAAACAGAAGCAAGCAATTCTTTTCCAGTGAGGTGTATGGGACATTCAAGAAAGACTAATGCTTTTAATATGAGGATTTGCCAATGCCTTTTCATTGATGATCACCTTTGGTATCTACCTTCACCAAACTCTCATCTATGACTCCAAGGTGCTATAGTAGTCATAGTGGCCACATTCCAGTAACTGATAGGCCTCAATCCTGTTAGTGAGCTAGGGGAATGCTGAGCCAAAGCATTTGAAACCTTGCACCAGTTGAATGGGTGGATAAGAAAAATTTGTTCCAATAGCCAAAAGGTGGCTGAAGCAGGCTTTATGGAGTGCTTTAAAGCTTGTCCAGACATATAAAACACCAAGGTTATGTGTTATATTCCTGACCATCACCTATCCTGTGACTTTTGTCCTGTCACTGGACTTCGATGACTCAAGGAAAGGAGAGTAAGGTTTATAACTTTGTGCAACTCTGCCTTACCTAAATCTAATTCATACACAAGTAAAGACATCACCCAAGATGTCACTGATCCTCTTTGAAATGAAGGAAGAACAACTCTTTTCCAGTGGTGGTGGTGGTGGTGGTGGTGAATTTGTGTGTGTGTGTGTGTGTGTGTGTGTGTGTGTGTGTGTGTGGAGAGAGAGAGAGAGAGAGAGAGAGAGAGAGAGAGAGAGAGAGAGAGAGAGAGAGAGAGAGAGAGACTGAGGATAGATTTATGTACTTAAAATTGCCAGATAGTGCAGGATGCAAGATAGTTTTGGGGTGGCTTATGAAGGGAGATTTACCTGGGTCAAGGTTAGGTTATAAACTGCCCTATGGGGTCAAAGTTGAGATAGCCAAGAAAGGTCTGAGGTGGGAGGAGGTAGAGGAAAAGTTATCAATAATTAATTGATAAAAAGTATAGTATAATTGTATTGCAGAAATATTCAGGATCTTCATTGCCATTCTCTGAATGACTGATCACACAGCATGACAAGTGTTTCCACTTTGGAGACTATTATTCTAGAGAAACTGCTTTATACTCAAGACTACCTGGAGTAGAAACCTTGCCATTGATACTTATCAGTCAAAGCACCATTGCCAACTTCTTTAAGCTCTCAATGCCTTGATTCTCTAAGACAGTAAGTCAAAGAGATATTCCTGTTCTGCCTAGGTACAGATACTTTTTATTACCAGACTTCTGTAGACTGATGAAATCTGAATACAAGACAGGAAACAATACCCATACATAACAGGTATTAATCATACAACTCAGTCTCAAAAATGCATTGAGTTTGTCATAAATCTTAGCATCATTTATGCTAAGTAGCAAGTATTATGTGTAAGAAAAACTACAACTGGAAGAAAGTCTAAAGATATATGCTCAAGGCAACAGAGTGACTCAGTCTCAGAAGACTGACTCCTACTGAGGAGTGTGGATCATTCACATACCTTCAGATTGGTTTGTCCCTTTCACTGATACTGCCTGAGAGATTAACTAGAAAGCACACATCCTCTTTTTGAATAATTCTTTTAAATTTGGCCTGAAACCTAAAAAAGATGGATTTCAAGCTGTCATTTGAAGTTCAAGAGTGAAACAAACATTTTCTGGTTGTATAGGTGGATGCCATCCTTAAAGGGAAAAAAAAAAGATCCAAAAGGAAATTTTGGGGAACTTAGAAGAGTTAAAATTTCTTCTGCTTGTAAAATCACTATTTCAAGATATATTTTATTTTCATTTTCTTTGAAGAAGCAGAAAATGAATTGAGTAAAGATTTATGCCATTTAAAGTCACAGTTGATTACCAACAGAAATTGAAAGAATGCAATTTTTATGACTTTATTTAAAAGTAAGTTATATTTCAAAGTGAAATGGGAATGGCCTGACAGGCAGGTTTAATTTTTAAGAATATATATTATTGTGTAGGAAAAAAAAATTACAAATTACGGGGCTGATATCTTTAAATTATTTGCTTTAATAATTTACCTTTCAAAATTCTAGTTACGTACCCAATCCTGCTGCTCCTTAATTTGATAAACAAGATAGTTTCCTTTCTAGTGATGTACAATCTTTCTGCTTCATATTCCTTATGTTGGTGACTGAAATTAATATGCAATGTTCCATAAAAGGACTGAAATCCTACTTTACTATGATACATTTAATAAGATGGAATTGTGACAATGTCAATATCTTTTTTCAAAATTTCAAAATCTGGGGGTGGCTAGGTGGCACAGTGAATAGAGTACTGACTCTGGAGTCAGGAGGGCCTGAGTTAAAATGCTCTCTCAGAAACTTAGCATTTATTATCCATGTGACCTTGGGCAAGTCACTTAACCCCAATTGCTCTGCCTTCCCCGCCTTCCAAAAACCAAAAAAAAAAAAAAAAAAAAAAATCAAGGTCTCAATCTGCATAGAATAGACATGAAAACAATAAACATTAGTTGGAATTGCTGAGTCTTGGGGAAGGGGTATGGAGTTGTGATTTTTGCCAGTATAAAAAATCTCCCAGTGTGGGGATTTCCTCTACCAATACCACTAGGTACCTCTTCCTTAATTTATATTGTTAGAGTTGCCTGGGTAGACATGTTAAATGACTTGACCATGGTCATACTGAGAGGATGTACCAGAGGTATGAACTTAATCCAGTTGTTCACAAATCCAAAGGATCTTTTTACTATGACAAATTTCCAAGGTTGCTTTTATTTCATTCTTTATACCTATATGCTTCATGTTTGTTTTTAATGAGCAACATAGACTTTCTGAGGGTGCTGCTATATGAACTGGGAAACATTAGGATTAAAAAAGTATGCCAAAAAGTCTGCTGTAGTCCACTTGTTTCTCCTTTGCATCTTCTTAATAAGAAGATGTTGTTCTTGACAACATTAATCCTTTGAAAGAAAGAACCTTCCTTTTTCTGATATCCTAGGGTTTATTTTACCCTTTAAAATTGCATCACACCTACTATGATAAGGTGTACTACTTACTACAAGAGGTTGGGGTTCGTTTGGTTCAGGAGTTCTCTGCTACAGTAGGGCTAAATCCTATTGGGTGTCTTCCTTAATTCTAGCACAAATATGAAGAGCCCTCAAAAACAGTGTTAACAAGCTGCCCAAAGCGCTGAACTGGCCCAAATCTGAAGAACAGAGTTGGTTGAAGTTTCCATACTAATCAGCATTGAACTTGGGCCCATTAGTGATTATTTTACTTCTAGATTGGGGGGGATAGGGGAATCTTAGCTTAAAAGTAAATTAATTGATAGATACAAGATTGAATGAAAAAAACAATCCTCTGGCTTATACAATCAGAGTGGGTTCTTGGAATGGAGAAAACCAGACCTAAGAGTTTCACAGTGAAGATAAGCCATACACAGAGATTCATATTTTTTTTTCCATTAAAGTGAAGGCTATTTACTCAGAAGTTTCTCATAAAGCAATGATGCTATTGTCCATGGACCAGTGACAAGTGCAGCAGTAAGATGAATGGCTATAAATTGCAACATAAGCCAAGACAATGGGGTGTGAATTCTTGATAGGCATTCAGGAAGTTACCCCTAGAGGGCACTGTGTTGTTGGGAGGGTAGTAGAAGTTGAGAATATACACTGAAATGCTCTATCTGACCATTTCTAATACTAAACTGGGTAATGGGAGACTGTTAATTTGTAGAAGTATCTGTTACCAATTTATAGATATGAAGGTATTCTATAAACATTTGGTATACTTGAAGTGAGAGAAACCTTAGAGGTGAGGTTATTTGAGGTCAAGTTGGCAACTGATATATGGAAAAAGTACAAGAATTATGTTTGATGTTTTCTTTTTTTAAAAAAACATACATCCTTTTTATTGTTAAGTCATAAAGAGGTATCAAAATTAAAAGAGCAAAATTACAGGAGACTTAATATAAGTGCTGGGAGAATTGAAGTAAGTGGCAGAGACTAGGCGCAAGGCTGAATTAATGAACATGGGAAGGATAAAGCGGCGTACAACAGTGAACATGTGCTAGAAGACACTAAGGGAGAGGATTTGGTGAAAAAGTTTGGTCAAAGACAAGTGCCTAGGTAAAGAAATAATGGGACCAGAGTTCTAAAACCCCAATATGTGCTTAAGAGTGGTCCTCCCCATTGGCGCTGTCTCTGTCATACTTTCCTTCTTCAGCTTCTTTTTCATCATCCTTGATCAACTCCATCCCCCCATCTTCATTATCATCATCATCCAGTAGGTCCCCCTCCTCAGCAGAGTCATATGCCCCCCCTGCTCCCCCCCCCCAGACTCCATCTTCACATTAGTCTCATCTTTCTTCAGGGAGCTGCTGCTCCGCTCCTCTTCTGACTTATCATTCTTCATCTCTACTGTTTGTTTGCTTTGTTCTTTCTCAATTTTTTCCAGGCTCTCCAATAAAGAATCCACTTTCTGGTTCATCTGGGTCGATTCCTTCTTAATTGTCTGAAGATCATCACCTTTCAATTTGCCATATTTGGATGAAGAGCCCCGTTGCTCACTCTTGGAATTAAAGCCAGTTTTGCCTCTGGGGTGTTTCCTGATACACGCTGCCATTTGGAGAGTACCACCGCATGAGCAAAGGGAGGAGGAGGTGGCACACGTACTATATAACTGTACATCCTGTCATAATAATCTTGTTGAAAATCATAATCCAGGTCAATGCAAGAGGCGTATATCTCCGCGTCAGAACACTTCACACCTGCTTTTCCTCGGTTCACTTTTGGCTCTGCAGCCAGATTAATATCTAGTACCTGGCCAGCAATCATTCTGCCATCCTCTCCTGCCACAGCAGCACGGGCATTTTGCTCATTAACATACCGAACAAAGGCAAAATCCTTATGAACAGAGCAGGCTATGATCTTCCCATACTTCGAGAAGACTGTTTCAACATCAGTCTTCTTAATAACCAGAGTGTTGAGATTCCCAGTGAAGACACGGAAATTCATGGAACGGGGGTTAGTCTTGTAGGTGACATTGCTTGCCATGGTGTTTGATGGCAAGGGTCAAACAACCACAAGTGTAGCTGAAGATCAAAAAAATCTCACGGGTGGGGAGAGGGAGAAAAGGTAGGATTCTGAATCTCCGCCTCCCCAATCCGACAGCGGTAAAGAAACCCACCGCTGCTCCAGATTGTCTCTTAAACTGTTACTACTACTTCTCCGTCTCCGTCTCCGTCTCCTCACAAAATGGCCTATGTTTGATATTTTCGAAGCAAAATGTTACCAGTCTAGAAATTTTAAGCTTCTCTGACGCAGGGGTTCAAAATAATTGGTGCACATTTAACCAATTTTCCCCTACAATGAATCTAGAATGGATGGATGGTATATATATATATATATATATATATATATATATGTATATATGTATATATGTATATATGTATATATATGTATATATACATACATACATATATACATACATATATACATATATATATACATATATGTACATATATATGTATCTCAATCAGTTGAAGCCCCTGTCCCACATGAACTTATATTGAAGAAAATTGTTTGACTTGGTGGCCTTTTCCTTTGAAAGCATATATGCACGCATAGATATACATACATACACATCTATATATATATTTATAAATATACATAAACTTATACATATATGTACTGTAAGCATGTCTATAAATAGTCACGGTGGATGAACATGAAAAGGAAATAGGCAAAACCATTCAGGTAAATCTGTTATTTGCAGTTCAAGGAGAACTAGACCCTTATGGAGGCAAGGTTGATCTAATTGAGAATCTGGCTTTTCTTTTGTTTTCCCTTAAGGCTTATTAAACAAAACAAAACAAACCCAAAACTTCAATTTTCTAAAGGAAATGAGTAGTAGTAGCCCTTATTTCCCAACTACTTGTAACCCTGTTTCTTACTGATTTGGGTAGGAATGCATTCATCTAACGAATCCCTCTGTCCCCTCCTCTTTCCATATTTCCTAAATTTCTAGAATGTGCCAGGTAAGCAATCTTTTATCCTCTGGTGGGGGGGGGGGGGGAAGCAAAACTCATCAATATGATTAAATTAATTGCAGAAGCATATCAAGTATATGAGAACCATCTAATTACCTTAGCATGATTTTAGATAGAAGCTGATTTTAGACAGAAAAGTCAAAAAATCATAAAGAGAGACTGGAAGAAAGGTCCTCTAGTTCATTCTTATGTTAGAAATTAAAAAAAAAATGAATGACAGAGTTTACACACTTTTGCCTAGTCCCACAGCTACATGTTGTCAGTGTTGGAAATAGAAATAATTTAAGTAATCCTAGTTGTTGTTACTTTCTTTAAATTATCTTTAGTCAAATAATCTTTTAAACATACACACAATCCTGGGAATATATAATATTGAGAGATAACTTAGGATGCTCTTCCTTTCCTTCCCCTTATCAAATACCATGGAAGAATATCCCAGAAATAAACAAAATGTATTGAGGACAAGTATCAAAACTCACCGTTAGGTAATTCTTACAAGAAAAAAATAAATAAGTACTGACACACGAAATGCATCTTGAATAGCACTCGTGTTTGAGTAACAATGCCCCCCCCTGTACCTCTGTATACCAAGACTTTTCTGATAGCTCCCTATTCTTTGAGGGCAGTTGTGATTTTTGACATTGACTTTGGGATTTTACCTTTTGCTAATCTCCCAGTGATATTCCTTCCCCACTAATACGCAGTTGAAGTCCATTCATCAGAAGAGCACCAAGACTCCAGAGTAAAGAAAGAGATATATAAGAGATTTTGAATTCCGTGGGAGAAGACAGTGAAGCAGAGAGGCCCAAAAGTATGGGGTTAGTTGCAACTCTCTAATCTTACATAAAAGAAATAGGTAACAGCAAAATGGAACCATGATGCAAAAAAGTTAAGACCCCCTATCCTAAACAATGTTCCTTATTTATAGAAGGGAGAAAGTGTTGTTTTAAAGAAAGCTGAACATAGCCTGGGGAAAAATTCTACCACAGGAAACTTGAAACCAATGATCAACCAAACCAGAAGAGTCATTGCTAGAGGAATTTGCCAGATGAGTGCTTGTTTAGACCTTAAGGTATTTTGAGTATCTTTTTTTTTAAAATTTGCATTGAGAGATTCTAGACAACTTACATACACCCAATTACTCCTTGAGACTAAATTACCTGTCCTCACCTCACCTACTCTCAAACACTGGATCATGTGTCCCAAGAGTTGGATTGTCTACTCCTCATCTCATTCCACTTTTTTTTTTTGATAAATAGTATTTTTTTTTCCCAATTACATGTAAGGCGAGTTCTCAACTTTCATTTTTATAAAATTTTAATTTTAATTTTTCCCTCCTCACTCCCACTCCCCTCTGCAAGATGGTAAGCAATCTGATATATGTTATGCATGAGAAATCATGAAAAAAAACATTTCCATATTAGTCATTTTGTGCAAGAAGGAACAGAAGAAAAGAAAAAAGGCACAAAAAGTAAAAAAAAAAAACACCCAAAAAACTTGTATGCTTTGATTTATTTTCAGACTCTATAGTCCTTTCCAGGGATGACTCTCACTCTACTTTTAAAAAGTCTTTCTCCCCTCACCCCTACATAATAGCCAACTGAAATTCATGTCATGATTCATTCCTGGGTCTGAATCTACTTTCACTAACAGTGTCACCTCATTATCCTTTATATAATACAGTGCTAAATAAATCTAGAATAGTGTATTTAGGAAAAATAATATATGAAATTATTTATACACATACACAGTAAGGCTGTTGTTGGGACCAGGTTCTACTTTCCAACAAGAATTATTATTAAAGTTTTAGTGTGAGAAATTTATACCTCAGAAAACATTAGAAATCAGGGCTTGATTTATTATTTTATTGTTTTTTAATTTTTTTACAACTGTGACTAGGGGTAGAAACCTTGATCAAATAAAAGATGAAGAAAATAAAAGATAAAATAGACAATATTAATTTTTCAATGTTTTAAAAAGATTTTTGAATGGATAACATCAATGAATTGGAAGAAACTATCTAAATTATCTAAAACCATAATGTGATAAAAAATGTTTACTTCAAATATGACTGATGATAGGTCAATATCTAGGGAACTGATATAAATGCAAAAATAAAATATCAAGAGCTATTTCCCCACAGATTAATGATCAAAGGATATGAAGTGAATACTGAAAATAACAGAATATGAAGTACAATTTGGAAACAACCTCCTAATTATTAATGTAAAATAAGTGCAAATTAACATTAATCATATGAAGTTCTAGAAATTAGCAAAGGTGATTGATCAAAAGATTTAATATTACAGGATCTGTGAGAAATTAGACGCCCTAAAATGTTACTGGAGGAGTTGGGAAATGGTCCAACAATTCAGTAAGCCAATTTTAAATTATAAAAGAAAAGTGACCGAGTCCACCATTTTGTTCCCCAGTGATCCTTACCCTGGAAATATACATCATAATGAATTAAAAGACAGAAATAAACACCTCAGATTTATGAAAAAAAATATATAGCAGCACTTTTGGTAGCTGCATAGATCATGTGAAGGGTATCAGAGTTAAATAATGTTGGAAAGTTGAATGTGGACAGAGTCTAGAATGAATTTTAAGGCATACAAATTTTAGTAGGTTAGCAATTGGGAATCATTAAAACATTTTAAGGCAAGCAATAAGTAAAAAAAGTTTTAAGTTTCTAATCTTCTAAAACATTTGTGGCTAAATAATACTGAAGGTCCTTTTCAGCTTTGTTTAAGTACCTATAATTATAGTTGTGTACTAAGAAATTAAAAAATCTGGCATTAGCTTGTAGAGCAGCTTGAAGAAGAGAATGAAGTACAGAAAAGAGGTTGTTTTTTTATAACAGGTTAGTAAAACATAATGAAGCTTTAGACAGATGTGGTGGTAGAGGAAATGTAAGATTGGGGAGTTGAAAAAGACATTGTAGACTTACAAATATCATTTATTATCAATTGATTGGTATGATGGGGAAATGAATGGAGAGAGAGAAATTAAGAATAACTTGAGTTTCCACACTGAGTATCTAGTGCTTGTGATAAACTTGGCAAAAACATGAAAGTTAAAATTTTCTTTGACTATGCTAATTATGGCAAGAACCAAAGACAAACCACAGAATATATTTGTATTTAACCTCTTGAGAAATAGCATTAGAAGCACTATGAGGTAGTAAAAAGAATGCTGGATTGGAAGTCAAAGAACCTGGGTTCATATTTAAACTCTATTACATATGACCTTGGGTAAGTCATTTAATTTCTTTAGGTGTGTTTTCTCATCAAGAAAATGTCATCAGGAGAATTTACAAAGTTATAATAAGTAAAACTACAGAATTGGGTTAAATATTCTCCAAGGTCATTTCTATCTCTGAGCTTATGTTGATTAGTCAAAATTTCTCGTATAAAAATATCATGAACAATGTGTGTGTGTATGTGTGTGTATGTAAGTACATTAACACATGCATACACTTATTGTATATATATATATATATATATATTTATATATATATTATAGATATAGACATAGACATATACTTAGATATATATATCCTTTAAAGGAAAAAAAAAATTAGTCACAGGGAATGGAAGTTCAGATTTAAATCTGAAATGAACCTCAGAGGTCATCTTGTTGAACCTCCTCATTTTACAGATGAAGAAAGGGAGGCCCAGAGAAGCAAAATTATTTGCCTAAGGTTACACAAATAGTAAGAGAGAAGAGACAGAATTTGAATCCCTATCTTCAGAATAAAATATCCAGCACATTATTTTTCAACTGTATGATAAGGGAACAAATAAAAAGTTTCTAGTGGATAAAATATTTTATTTGTTTTTCTACTCATAGATAATTTTCTTTGTAATATAATTCAAACTCCATGAGGACACGAATTTTATTTTGTTTTATTTTATTTTTGTCAAGGTGTCCCATCAGGCAACATAGCACCTATGTGCTTCAAAATTGTTGAATGTAGTAGAATTGCCTAAGACCACATTGTGGTTAAACTAGGACCAGAGTCTGAGTCTTCTGAATTCAATCCAGAACCCTTAACACTGTACTATATGACCTCTTGATTCATCAGCTATTCCAATATATCATGTTTTATTAGTAGAGCTGGGGAGAGATAGGGTCACATATTAAATGTGACTTTTTAGATTTGTTCTTCCATTTCAGAAATGTAGGACTCTTCACCTATTTGGGGTTTTCTTGGCAAAGACAATGAAATTGTTTACCATTTCATTCTATGGCTTATTTTACAGCTGAGGAAAATGAGACAAAGAAGGTTAAATTACTTTCCAGGGTCACACAGCTAGTGTCTGAGTCAGGATCTGATCTCAAGAAGATGAGTGTTACTTAATACATGCCTGGCATTCTATATACTGCACCACTTACATGCCGCACATATGGACAAAATCATAGGTATACATCTATTGATATAGATGTATCTGTGGGAATCAGCTTTCTGATTTCAAATCTGGTCTCAGACACTTAGTAACTGTATAACCTTGGACAAATCACTTAACCCTGTTTACCTTAGTTTACTCATCAGTAAAATAAGCCAGAGAAGAAAATAATAAGCCACTTTGGTGTCTTTGCCAAGAAAATATCAAGTGAGGTCACTATATATATTACATATATGTACACACACATACATACATAGAACATACATACATATGGCTTATATATAGTGTGGATAGATAGACAGATAGATAGATAGATAGATAGATAGATAGATAGATGGATAATATTTTAGAAAGAGAAAGAAGAGTAAGTAAACACATTATATTGACCTTTCATGTCTGACTCTTTGTGACTCCATTTGGGGTTTTCTTGGCAAGGATACTGAAGTGGTTTAACATTTAATTCTCTGACTCATTTTAAAGATGACGAAATGAGGGAAACAGGGTTAAGTGACTTGCCCAGGATCTCACAGGACTGGCACTATCTCTACTACACCATCTACGCTGACTAGAAGCCCCTTAGTTTTGAGCATAGGGTTAGAAGTAAAATATAAGCACATTGGATTCATCCCTTAGCCTCTGTAGGTTACATGAAATGAATGAGAAATGAGGATCAAGGAAAAAGCAATTAATAAAGAGTGTGCCTTTTGTGCCACAAATTTATATGATGAGAACACAACCCACAGATTAAATCTTTTGTAAATAGACTATTAATTCCTTCACAAAAAGGGCTTCATTTCATTGGTTACCAATGGTTGCTGGCAGTTTTTTAATAAAAAGTACTAAATAATCTTGTCAAGGTGCCTGTTACCAAGTCTGTGAGCTTATTACTTTTAGTAAACCTGTGTATTCAGCATGCCATATACCACATAAAGTTTCTGGGTGGGTTTGTTGACTTTTTTTTTTGGAGAGCGTGAGGAGGCTTTTCATCTCAGAAAAAAAATCATTCTCTATTCAGTTCTGCAATAATGTACTTGATGCATTCCTGAAACATTAATCAACCACAGAAGGAGTGGAAATCAATACTGTCCTGAAACGTATCTCTGCAACACCAAAAATAAGTGTGAAAAGACACACTATGCAGCATATTTCTCAATGTTTCCAATATCCATGCTAAAATCACAAAATAACTGTTATTATTATTATTTTTTTTACTGGCTCCATCCCTCTAAGAAATTGATGTGAATCTTATGCTAGTTTTTAAAAAATATATATTTTATGAATATCTTTTGGTTTTGCATTGCCAAAATTTCTCCTATGATTCTCATACCACTTCCACAGGAATCATCTCATAAAATAAACAGGATTTTATTTTTTTATTTTTTAATTTTATTATAGTTTGCATCATTCATTTCCACAAGATTTTGAGTTACATATTTTCTTCCTGTCTTTCCCCCACCCACCACCCCAAAACAGCCATCCCAGTGTGTCCCCCCTCGCCCAGTATATTCTCTCCTATGTCACATTTTGGTATGGCAGGATGGATCTCCCAACCGCAGTGCCTGTGTATCTCAAGTTCCAGTTGGATG
>CM053581.1:377949558-377968769 GCA_028627135.1 Pseudochirops cupreus | reverse complement strand
TCTTCATGTTTATTGGAGGCCCCTGGTGGGGGTGCTCTGGCTGTGCTCTCCTCCTCCCTCTCTCTCCCACGATCTTTCTTTTCCCCAAAGAAGGAATCAAGGGTTTGGGAGCTGTTCTTACTTTGCTTCTTATGCCTATTCTTACTCATGGTTCTTCAGACCGTGATTTTTTTTTAAATCTCTGTGGGGCTCTACTTCCAGAAGGGAAAGCTCTGTCCCAAATCTCTGGGGTCCTCCCGGCTGCCGTAGCTCTCAGGAAGATGCTGGGACTCTTCCTAATTACTTCTGGCTGACTGGATATTGAGGACTCCAAGACAGAGGCCTGAGATGGCAATGGGGATTCAGGCCACTCAAGGCGAGAGCACTGGCCTGAGAACAATCGCTAAGTCCCCCTGCTGTCTGCAGGCCACAGGTGGGAAGTTACAGCGTGGAGGCAGGTGTCAAAGCTCTGCCTTTCGCTTTTCTGCTCTGGAGGGGTTTTGCTGGACTGCTTATCTCCCCCTTTCGCAATCCCCACTCGCAGCTGCTGCTAATCTGCTCACCTGAGAGGCTTCTCTGCTCCTCCCATCCAGCTGCCCCCGGGGCACAGCCACGGCTTCAGGGCAGGCTGGTTTTGGTTCGCAGTGCTGATATGGTTCCTCATAGCCAAGCTGACTTTAGTGGGAAGTATCTTTGTGTGCATTTTGGAGTTCTAGGATTGGTTTAGAGTCCTGTTTCATCGGTATTTTGGGGTGGCTATGTGAGAACTATGATATGTTGCTGCTGCTATGCCGTCATCTTGGCTCATAAATAGGATTTTAAAAGAAAAAGAAAGAAAAGAAGGAAGGAAGGAAAGGAGTGAAGAAGGAAGGAAGAAAGGAAGGAAGGAAGGAAGGAAGACAGAAAGAAAGAAGGAAAAAAGAAAAGAAAGAAGTAAGGAAAGAAGGAAAGAAAAAAGTATATAAGAAAAAAAAATCAGTGAAACAGCAACATATTGAAAAAGTTAGAAAATATATACAATGTTTCCCACCTGTGGATTTCCCACATATACAAAGGATAGGGGTGAGGGTATCTTCATTTCTTTTCTTTGAGGCCATTCTTAGTATTTTTCATTTTGCATCATTCTTTATGTGACATATTTAATGCTAGGTGATATGGTCCCAGATTATATCATTAGCGTTGAATGTCTTTCTACCATTAGATATTGTTCGTGGTTGTTGTTTTGTGATAAGCAAAATATTAATGTACTAATAAAGGGAGAGTTCCTTCCCCATCCCACATATGTAATAGAAATGTATGCATCTGGTATATTCTAGACTGAGGGAAAGACTGTCTTTATTCAGAAATGCTTTCCTTTCTGAATGACTTTCAGGAAAATGTGAAACTAAAATAATTATTGAATTATCTCATATAAACTAAAAGAATGCCCAAATGGGGGCAGAGTCAAGATGGCAGCTTAGAAGCAAGAAAACTCCATGAGCTCCCCCAATAACCACCTCAAATACCTATAAAATATGACTCTAAACAAATTTTAGAGCTCCAGAACCCACAAAAGTACAGAGAAACAAAGCTCCTGTTGAAGGCAGCCCAGCAGGTGTTATGGGAATGGCTCATCACAGCACACTGGGAGCCTAGAGCAGTAAGCCCCAGGGTAGTCTGGAAAAGCCACAGGTGGAGCTTTCATGAGAGTGGGTCACTGGCAGCTGTGGCAATTTCCAGAATTATCAACCCATAAGAAACAAGGGCAAAGGGTAAGATCAGTGGAACTTGGCTAAATTTGGGGAAAGGAGTGGGTCTGGCCCTCGGTCCCCAGGGCAAGAAAGCAGCAGAAGTGGCAGCCCTGTAGCCACCTCCACATGGCTGCTTCAGAGCTCCTGGCTTGCAGATTGTGGGGGAGGGGCAGAGGGGAAGTGATCATTCAGAGACAAAGTGCTCTTACCTTAACCTTCCTGGATCAGGATCATGGTCTTGGGTGGTGGTCCTGAGGTGTATGACCAGTGAGCCAAAGCTGGTGGAGGCTGTGGAGAAGAAAGCCTCCTAATAGCTCTAGCAGCTGCAAAAACCCCAGCAATTTTGGACAAAGCTCTCCCCTCTGGAAGAAGAGTTGCACAGAGCTACAAAGGCAAGTAATTGACTGGCAATATGAGCAGGCAAAGGAAGCAAAGTAAACACAGCAACCCAACTTTAGATTCCTTTTTTGGGGACAAAAAGGATCAAAGCATGGATCAAGAGGAAGACAACACAGTCAGAACTCTGGCACCAAAAGCTTCCAAGAAAAATGTAAACTTGTTACAGGCCATAGAGGAGCTTAAGAAAGATTTTGAAAACCAAATAAGAGAAGTGGAGGAAAAATTGGGAAGAGAAATGAGAATGATGCAAGAAAAACATGAAAAGAGAGTCAACAACCTGACTGAAGAAAATAACACCTTAGAAATAGACTAATTGAAATGGCAAAAGAAGCCCAAAAAGCCAATGTGGAGAAGAATGCTTTAAAAAGTCGAATTTGCCAGTTGGAAAAAAGAATCTCAAAAAACTCACTAAAGAGAATAACTCCTTCAGAATTTGAGTGGAGCAAATGGAAGCAAATGACTTTATGAGAAATCAAGATACTCTAAAACAGATCCAAACAAATGAAAAAATAGAAGGCAATGTGAAATATCTCCTTGAAGAAACCGCTGACACAGAAAATAGATCCAGGAGAGACAATTTTAAAAAATATTGGACTACGTTGAAAGCCATGATCGAAAAAAGAACCAAGAAATTATCCTTCAAGAAGTTCTCAAGGAAAATTGCCCTGGTATTTTAGAACCAGAGGACAAAATAGAACTTGAAAGAATTCACCAATCACCTCTTCAAAAAGATCCCCAAAAGAAAATTCTAGGAATGTTACAGCTGGGTTCCAGAGTTCCCAGATCAAGGAGAAAATATTACAAGCTGCCAAGAAGAAACAATTTGAATACTGTGGAAACACAATCAGGATAAACCAGGATCTAGCAGCTTCTATATTAAGGGATCAAAGAGCCTGGAATATGATATTCCCGAGATCAAGGGAGCTAGGATTAAAACCAAGAATCACCTACCTAGCAAAACTGAGTATAATGTTCCAGAGAAAAATATGGTCATTCAATGAGATGGAAGACGTTCAAGTATTCTTGAGGGAAAAAAAAGAACTGAATAGAAAATTTGACATTCAAATACAAGAAGCATGAGAAGATAAACATGGAAAAGAAATCATAAGGAACTTATCAAAGTTGAACTATTTACAGGCCAACATGTAAAAATGATAATTTTAACTTATGAAACTTTTCTCAGTATGAGGATAGGTGAAGGGAATATAAATGTGTGTGTGTGTGTGTGTGTGTGTGTGTGTGTGTGTGTGTGTGTGTGTGTGTGTGTGTGCATGTGTGTGTATGCAACTGAATAGGAATGGAAGATATTTTTAAAAGTGAAATTGAGGTGGGAGAGGAATAGAATGAGAGGAGACAGAGTGAGACAGAATGGAGTTAATCATTTCATATAGAAGAGGAAAGGGATAACTGTTACAATGGAGGGGAAGAACAGGAAGGCAAACTGAAATGGGTCAACCTTACTCTCATTGAATTTGGGTTAGGGAAGGAATGAAATATACTTTAAATTGGTTATCTTGGCCTACAGGAGATTAGGGTGGATGGGGCTGAGAGGGAGGATGATAGAGGGGAGAGCAGGTTTGGGGGGGTAAGGGTTGTTAGAAGCACACATTTCTGTAAAGGGACAGGGGCCAAATAGAAAACAGAACAAGTGGGTGGGAGGATAGGAAGGAGGGAAATATAGTCAGTCTTTCACGATATGTCCATTGTGGAGATGTTCTACATAACTACACATGTACAACCTGTATGAATTGCTTGTCTTTCCAGTGGTGGTGGGTGACGAGGGAGAAAGGGAAAAAAATCTAGAATTTAAAGTTCTAAAATCAAATGTTATACATATATGTGTGTGTGTGTGTTTGTGTGTGCATGTGTGTGTGTGTGTTTACATATATATATATATAATTATTACTATTATTATTATTATTTACATGCAACTGGGAATTAAGATATATAGACACTGGGGTAAGGAGATCCATCTTGCCCTACCAGAAAGTCAGAGAGGTAATGGGGGAGTATATAGATGAGAGCAGATTGGGATTGCTGTTCTGGGGTGTTGGGGAGGGGAAAGAAGGGGAGAAAAGTTGTAACTCAAAACTTGTGGAAATGAATGATGTAATCTAAAAATAAACAAAAATTAGTTTATGTAAAAAAAGAGGAAATTCACATGATATAAAAACAAAGGTGATATCAATAAAAACCTATGTTTTAAAAAAGATCCAAATGACAAACTATAGTCTGATGGCTTCCTGAGGGCAGCCACTTTCTTATAAAGGAGTAAGGAGTCAGAACATATCCACTTTTCCTGTCACAAAACAAATGTTAAGAATACTGTAAACACAAACAGGAGGGATGTTAACCTATGATTATGTTGTGCTTTTAGATGTTTAATTCAATGAATCAATCAATGAACATTTTTCAGTTGTTTTTCATATACCAGACCCTATACTAAGATCAGATGATTGTTGTTGTTTTTAAATCATTTTTAAATAGTGTTCAACTCTTTGTGAACCCTTTTAGGGTTTTCTTGGCAAAGATACTGGGATAGTTTGCTGTTTCATTCTCTAGCTCATTTTATGTATCTGGAAATGGAGACAAAATAAGTTAAGTGACTTGTCCAGGGTCATATATCTAGTATAAACATTCAAAGTTTGTATTGGTCTGATCAGCCACAGTTGGACACAATGTAAGTTGAGATATCATAGTGATGTCATTTAGTCCTCTTTGATAATGAAGGACAACCACCACCACATCAAGTAAGTGTCTAAGGCCAGTCTGAACTTGTGAAGATGAGTCTTCCTGATTCTGGGCCTCGTGCTCTATCCACTGAGCTACCTAGCTGCTCCACAGCTCATGTTTCAGAGACAAAAATAAAACAGTCTCTGACATTGAATACTTTATGTTCTATTGGAAAAGACAGCATGGAGATAAGTATAACAAATAATTTCAGGATAAATTTTCTTGAGGTTGGCATTGGCTACTGGAGAAACATCAAAGGCTTGTGTTGTTGTTTGAGTGGAGTTTTAATGGAAAGAAAGGAACCTAAGAATCAGAGGTGAAAGGGTTTTGCTTCCCTCATAGTAAGTGTGGCAGGACTATAGCCCAGATCTTGAGTCCAATCTCAGTGTCCTAAAAGGAGTCTGATCCTAATTAAATGAACTGAGATCCATCTTCTTCCCTGGGGACCACAGTATTGAATCAAAATGGTCTGTCCTTTGATCCTGGTAGATAACTATTCCATTAATCCTATGACTCCTTGGTGATCATTGATATACTCTAGAAAAATCAGGTTGGAGAGAAGCAGGATATTCCCTGGAGTGCCACCCAATTTAAAAAGTCAGAAAGAGTCATTTATTTATTATATTACCAAAGGAAGTAAGGAACTCAGGACAGACCTCATTCCATGAATGCAATTTCCCACATCCATACTTTTGCTTAAATGGTTTTCTATGCTTGGATTTCCCTAATGTCCTCTCTTGTATGCTCATTGCAATCCTACTCATTTTTAAAATCAAGCTCATTTGCTAACTCTTTCATGAAATTTCTCTAATTCCTACCTGTTACAAGAGATCTCTCTTTTGTTCAATATTTTCTAGATCTTTGTGACTTCAACTTTAGGACAGCTAAGTGATACAGTGGATAAAGGGCCAGGTTTGTAGTCAGGAAAATTAAAGTTCATGAGTTCAAAATTGGCTTCAGACACTTAGGAAGTGTGTGACCCTGGGCAAGTCACTTAACCCTGTTTGCCTCCATTTTCTCATTTGTAAACATAGTTGGAGAAGAAAATGGCAAACTATTCCCATATCTCCATCAAGAAAACATTAAATGGGATCACAGAGAGTTGGACATAACTGAAAAAATGATACAACAATGAAATGATAAAACAATGTAATGAATTTAATAATAAAAATATTAGAATATATAATATTTATTAGGTCTGGAAAAAAGGTTTTGATAATGTCCTTTGAGATAAAAAAAAAACCTTGGAAATGTGTCACTTTACTTGACACATTTAAATGAGTTCTGTCTAAAATCAAGGACTAGTAGTATCTGCAATGGAGAAATGCTATATATCTTTGTATGGTTCTAAAAGTGCTATATAGAAGAGTAAGAAAAGAAAATGAAATTGAAGAAAATACCTTTGCAGGTTATATTAGAAACCCTAGAGATTAAAATAAAATGAGATATAATGAACAAATTTTCTAAATTAGCAAGATTAAATCAAATTGAGACACTTCATTACAATATCTGTGTATTACTAGCCAAAATCAGCAGAGTGAGATAAATAAATTTTACTGAAAAATATTACAGAATACATAAAATATCTATGAGTAAATTTATGAAACCATGCCCAAGAATGTATAATTACAACTACAAATCCATCTTTAAGGAAATAATAGAAGTCTCAAATGATTGGGTAAATATTAAATGTTTTTGGTTAGGCAATTCTAACGTAATTAAATGATAACATTACTAACTTTAATTTACATATTAAGTGTCCTGACAATTATATAACTGAAAGATTATTTTTATAGACTAGTCAAAAGTATTTATCTATAGGAATAAAACGACAAGTTTTTGAAGAAAAATAATTTTTAAGAATGCTGGGAAGGACTGGTACTAGAAATTACAAGATATTGGTAAAATTATACCATGAAGCAGTTATAACAAAAACAAAAACAAAACATAAAAAATGACTTTCTATTAGTTAAAAATATAAATATTGACCAATTGTACAGATTAGGAAACAAGATGACACATAATTAAATATAGAAACATTTTTTAATAAAAAGACAACAAATTATACAGTAAGGAATCATTATTTTTAAGTGGTTGTAGGAAAATTGAAAAACACAATGGGGAAGATGTCCTTATGTTGTGATTTAAATGCAGGGATGTCAAAAAGCTGTTGTGGTTTAAACCCAGGAATGCCAAAACCATTATGGTAGGGGCTCTGCCCACCCAAAAACTCTTGGGGTTTCATGATGTGTTCTGGTGGAACCATCTCAAAGAATTCAAAGTCAGACCACCTCCAATTCTAGTATAGGCATTTATTGAGATTGACATCTCTCATGAAGCAGGCTAAGTTCCAAGAGGAACCAGCAGGTTTGGAGAAAGCAAGATGGACTTTTATAGGGTAAAGATGCAATTACATAAACCAAATTTACATAGAATAGAGTAATATCATTAAAATTAAGAAGGCAGGAGGAGTTTGTTAAGGGATTAGGTAATGGAGGAGAGGTCCCATCTTTGGTTCAGTGGTTAAACATTCTGGTTATGCTGCCCTCCAACTGCCTAGCTATTGTAGCCCTATCTGATGAAGAGAGATAGTTAGGCATTGTGGTCCTGTCTGATGGATAATGTGGTTGTGATTGAATACAAGAACATACCTGTTTCTGTAGGAATGGGTCTGAGGGTAGTGACTAGGTAGAGGCAGTGTCTAGGATCCCATCACATGGACACACCTGGTGTTTCTGTGGGAACTAAGAGTTCAGGGACATACATATTGTTCCAGTGAGCAATGAGGAATATATGGAGAAGTTAGGGCATTGGTGGGGGGTGGGATTAGGTAGGTGTAGTGGGCCTGCTGTTCAGTGGGGCAGGGCCTATAATGAAGTTAGAATATTGGGGCTGGGGGTAGCTTTATTAGGATTCCATCACTTCTATCAATATCTTACAGTACCATAATATGTACCAAATTGCCTATGCATTAAAAAGAGAAATAAATTCCTATTACAACTATAGATAGGGAAGCTTCCTTGACCAAAAGAAATTATCACAAGCCAGAAATTTTCTTAAATTTGTGCAAAATCTTTGCCTATGCAAATTCAGTTCAGAGGAAATAGTTTAATGAGAAACATTTCTTAATCATGTGTCTCTGCGACAAGTCTGAAGTTCATATTTCTAGGAAAAATAATAAAAATTTAAAAGACCAGAGGCTATTCTTAGATGGACAAATGATCAAAACATATGAAAACCAGTTCTTGAGACTTTCAAGCTATCTCCAATTATATTTCTCCAAATAACTAAAAAGAGAAATTATAATTATTCATTTTTAGTTTTCAACATTCAATGTTATAAAATTTTGAGTTCTAGGTTACTCCTCTCCTTCCCCTAAACCTTTCCCAAGACAGCATGTGATGTGATATAGGCTACACATGTTTAATCATAATAAACATATTTGCACATTAGTCATGTTGTAAAGAAGAATCAGAATCTTTACCTTGTGGTAAAGATAAGTCATCTGAAAGTTGATGTTCTTCAATCATTTCTGTCATGAACTATACTTCATGACTCTATTTGGAATTTTCTTGGCAAAGATGCAACAGCAGTTTGCTGTTTCCTTCTCCAGCTCATTTAATAGATGAGAAATCTGTGGCAAACAAGATTAAGTGCCCTTCCCAGGGTCACACAGGTAGCAAGTGCTTGAGACTACATTTGAACTTGAAAAGATGAGTCTTAGTAACTCCAGACCTGGCATTCTATCCAGTGCACCACCTAGGATCTCTGAGTATCTGAGACCCATAGAGTTTAGATGCCTTGCCAAGACCATACAACTAGGAAGGGTCTGTTGAAAAAAAATGTGAAGCCAGATCTTCTCGACTGCAATTTTAAAGACCCAAGGGGAATTTGATCCTCATTAAGTGAAGAGATTCATCTTCTTTTTTGGAGACCACAGTATTGAACTGAAAATATTGAACTGAAAGTGTCCTTTGTTCGCGGTCTGCAGCTATTTCATTAGAATGTTAGGGCTCCATTATTGGGACCCACTGGTGATCATTCTTATATTCTACAGGACCTAGGTTGAAGACAGCAGTGTAGAGCTGCTTCAGGCAAATAGAGCTTTCACTTTTGTTGAAATATTTTTTTTTCTTAAGTTAAATTTTGACCCAATGTCAGGTTTTTCCTCTTCATTCCAAAATAGAAACCTTTAATTACAATATGTAAGATTTTTAAAGGTCTCAATGGTTTTTAGATGGAAATGAAGCATTTATCAAGATATGTTACAGTAACTATCTTTGCATTTGGTGATTTTTTTTCTTATGCTCTCTTGTGAATTAATGTTGTCAAAATCAATGATTCTCAAGTTCAAAGTATTGTTTTAAGGAATTTTAAAATTCTTTGGAGCTTCTCCCCATTCAAAAAGGTAAAAAGTGAAATCTATTCACTAAATTACCAAATGAAGTAGGAATTTGAGGGTATCAGTCAGCACAGCATCCCATGAATATGTCTTATAGTTTCCCATACACCTTTGCTCACATGGTTTACTATGCTTGGATTCCCCTTTCCTAACATACTTTCTTCTCTTCTGTTTATGCCTATGCTACATATTATTCAAATAAATTTCAAATGCTAACTCATGAAATTTTCTCTGATTACTCTTTATGAGAGATTCTTTCTTCTAATCTCTCCTAGCTCTTTGTAACTATAACCTTGTTGTGAAGTGACATTCCTTGACAAAATCTCAACATCTGTCTGATATAATTAGAAGATCAGTTTTGGATAGGCTGGGTAGAAAATTAGCTATGACTCTGTGGAGCATTAGAAAAGAAGTACACTAGTTTCACAATCAGTTTGTCTGTCTAGGCCATCAAGGGGAGGGAAAACCTGGCTCTTGAGTAATTATTGCTCTTGGACTGGGAGGAGGAGATTTCTTTCTCCTTTCCACCCCCTTCCATAAGTCATGTCACTTTGAAGGGAAATTACTTAATCAGAAAGAAACACTTCTTACCTAGCAGAGAATTAAAACACATTCTTGATGGGGAAGTCAAGTTTGAGGCAACCTTAGGACGTAGGAGCCAAACTATGGAAAAAAAGTAGACACTGTCAACTTAATTTAGTAACTCATCCAGTGGAGATACTGTTTCAGGAGAAATTTTTGGAAGGACACAACTAGGAGAAAAAGGAATTCAGGGCCTTATGTTTCTGGAATTTTGAGTTACTTTGATTAAATGAATTCTGCATCATATACTCATATTTCCCTATTCTTGTACTACAAGTTTGTACCAACTTTTCCATTAATATTGTGGGTACTTGTGGGAAGGTAAGTCAGATGATTTTGTTTTTTAAGTGAGGGAGGTGATCTTTTGTACTTTTCTGTTTTTAGTAGCTGATTTTAATAAAGAATTAATTTTGTCTTTTGGGAGAACACTATTGGGTGCCATAAGCAATAATTTTTAAATACTTTTGGAGAGTAGCATACTCCCTAAGAGTTCACCTAGTAAATAGCCTCTGCAGAAGTAGATCAGATATTGTGCTATATATCTTCTATGCAAGTAGCAAATTCTAATTTGAAAAAAAAATGTGTAAATGTTATCTCTTCAGTGAGTGCTAGTCTCAACTGTCTTTGTATCTCTTTCTAAGAGTATTTTGCACATAGCAAGCAATTAATAATTGTTTATTAAATTTATTTCCTTTGAATCCCATACTGCTCAAATAATATATGGAAATGAAACTTACTTTCACCTCAGAAACCTAACAGCAACAGAATCTGATATTTACTTAATGCCTTGCAAAGCATTTTACAAACAAGTTTTTAAAGAAAACATAACCATCTTCTATTTGTAGAGCACTCTAAAAGATAATCTTAATTGACTTTTTACTAACTTTTTGAGGTAAGTAGAATTCTGCTTGATGCAAATAGTGAAAGTTAAAAGTAGGAACATTAAGGCTTATAATAAATCATAGATTCCAGGACCTCAGATATACTTTAGTCCTACTTTCTCATTTTATAGGTGAAGAAAGTGAGCTCCTGAGAGAAGTGATTGCCCCAAATTACAAAAGGTAGCAAAGTCTAAAAGAATTTTGATCCCATGTTCTGTGAGTAGACAACCATAGCTCATTCTACTGTCCCATGTGATAAGTAAGTGAATTGAATCCATCCATTACTGATAGAGCTATCCAAAAGTGACAGTGATCCAACAGTGACCTCCCAGAGAATTAATAACTTCTTTACATTACGGACCTTTAAATAAAAACTGCATTATCAATTGTTGCATATTTTTAGAAGACATTCTTTCCCAGATATGGGCTTAACTCCTTGGTCACTTGACATCCCTACCAAGTCTAAAATTCCGTAAGAGAAGTATTACTATGCCCCTTTTATCAACAAGGAAAAGTCAGAGAGGATAAGTGAATTTTCTGTGCTTCTACAAGTACCCACTGACAAAACTGAGACTTGGAACCAGCTCTCTTTTGCTCTCTCTTCCTCATTACCACATTAAACTTGTTCCTAAATTCTAGAAATTGTCTTAAGTCCTCATCATGTTAAACTTTTTCACTGCTTCAAGTCTTTGCTGATTTACTAATTGTTTGAATAATGGGAGCAAAAGAACAGGTGTGGGAGAAGAAAGGGAGTGGGGCAAAAGAAAGGACAAGAGATTACCACAAAAAAGTATTAGATAAAACTTCAGGATCAAGTTAGATGATTACTCATTATGGTGATTGAAGGAGAAAGTCGATGAAGGACATACAAATTGAGGATGCCAAGGAAATATAAAGGTAAGATATTAGAAAAGTCACCAAAATGCACACTGAAATAATTAAAAATGATAGGTAGAGATGAAGTTTATGAACTAGGTTTCAAAGTCATGCAGAAAGGTAGAGAACAATTATAATTTTGGTAGGTGGCAATAATAAGAATCAGGGATAGGCAGCACTATCAGGTAAGATCAACTTCAATGGATAAGAGTTTATTGGTGGAAGATTCAGGGTCTAGAAGTGATAGTGAATAGCATGACATATAATGAATTATCTCATCTCAAGGCCAGAAGGGCAGGAGCAGAAAAAAGAGGGCTAGCTTTGGAAAATTGGATTGGGTGGCTATCAAAATATTTCTATTGAAATCCAGAAAAGAAAAATCACATATCCCTATGATTACATAATTTTCAGTTGATAGAATCAGGGAAGATTTCATGGAGGAGGAGGAGGAACTCAAGGAATATTTTGAAGACTGAGTAAGATTCAGAAAAACAGAAAAAGGGGAGAGATGGTTCCAGTTTGAAGGGTGGCATCAGGAAAGACACAGAGGTTGGGAAGCATGGCTGAAAGGAAATAACTTCAAAATAGCAGGCTAGAAATTGGATAATCAGGTAGTAAAAACTAGTGTCACATCCTCATCTCATTAATCCTGCTTGTGAAATAGTCATTCTACTTAGTGATTGCTAAAGACATTCTCCCTATGGCTTTATAGCTCCCTGTCGTCTTCCCACAATATGGTAATCAGTATCCACAGTTCCCCTGACACCTGCTCTAAACCATGGAGAAGTAAGTTATAGGAAGGGGAGGATCCTAAAGCCAGTGTCTGTCTGCTAAGACCTCTAGCACCAGCACAGATTGCTCAATATATGTTCAAATGGAACATCCTTCTATGGACTAATTTATTGCTCGGACAAATAAAGATATAGTCTTATTTATACCTTCCCTTTTCAGTTCTAGGCTATGTCAAATTCTCTAAATAGCTTTTACATCCTCTCCAAGGAGGATGTTGTTGAGAATCTATTAGTTGGTCGCTCCCCATGTCACATTCTGGGCAATCATTAATCTCAGAGTTGTCTGTTAATATGTTCCTTAATTACTGTCTGGCTCTTAAATCATGATGTTTTAAATCCTCCTCCCTAGGAGAAAACAATATCTTTCTGGGGTAACAAAGAACATACTTTGGTTCTCTTCTTTAGTTCAAAGTTGTTTTGTGGCCTTCTTTTTAAAAGCCTCAGGCCAGCTTTCTACATATAGGATCTTTTTCTTTGAACTGCTCATCCTTCAGCTTCTTGAGATAGCATGTTCTACAAATTGCTGTGAGCTTAGAGGCTATCTTAAAAGCAGCTCTCCTGTGACTTTTAGCTTTTGAACTCTTCTCCTATCCCTGAAAGCCCTTACCATGAGCCAGAAGCTTTCTGGATTTTTAAGGAATTCAAAATAAGATTGCACATATTCTTTATTTTTTACTCCCTTCCTTATGCTAACACATTTATATATATTAATGCTTCTTAAAGGTCAAGTAAAAAAAAAAAACAAACAAAACACACAAACAAACAGAACAAAACAAACCTCTAAGGTCAAAGCATAAACTCTTTGGTTGTAAGTCAAACCATTAAGACGGTGAAATTTTTAAAGGTCCTATTGTATTTAATCTCTTTTGTCAGTGCTACTCCCCCTGTGATACCCAATGGCATCATGCTAACTTTCCTTATCCACTGTTCTTCATGGTAGCAATAGAGTGGCAATGCCATTGTCTCATGTGAGAATACCTTTTCTGAACCTATTACCTCATACAAATAGTTATAGAAACATGGAATTTGATAACTGAAGGTGTTCAATCAAACAATGATTGCACAAGAGCTTTGTTGTGATAGAGATTTCATTCATGAGAAGGCCTTGAAGTAGTGATTGGACAACAAGTTTTTATAGTGGAGATTCTAATCATGAGAAGGCCTTCAAGTAGTGATTGGTGTAACAGCAATCAATTTAGCAGATAGTAACTTAGTAACTTAGGGCTAGGTACAGAAGGTGTGAGCTCTTCTCCTGTCCTAACATGGCAGGAGGGGGTTGGCTGAGACAGGAGGCCAGTATGTGTATATAAGAATTCTAGACACAGAGAGACAGAATTGGGAATCTTCCTCCTTGTGGCTCCTGTTGGAGGAAGCAGGATTGTCCCAGCATCTTGGAGCTAGGCTGCTGTACTGAAGAACTGAGTTGGAGTTTTTGAGAGAGAGAGACAGAGACAGAGACAGAGACAGAGAGAGAGACAGAGAGAGAGAGACAGAGAGAGAGAGAGACAGAGAGAGAGAGAGACAGAGAGAGAGAGAGAGAGGGAGAAAGAGAGAGAAAGAGAGAAGGAGAAAGAGAGAGAGAGAGAGAGAGAGAGAGAGAGAGAGAGAGAGAGAGAGAGAGATTCTCTCCCAGCATCTGGAAGCTCACTGAGAACTGAGTTGGAGTTTTCCTGAGACCAGAATCTGGTGAAGGCCAAAGTGGCTGTTGCTGCTGCCTGGAAGGCCAGTGTTGCTGCTGCTGCCTGGAAGGTTGAGTTTTCTACTGGGTCCTAGGACCAGCTGAACTTCTGGAGGACTGAAGAAGCATGACAAGGATAAGCTTTTGCTGGTTCATGGCTTGGCTGATCTTTGAGTTCCCAGCAACAGAAGTGGTGAAGGGTTTGAGATGTGCTGGACCCTGTGAACTTTGGTGTGTGCCAGGGACTGCCCAGAGGACTGGACAAGGACCTGGGAGCTGTCTACCTCTGAGGACTGGATGAGGACCTAGGAGCTGTCTTCCCCTGAATCCAGGTGACTGATCAATTCAGGCAGGAGCTGGGACCATGGAAGGGGATCCAGTGAATCTGAGAGACCACCCCGAGTAAAGATGAAGAAAAGGCCTCTCTTTGGATATTGAAGGAACTTACTAGACATCAAGGGGTGGAGGGTTTGTGTAATTTTCTAATGACTGTACTTAGTGATTAATGATATTTAGTAATTGTGAATCTAGATGAGTGGTTGATTAAGTTAATGATTTGCCCCATGAGCAGAAGATTGATTATTGTATTGTGAGTTGATTAAATGATTAAGTAAGGAGGGTTTCCCCCTTAGGGAAACCAGATGATTATTCTTTTGTTCTTTGTTTTAAATATTGTGGCCATGGTAGTGAAAATTGTATGGCCATTCTAATGTTAAGCTGTTATGAACACCATATTGTGATTCTCTCTGTGATAAGATGTAATGTTGTGAGTATAATATTATGATTTATTGTGAATGTTTCCCTTGATTTGTGATGCAATAAATGGAGTGTTCACTATACTGTGTAATCTGAACCTTAAAAGCTGTTCACAGTAGCATTCTTTTGGAAATCTGCTTGTTCATGGTGTTACAATGGGACAAGAGGTTTATTATATGGAAATTCCATTCATTAATGTGTTGGACTAGATGGTTCCAGGAAGTCAATTACATTTTTGTAGAGCTCTAATTGTTATAAAGTTTTCTTGGTATAGAACCTAAATTTGACTTCTTTGCAATTTTCACCCTGGCTCTACCCTCTGGGGGCAAACAGAACAACTATAAACCATTCAGCATATGATAGGCCTTCAAATGCTTGAAAACAACTGACATATGTCCCCTCATTCTTATTTCTTCAGACTAAATACTAAAAGTTTGTTTTTCAACTTATATTAATATGACATGGACTCAAGGCCCACCACTGTTCTATTATTCTCTATTTTGTCAATTTCTACTTTAAGCTGTGAATGAATAACTGAATAAAATATATCATATGAGGTAGGATAAGTGTAGAATTCAGTGGGACTATCACCATCTTACTCTTAGAAGCTGTGTCTGTTAATGGAACCGAAGACTTCAACTTTTTTGTCTACCAAATCACACCGATGGCTCATATTAAACTTATAGTCCACTAAAACACAATATCTTTTTCAGTTTCTTATCAATGTCTTTTCTACCTTCCATTTATAAAGGGTTTTTTTTGTATTTTTGTAAGCAAGTGTAGAGTATTTCATTTAATCCTATTGAAATTCATATTATTAGATTTAGCCCAGTGCTCTATCCTAGTAGTGTCAAACTAAAGCAAAATAAGGGGGCCAATAAATAATATCAAGCATCCCTGGAGACTTCATACTGACTTAGAAGCCCAAATAGTAAAATTATTTATGGTTTAGTGGATTTTAATTTATTTTGTTAAATATTTCCCAATTACATTTTAATCTGGTTTAGTCTGCCCTTAGCAGTTTTGTAGACCATAAGAAGCTGATGGGCAGCTGGTTTGATACATCCACTCTAGATTCTCAGGATTCTTGTGGATCTTTACTCTTCCATCCATTATATTAGCTATCCCCTTCAGCTCTGATAGGTTGCAAATTTAATAAGCATGTAATTTATGGCTTTATCCAATTCAATGATAAAAATATTAAAGATCCCAGGGCCAAGTCTTAATTCCTCATGCACTCCACTGGAGTCTTCTCACCATATGGGCATTGATCCATTGCCAGCTACCCTTCAAGTCCAACTATCTAATTAGTTTTAAATTCATCTAACTATTCATATCTTACATATATCTCACAATCTTCTTCATAGCAATAGTATGACACTTTATAAAAAGTTCTTCTAAAATCTAGATAAACTGTAACTACCATATTTTTTTATATCTACTGGTTAAATAATTCCATTAAAAGAGGAAGTTAAGATAGTCTGTGATGATATGATCTTTATAAAGTCGTGTTGACTCTTCATAGTTATCAATTCCTTTTCTAGATGCCTACCAATCATATCCTTTATTATTGTTTCTATGATTTTACTAAGAATCAACATTCAACACACTGGCTTATAGACTGTATATTCTCTCCCTCCCCACCTTTTTTGAATCTGGCCAACACCTAACTTTCTCCAATCTTTTGCTTATTCTTCAATTTGTAATCTTCTTGGTAGCTGTGAGTGGCTTTTATCTCTTTTTGTATTTCCAGAACTTAGCTCCATGCCTGACACATAGCAGACAATTCATAAATGTTTGTTGATTTATCTTTCAAATATCTCTTCTAGTGCATCACTCAGTCAACACATATGCCATTTACTGAAAATTTTGTTCATGTGTCTCAGATGATTTGACTTCTTTAAGTGAAACTACTTGTTTGATTGCCAATACAAGTGGCAGGGAAGATCTTCAAATTATCATTACCATTACATAGCCCCACAAATGGTGAGTGGACAAAGTGGCTGATTGGAGGGCAATTTTAGGAATCTTTTTTTCTGGCACTGAGGCAAGATTCTCTTGCTTTGCCCTGCCTGGATCTGGGTCACAGTCTTGGGTGGCAGGTGCTGGGGTGAGGAGGAATGCTGGCATGGCAGAACTTGTGGAGACCATGGAAAGGGAGTCCTGATCAAAGTTTTGAGGCAGATGCCTAGAAGTAGGCACAATAGCTGCCAAAACCCCAGAAATTGAGACAGAGCACTCTTCACTCTGGAAGCAGAGTTCCACCTCAGCAAAGAGCTCAAAAGTCAAGTAATTGGCTGGGGAAAAGAGTACATCAAGGAAAATAAATCAGACTGTAGCCTCTTTCTTTGGTGACAAAGAGGATCAAAACTTAGAACCAGAAGAAGATGACAAAATCAAAACTCCTGTATCAGAAGTCTCCAGGAAAATATGAATTGGTTGCAGGCCATGAAGGAGCTCAAAAAGGATGTTAAAAATCAAGTAAGAGAAATAGAGGAAAAATAGGGAAGAAAAAAGAGAGTGATTCAAGAAAATCATGAAAAAGGAGTCAGCAGCTTGCTAAAAAAAAAAATTAAAAAAAAAGACCCAAAAATGCTGAAGAAAAAAATACCTTAAAAAATAGACTAATTGAAATGACAAAAGAAGTCCAAAAAGCCAACGAGGAAAAGAATGCCTCACAAAGTAGAATTGGCTAAGTGGGAAAGGAAGTCCAAAAGTTCACTAAAGAAAATAATTCCTTCAAAATTAGAATGGAGAAAATGGAAGCTAATGACTTTATGAGAAATCAAGATATTATAAAACAGATTCAAGAGAATGAAAAAATAGAAAACAGTGTGAAATATCTCATCAGAAAAATAACTGACCTGGAAAATAGATCCAGGGGAAAAAATTAAAAATTATTTAACTACCTGAGAGGCCTGATGAAAAATAAAGAGCCTAGACATCATCTTTCAAGAAATTATCAAAGAAAACTTACCTGATAATATTCTATAAACAGAGGGTAAAATAGAAATTGAAATAATCCACTGATTGCCTCTTAGAAAAGATCCCAAAAAGAAAACTCCTAATAATTTTAGAGCCAAATTCCAGAATTCCCAGGTCAAGGAGAAAATATTACAAGCAACCAGGATGAAACAATTTGAATGTTATGGAAACACAATCAGGATAACACACAATCTAGCATCTTCCACAGTAAGGGATCAAAGAGCTTGGAATGTGATATTCAGGAGGTCAAATGTATTATACTCAGCAAAAATGAACATAATACTTACAGGAAAATATTGATATTCAGTAAAATAGAGGACTTTCAAGCATTCTTGATGAAAATACCATAACTGAACAGAAAATTTGACTTTAAAATAAAAGAATAAAGAGAAACATGAAAAGGTAAACAAGAAAGAGATATCATAAGGGACTTATAAAAGTTAAAGTGATTACATTACCACATGGAAAGACAATATTTGTAACTCATGAGACTTTTCTTGGTATTAGGATAGTTGAACGGAATGTGTTTGCGTGTGTGTATGTGTGTGTGTGTGTATGTGTGTGTGTGTGTGTGTGCATGTGTGTATATGTACACATAGACAGAGGGCACAAGGTGACATTTTAATTTTTTTATTATCTAAAGTAGTTTTTTTTTTTACTTAATTCTCTAGGGTTCTCTAAGTATTCCATCATATCATCTGCAAAGAATGATAGCTTAGTCTCTTCGTATTCCATTTCCTTCCATTTATTTTTCTTCACATATTGCTACAGCTATCATTTTTAGTACAAAATTGAATAACAGAGGTGATAGAAAACTTCCTTGTTTCACTCTGAATCTTATTGGAAATGCTTTTAGCTTAATAGTTGCTGATGGTTTTAGATAGGTGCTACTTATTATTTTAAAGAAGATTCCATTTATTTCTATGTTGTCTAGTGTTTTTAATAGTAATAGATGTATTTTGTCAAAAGCCTTTTCTTCATCAATTGAGATAATGATTTGGTTTCTATTCGATTTTTTTGTTGATATGATCGATTATACTAATAGTTTTCCTATTACTGAACCATCCTTGAATTCCTGTATCAAAGTGTATAACCTTTTTTCTACTATTTTATATAACATTTTTGCATCTATATTCAAGAGGGAAATTGTCTATCATTTTCTTTCCCCGTTTTTGCTCTTCCTGATTTAGGTATCAGTTTCATATTTGTATCATAAAAAGAATTCAGTGAGATTCCTTCTTCACCAATTTTCCCAGATAGTCTATAAAGTATTGAAGTTAATTGTTCTTTAAATGTTGATTAAATTCACTTGTAAAGCCATCTGGCCCTGGAGAGTTTTTCCTAGGGACTTCATTGATGTCTTGTTCAATTTCTTTTTCTGAGATTGGGTTATTTAAGTACTTTACTCCCTTTTCAATT
>CM053581.1:377912402-377949058 GCA_028627135.1 Pseudochirops cupreus | reverse complement strand
TTTATTAGTTAAATATTTTTTTAATTTCAATTTTATTAATCTCTCCTTTGGTTTTCAGTATTTCTTACTTATTATTTAACTAAGTATTTTCAATTTGTTCTTTTTGTAGCTTTTTCAGTTGCTGCCCACTTCATTATTCCTGTAAGCTTTCAGAGATATAAAACTGCCCCTAAGAACTGCTTTCCCTGCATCCCATAAGTTTTAGTGTGTTGTCTATTGTCATTCTCTTGAACAAAATTACTTATTGTTTCTACAATTCATTGTTTGACCCACTCGTTTTTTAGGTTTAGGTTATTTTGTTTCCAATTATTTTAGTCTTTCTTTCCATGGTCCTTTATTATATATAACTTAATTGTATCATTATCTGAAAAGGATGCATTTAAAATTTCTGCCTTTTTGCTCTGGATTGTGAGTTTTTATACCCTATTACACAGTCACTTCTTTTTGTATGTGCATATACTGCTTAGAAAAAGGTATATTCCTTTTTACCTCCATTCAATTTTCTCCAGAGGTATGTCATTTCTCCATTCTCTTAAATTCTATTCACCTCCTTAATTTCTTTCTTGTTTACTTTGAGGTTAGATGTATCAAGTTCAGAGAGGGGGAGGCTGAGATCCCCCACTAGTATAGTTTTGCTATGTATTTCTTCCTCTAACTACCATAACTTCTCCTCTAAGATTTTGGCTGCTATACTACTTTGTTCATACATGTTTTTTAATGATATCAGTTCTTTTTCAATTGTGCTTTTTAGCAAGATATAGTTTCCTTTCTTATCTCTTTTAATTAGAACTATTTTTACTTTTGCTTTGTCTCAGATGAGGATTGTTACCCCTGTGTTTTTTTGCTTTAACTGAAGCAAAATATGTTCTACTCTAGGATTTTCTGTGTTTCCTGGAGTTACACTGAATCTCACAGCGTGAGCTGTGGGAGAAGTGTGATATGGCCACTTCAGGTTTCTAGTTCCCCACCTCTGGCTAGAGCTCAGGTGGGCTCAGCAGCAGGTGGACTGGGTCTCACTGGTGTCTGATGATTCCCTGTGTTGTGCAAAGCACTTGGGGTTCTGGTGTTAGTGCTTGCTGTCTTCACCGCCCTGAGGTTTAGAATCTCCAACTGGCCAGCTGATATGGGGCTTGTTGGGACACCTTCTGTCCTGCTCTTTAGCTTCAGCACAGCCACACCCTTCTTCTAGATCTCTCAAACCTCCAACTGGTTCCAATATTTCAGGATTTTATCCTGGGGCAATATTCTCTGGGTTGTTCAAGGTCAAAAAAGCATGGAAGGATGTGAGCACTTAAGGTTTACTCTGCCATCTTCGCTCCTGGAGGTTCATGTAGGTGATTTTTAAACATTCAGACTGTGGGCTGATAGCCCCAGGAGTAGCTGCTGCAGCTGCTGTAGTCCCTGAACTTGTCTCTTACCTAGCTCTGACAGATCCCAGTCCTGTGGTGAGACGTCTGGGAATCACCCCTGTGGTGGGTGACTCAGTTCCCCAGGACTCACTTTGACTCCCCTGTGGTCAGATCTGTGCTAATGCAGCCTTAAGCACTTTGCACTCCTCCTGTCTAGAGCAGTAAATCCTACCAGTTGATTTTCTCCACTTTCTTGGGCTGGAAATCTGCCATACTCTGTCTCCCAATGGATTCTACCATTCTAAAATCCATTCAGATTCACTTTTTTAGAGATAATTGAAGGAACTCATGGACAGACTCAGGTGAGTTCTGTTTTCACCCCACCATCTTGGCTCCACTCTCTGCTTTACTGTTGTTAACCATACTTCTCATCTTTTCTCCACAATTAAAAGTCATGACTGTATGCATTTTGTGAACATAAGTATAGTCAAACAAAACTGATCCATAGAGAGGCTATATTCAAAAATGTATCCAATTTCACTTGAAGTTAAAAAAAAAAGATAGGGCTAGCAATCATGATCTCAGAAAAAAAAAAACCAAAAGTAAAAGTAAACCTAATTCAAAGAGATAATGAGGGAAACTGGTTGTTAGTTGTCCTTCACATTGAAGAGGATCAAAATGACATCACTATTTTATGGTCACAGTACAGTGCATTTAACTGTGACTGATTGGACCAATACAAGCTTGAAAGGTTCTACCATAGGTCAGGCACAGATAGCCCATATGAACATTGGAAGAAGAGATGTTTCTAAATTTGCACATCTCACTTTTCTTTTGAGGTACTTCAATTCTACTTTACCTATAGTGCATAGCATCTACTTTAATGCAGACATGCCATGCTGGGTGGTCCTATACCAGTGTTTCCCAATCAGTTCCAAAATTCTTCAAAGAAACCTTGAGAGTGTCCTTCTTCTGACCTCCACATGAGAACTTGTCTTTTGAGAGTTATCCATAATATTGATTTTTAGGCAAATGCATGTTCTGCATTCAAACAACATAGCCAGCACATGGGAGTTGCAATGTGTGCAATTGAATTTGAGTGCTTAGCAGTTCAGCTGGAGCAAGGACCTCAGTGTATGGTACCTTATCTGGACAGGTGACCTCCAGAATCTTCCTAAGACAATTCAAATGGAAGTAGTACAGCTTCATGGCATGTTGTTGGTAGACTGTCCAGATTTCATAGGCATACAGCAAGAGATCAGCACAACAACTCTGTACACCTTCAATTTGGCAGGCTACCTAATACCTAATTCCTTCCATACTTTCCTTTGAAATCTCCCAAACACTGAGACAGTTCTGGTAATGTGTGCATCAACCTCGTCATCTATGTTTACATTCCTGGACAATATATGGCCAATGTAAGTATACTTAGCCAAAGCATTCAATATTTCTCTATTTGCTATAAATGATGGCTCCACGTATGGATGGTGTGGTGCTGACTGGTGGAGAACCTTTGTTTTCTTGGTGTGGTCTGGCCAAAATGAGCATAAGTGACAGATAATCAATTGTCAATCATCTGTGACCAAAAAGTCACACACCAGCTTCCCCTCCACTTTTGTCCTGTTTTATTGCCTTCTCAAGTTAAAAGATTTACTATCATTGTAACAACTAGCTGATGATTCCATTTTGTTCCTTGTTAAACAAGTCCAATGATATCCATGAAATCATCATGCTAAAAAGCAAGGAAGAAACCATGACTGGGAAAGCATGAGAGCATCATCAATTATCCAGAAAATGTGCAAGTGTGTTGTCATGGAACTGGCATATGATGCTGAAGAACTCCAGGCAACCGAATTTCATCATGATCTTCCACAAGTCCTCAGTACTGACAATATCAAAGGCCTTGGTCAAATTGATGAACATTATATACAAACATTTGTTCTGCTTCTGGAATTTCTCCTAGAGTTGTCAAGCAGAAAACACCATATGGACCATTTCTCGTCCCTTTCTGAAACTACTAGCTCTTGGGTAGATGACTACCTTCCACATGAAGGACCAACCTATTAAGAATACTTTGGCAAGAATCTTGCCAGCAATGACTAAGAGAGACCCCTCTGTGATTGTCACAGAACAACTTATTTCCTTTATCCTTATGGACAATTGAGGCATTCTTGAATCCCTGGGGAGTAATTTCCTCTTGTCCTATAACCCGAATTTCACTCAACTTTTATGTTACTCCCTGCCTTATAAATATCTACGAGAATAGAATCAGCACCAGATGCTTTGGGACACAAGAGGAATCCAAGAGCATTCAAAACCTATTCCTCAGTTGGAATTTTGGCTAGAGATAGATCGAATTCAACCTGAGGTCAAAGAGTGCCACATCAGTTCACAATAGTTTATTGAAAACACTATTGAAGTGTTCAGCACATCTCTTCAGAATCATGTCTTTATCACTAATCAATGTGGCTCCATCAGCAGCAAGAAATTGAAATGCACCATAGGTGTTTGGCCCGCAAATAGCCTCCAGGATATCATGAAAGTGCTTTGGATTTTCACTATCAGCATAAAATTGAATTTTACTGAGCTAAGAATCCTGCATAACTTTAAGCTTCATTTGCACTTTACTTTTGATAGAGATAAATGCTGTCTTCTTACAAATGGATGAACTATCCTGTTGGTAATCTCAGTGCAGTCCTCATTTAGCAACTTCTGAAAGTTCCCATCATTTTTGTCAAACCAATCTTGATATTTGGGAGTGTTCTGGCTCAGGTGAGTAAATGTAGTACTGTACGCCAAGTCTCTGGAAGTTGTCCAGTCTTTTTCTTCTCTACTGCTCCACTGTTCTCAAACATGTTTTGCCTCAATCTTTCCTCTACCTTAGGAAGAAACTGTTAACCCAGTGCTCTGATCTGTTGACATCAAGTCCTTTGGTAGTCATCTGCTTTGGGGTTGCCAATTTTGTTGAATGAGAATATTTAGCTTGGAGAAGATAAGCCTATTATTGGTCCAGCACCCTGGCACACATTGCATTCATTACTCTCACATCCTATCCATCTTTTCTCCTTATGGTGACATAGTCTATTATATGGTTTCTTAAACTTTTTTTTCCCATGTGCTATCCTCTTTTGCCTGTGAAATTTTTACATGATTCCTGGTAGATAGATATATAAAACAGGTGTACAAGGAAGATATTTACTAATTATAAATCATAAAGAAATTTATTTAAGAACAATTCTTTGAAGTACATATAATTTTAAAACTTATTAAAGATGAAAATAAATTTACATACTAATGAGATAAATGTATTTTTTATTTTTACACAAAGACTTAAATCTTGGCTAAATATTTAATACAGTAGGACACAGAGCATCTCTGATGTTTTCAGAGTTGATTGATATTTTGATTTTATAAGTGTCAATGCTGAGAAGACCACTTTGTTTTGCTGGAGTTAAGTTTGTAAAGGTTGATTTTTTTTAGGTCCTTCTAGTCATTGGTTTATTGGGAGTGAATGAACTGATGTATCCCTCCTACTTACCATTGTTTATTTTCATTTAAAAATGAACTTGGATTCAATCAAATTAGTAATTTATTTGGGAATTTCAGTAATCATTCCAGGATTTTTTTTTTTGCTCAGATCTATGACTTCATTATTCTGAGGACCTCAGAGGAGAGACCCACCTCCAAATAATTTTGGGGGCATTAAAAAGTTAAGTGACTCACTAATGATCACATATGTCAGAATGTCACATTTGTCAGAAGTTGTACTTTAACCGCAGTCACCTTGATACAAAATATATACCACTACTCACTTTATCTAGCTACCTCTTATCCAATCAGTGGGGGTGATATATGAGGATATGTGGATGTTCATTGCCTCTTTATTAAATTCATATAGGTTACTACAAATACTAGCTTTCCCAGGGGAAGAGTTTGAAACTATTGGCTATCATGAATGGATTTCATAGAATAGTTTCTGGGTTTCACTCAACCCTGTATCTTGGAAAACTGACACTTTACCATAATCTCTCTTTTCTTTCCCTACAAGTACATATAGTTGCTTTAGCATTCTTTTCTGTGTGTCCCTAAGCTCTACTTTCATCTCTAATATCTATGTTTTAGCTCAGATTTTGAAGTTCTGAAATAAATGTCATACCATGGGAATAAACAAAAAAGAAGAAACATGAAATCTTCAGAGCTTCTTCATCAGTTAGAAACCATAGTAGATAATCTTTGACTTCTTTTAAGGGTGGATAATAAAAACCTGACACAGAAAAGGAAACAACATTTAAAAACGAATGTCACTGACATTGAAAATTTGTTAATGAAACAGTGTTTTAGAGTGTTCACACATAGTAACACCATGTATCAATTATGTTTGTTACTCGTGTATCTTTATGACAAATTTTGTATAACACTGAAGACAAAATGGTCTTTGTTTTCATCTGGGCATTTAATAAATCAGTTTTCCTCTTTCAGGAAATGCTTGATTTATGTTTAAATCTTTCTTGGCATGCTGGCAGAGAGAGGCAGTATTTTGTGACAGAGTATTGTGAGTAGTGCATGCTTGACAGCAGACTTCATGCTTCAGATGAGACAGAAGTTATTAGATTCTTGCAGTCAATAATCAAAGAACCACCACATTTTCCTGATGAAAAATAAGAGTCAAGGAAATCATGAAGACTCGCAAATTAAAGAAACCAATGGTATGTATGCACCACTCAAATGCATATATGCAAATACGTACCTGTGTGTGTTTATACATATGTATATATATGCATATGTATATGCATATATATATATATACATATATATATAATTTCAGAAATGTCATTCAACTTAACACTGCAGTTTTAGAATGTAGAAACATTCCACTGGAAGCAGATTAATGTTCCCTGAAGTTTTCACTTAGAAGTGAATTCATGATTTTCATCATTCTAGGCAAATTCTAGCCAGGAACACAATTAAAGAACTAGGAAACCTTTAGAAATATACATTTTGTTTAATGGACCAAAAGTCCACTTTGGGAACCTTAATTAAAAGATGGCTACTGCTGTTGCCTTTCAGGATTCTTCATTAATATAATTCCGGATTTCAAACTTTTGAATCATTAATCACATATCTTATTAAGCAAGATGAGGAAAATGAAAAAAAAACCCTTATATTAATTTTGAAAGGTAATTTTTTTTTCTAAATAACTGTCAGAAATAAATGATTATTATTCTAGATAATATATATTATATATATAATTGTACATAATATAATAATATATGTAAATATATAAAATTATATATATATAATTACATAGATACATAATATGTATGGGAGAAGAAGACATCTATATATTGATGTTTATATAACATTACAAACATCACACTTAGTATCAATATATGTAAAATGTATTTCACAAATATATTTGTTTTTTATAACTTTGCATAAGCTGTCCCACATAACTAAAATCCTCTACCTGCCTCAACCTCATATTTTGGTTGTTTGGCAGTGACACATTTTGGTTATTGATCACCAAGGATACATGTATACATATGCTGCTTCCCATTCAAATTCATTCTGCTTAAGGCTCCTCCACTGTCTTCTTCTTTGATGTTGCTCAGGTCCTCATTCTCCATACCATATGGAGAGAAGTTGTGTAGCAAGACTTTTATCTTCCAAAGTCTTTGAGGGAATATATTTGATCCCACAAAGTCTTACTCCTCAATTCTCAGAAGAGAATGAAATTTGGTATATTTGTGACAATATGGATATTGCACTTCATTTCTTATACTCAGTCCATTATTACTGTTTTAAGAGAGGTGCTCTTCAGGAAGAAATTGAATTGAAATATATCTAACAAGTTAAAATAATGTTGCCTTATTCTTGATGTTTTGCCTTAAATACAACATATAGACATGGGAAATTTGCTCCTAATATGAATTGTGTCCTTAAACCACAGCAATAGGATGAACAAGGTTGAAATGTCTAGCTATATTTAGCAAGAAGACTTTTTTTTTTTGAGGAGGTGGAAGTGTAAGAAGATGTGGCAGGGAGACATGAAATTTAAGAAGATATATTATAGTGAAAACGAACACTGTCCAAATTTTACTCAATTGTTTTTTTGTTTTTTTTTGCAGACATTTCTCACATCCTCCCTTAAATGTCAAAGTGGGAGTTTTTAAATTGAATATTTTCTTTGAGAGGTGAATTTCTTCTAAAAAAACTCACTACGATCTGTTTTGCCTTCTGTGTGAACATTCCTTTAAACAAAACCACCTCTCAATTTCCCCTTTGAAAATGTCTGGTTCTGTTCTCTATTACTTCTTAGTTTCCATCTAGAGTAAGAGATGGTGTTACCAAGATTATTCTTGATGAATAATTAATATGGGGTTACTGGCAATGAGGGAGCAGAGAAAGAATAATTTCTTCCCTTGTTCCTAGTTTAATTCAAAGTTTCTTGAACATGTGAATCATACTTTCATATCACCTGAACTGATAGAATATAATATTTCCACATGTGGAAATGTCTAGGTATGATAACTGCAGTTAGTCATGATAACTAATAGATATAAGGAGAGAATAAATAAATAGAAGAAGAATAGCATAGAGGAAGGGTAATTTTAAACTTATTAAAACCTTATCACTTCCTTGAAGCCATGGACCCAACAAAGAGACCATTCTCTCATCTGCTAGGTATAATCTGGACCATAAGGAAGGGAAACAGATGGTAAAGGAGGGCACGGTTTCTACTATCTGTATGGAAGGACCTCTGAAAGGGAAAAAAAAATATTGGATCCCATTCTATTGGTGTGTCTTTGATTTTGGGCACTGAGAATTTCAAATAGACAAAAAAAGTCTTTCTCCACACACTCACATTTGTGATAACCAAGGGAGACTATAATCAGTTCACTGGTTCTCTGTCTCTGTCTCTCTCTCTCTCTCTGTCTCCATCTCTCTATGTCTCTCTGTCTCTCTGTCTCTCTCTGTCTCTGTCTTTCTCTGTCTCTCTGTCTTTCTCTGTCTCTCTGTCTTTCTCTGTCTCTCTTTATCTCTGTCTCTCTATGTCTCTGTTTCTCTCTGTCTCTGTCTCTCTGTCTCTCTGTCTCTCCCTCTCTGTCTCTGTCTCTCCTCCCTCACTCCCACCTGTGATAAATAGCACCTAAATCATGTGGTGCTCTAGGATATTTCCAATAGTTCCTAGTGCCTCTTGCAAACTGTATGGAAGCAATTGTGATTGATCTATTCCCTTTGAATTTTGTGGGTGTTGACCAAGGTTTTTCCTCATCCTTTTATATGTGCAACTAGGCCCAATATATTTTTCCTCACTGTAATAGAGCAACGGTCTTCATGTGCATCATCATATTGGTATACTGATAACAAAACTAGAGCATCAAACACAAATATATTAAAAAGTACATCTTTCTCAGGTCCTCTTATTCACCACTGTCATGTTGGAAGGGAGCTCTATCCTGTCCGTTCCCTATAATGGTTTCCCTATTCTGGTTTGTTCATAAACTTCATTGGACCAAGTCATTCTTGCCACCTAATTTTTCTGCTAGTGGAACCAGAAGTTACTCTGTCAAATGCAGCCATAAATAATGCCATTGGTGTGGGGAGTAACTCTCTTTATACTTGGAATTCCTGTTTACTTCTTCTCTTCTTAAATTTTAATATTTGTTGTTCTTCACATCATCAGAGCAAGGTACTCACTTCTGGGAGAAAACTCCAGGAAACTCAGGTTGCAAAGTTTCATGGGAAATAGAGTTCAAGAGAAGGGAGGATGAGAAAGTCCTACATAGGCAGTTTGCCCATAAATTTATATATTAATTTTTTTTTATTTGCCTGGATTTTGTTGTGTTGGATACTTTGTGTTCATTGTCTTTTCCCTTTATGATATTAAAATCGGGAAACATAGCAATTCAAATTTCCTTCATTTTGCAGACATGTTCATTGCTGGCAGAGCAGCAAAAACAATTTTCAGAGAGATTTTTAAAGCCTTAAAATTTAACTGTAAATACAGAATTCATAACTCAAAGTCTTGTGGAAATCAATGATGTAAACCAAAAAATAAAAAAATAAAAAAATACAGAATTCATTCTTTTTCATTGTCTACTCTCTGTGCATAGATATCCTGTTGAACATGATTGCAATACATATAGAGACAAAGGTTCTTTTCTAACCAAGGAGGAGAAGGGGAAAAAGAACTCAACACTTACCCATTTGATTTCAAATACTTATTTCCTGTCTTGCATCAGGATTAAACCTCTAGCAGAGGTAGAATGTGTAAGTATGTGACTGGGAGGAATTCTGTGGAAAAGGGGAATTACTCTGGACCTGTGCCATCATAACCTTTCTGGCATCAAACAGGTAGGGGGAGAATCTGAAACAATTCCAATTTCAGCTTGTCTGTTCTAAGGTTGTACTGAACAAAGGCATCCAAAAGAATTTATTAACTATTTTTGATTCAGGAGAATAAGGAAAGAGGAGGACAATTGTGTAACGTCTTGACAAACTATGGTATATCAAGGCAATGGCATATTACTATAGCATAAAAAGTGGTCAATATGAAAAAAAGTGGTCAATATGAAAAATTTATAGAAATGAGAGAAATCTTGCATGAATTGATGCAAAGCAAATGAAACAGAAGCAGGAGTATAATATATAAAATGACTACATGAATATAAATGAAAATTGACCAAACAGATGAATTGCAATTACTAATGTTGGTCCTTGAGAAAAGGAGATGAAAGTAGATGATCCTACTCTTGGCAGAAAGGTGGGGGACCAAGCAAATAGAATGATATTATACTGTTAGACAGGGACATTGCTGGTCAGTTTGCTTATTTTCTTTTTGCATGGTTGGTTTGGTAAACTGTGAGCTTCTTGAGGTTGATAATCAGTCTTCCTATTCATTGGAAATCCCAATCAATACCTAATAAATTTGGATGTAATCACTCAATTAGAATTTAGTCATTAATAAATCACCAATACCTTTGGACTGAAAGATTCAGTTGCTAGAAAGTTATGCCAAGGAGGTAAATGATTCATCCCATATACTCCCAAAAGTCTCCATAAATATAAAGTATTTATAACAACACTTTTTCTGTAGTAATAATGAACTACTAATGAAGTACTCATTGGGTAAGGAAGGGTTGAACAAATGTTGGGATATAAATGTAATAAAATGTTACTCTGCTGTGAAAATAATGAAAACAATGAATTCAGAGAAGCATGGAAAGATATATGAAGAGATATAACACGAAATAAACAGAACTTAGAAAATAATATAAACAATTACCACAAAAATTAATTGGACAGTACAAAGATAATAAAACAATTGAAAATAAATATTTCAAGATTATTAAGTTGATCTCAAAGGATAGATAGAACAACTCTCCTTTCACTCCTTTGCAGGAGTAGGGTACGAGGAGTGGGTAACACCTCATATAACATTTCCATGCTTTGACTTTAGATAGATAGATAGATAGATAGATAGATATATAGATAGATACAGATAAAGATAGATATAGATATATAGAAATTGATATATATATATATATAGATATACACATATATATGCGTATATGCACAAATACACATGTATATGAATATAATACATCATGTATACTATATGTGTATATATAGACTTTGTGTACATACATACATATTGTATATGTGTATACCTGTATCTCTCTCAATATCTATCTATATCTATATGAAAAGAGGGAGAGACAGAGAGAGGGGCTCTACTCTCAAAGATACATACATTAATACACAGATAAGACTTGTTAACTCATGGTCTATATGCCTAGGCTTTATGGGAAAAGATAGTCCAAACATGTTTTGATCATATTCTCTATCTCAGCCATATTCAGTCATTGTGTAATGTAGGAGCACAAAGACACATACATAAATACACATATAAGACTTGTGTTTGGGGTCTTGGATCCCTTGAAGAGTCCCTAAGATATATCTTTTCTCCTGTGGACACTACTGGGATCAAAGAATGGTCCTGATGAAATATCTATCACTATAGCCCCTCAAATTCTGTATATAATTCTATGAATATTGATATTAAAACCTGATAGCAAGATCAGTTTTCTTGACCAGATAAAAATGTAATGTTCCTGTATCCATTCACTAGCCTTACTTCTCAATTGTTTTCATATTTCTTAAAGAAAATTTACTGTAGTTTAAATTAAATTCTCCAGGAATCTAGACCCAAATACTCAAAAAATGCCTTCAGATTACAATCCATTCCTCTCTGTCTCTCTCTCTGTCTCTCTGTCTCTCTCTCTCTCTGTGTCTCTGTCTCTGTCTCTGTCTCTGTCTCTGTCTCTGTCTCTCTCTCTCTCTCTCTCTCTCTGTCTCTCTGTCTCTCTCTCTGTCTCTCTGTCTCTGTCTCTCTGTCTCTCTGTCTCTGTCTCTCTCTCTCTCTCTCTCTGTCTCTCTCTCTCTCTTTCATACACACACACACACACATACACACACACACACACACACACACACTGACACACACACTGACACACACACATTCAGATACTGTGATTTACACCTAACAGGGCACTGACTCACTGTAATGTTATTTTTACTCACTCAACTTGACTAATTAGTTTTTCTTTGCCCACACATTATATCCTCCACACGCTTTTCTCTTCTCATAATTACATTCAGTCAGAAACTACCAGCAGCCTTCTTCAAATCATGCCTGCTCCATTGGTTACCAGTATCAGGAGGATGACCTTGATATGAGGAGTATTCTTTTCCCTCTCACTTAAGGGAATAAACATTTATTTGGAGTTTACTATGCGTCAGGCACTCAGGTAAATTCTGTGCAAATATTATCTTATTTGATCCTCATAACAACCTATGAGGTAGGTGTTGTTATTATCTTTATACAGTTGAGGAAACTGAGGAAAACAGAGACTTGTCCAGGTCATACAGGTAGTGAATTTCTGAGGTCACGTTTGTACTCAGGTTATCTTGATTCCCAAGCCATTTTGCTATCTGCTGAATTCATTGGTATTTCCCTTCGTTTCACCACTCTCCAAAGAGAGAGTAATAATATATTACAATGAATTAGAACTGATCATCATGTGTTAACAGCTTAAGATGGAACCACCACCACCACCACCAAATCAAATAAATCTGTCTCGTGTTGTATTGAGAAAGGTATAACCTGAAGAAATAAGGAGAAAATAGTCCTGTTTTATTCTGCCACAGTCAGTCAGTCAAAGGTCTGGATAGTCTAAGTTATGTTTTTTTCCAGTAGCAATGATGGCTGTGAATCGTACAATAAAAAAGCTGAGCACCACAGAATTGACACTTTTAAGTTGTGGTGCTGGAGGAGATTGTTGAGAGTCCTTTGGACAGCAAGGAGATCAAATCAGTCAAATACTGAAGCTGAAGTTTAAATACTGTGGTTATATAATGAGAAGACAAGACTCATTGGAAAATCCCTTGACATTAGGAATGATTGAAGGCAGAGGGAAAGGGGGATGATAGAGGATGAGAAAGAGACATAATGTCTTGGAAACAATGAACATGAACAACAACAACATCTGGTAGTACCAGATCACCAAACGTGGAGGAGAGCAAAGTATAAGAAGATTGGAAAGGTAGAAAGAATCTAGGATGTGAAGGGCTTTAAAAGACAGAATATTTTTATTTCATCCTGGAAATAACAGGGAGTTATTTGAGTTGATTGAATAAGAGGAGAAGGGAATTATATGCTCAGACTGGCATTTTGGGGAAATCACATTGACAACTGAATGAAAAATGTTTTGGAGTGAGGAGAGACTTATGGTAAAGAAACCAATCAACAAGTCAATTCAATAGCCCAGACATAAAGCAATGAGGATCTGCACACAGATGGTTGTTTTGTCCTAGGAGAGAGAAGGGGGTGTGTACCAGAGCTGTTAGGAAAATAGATATGAATTTGACACCTTGTGAAAGTGAATTGAGGATATGATCTTAGGTAACTTGGAAGATAGTGGTACCCTCAATAGTAGTAGGAAAGTTGGGAATAGAGAGAAGAAAGATAAATAATGAGTTTAATTTTGGTATGTTGAGGTGAAATACCTGTGAAATGTCCACTTTGAGATGTCTAATAGGTCAAAATTTGAGACTGGAGGTCAGGAGAGAAGCTTGGGTTAGACAAGTGGAGGGGTTAATTGAAACTTTCAAAGCTGATGAAATCACCAATTGAAGAGAAAGTGCAGAAAAGAGGTTTGCATGACCCCACAGTTAGATGAAGATCCAGAAAATTAGACAGTAGACTGGCAAAAAGATAACTGGAACTTTTCATGTCATAAAAACTAGAGAAAATAAATTATCAAGGAGAGTAGTATGAAAAGTTTTATCAAAGACTGCAAAGAAATTAAGAAAAAGGAAGACTGAAAAAAAGGGCCAATAGATTTAGCAATTAGTAAGTCATTAGATCGCTTGTTAGATTATATCTGGAATTTTCATAGTCCCTTCTGGGTATTATATTTTTAAAAGGACATTGATAAATACAAGAACATCCAGAGAAGGGATGTTGGGATGGTAAATGGCCTTAAGCATATGTTATATGAATATCAGTTCAAGGGAAAAAGGATGTGTAGCCTATAGAAGATAAGACAGATACCATGATGGTTGTCCTTTAATATTTCAAAGATTCTCAAATGGGAGAGCGAATATATTTGTTCTCATTGATTGTAAGAGTAAACAGCAGTAGAGAGAATATATAAAGAACCACAGTTTGGATTTTTTGAGGCAGGGAGGGAGGGAAGAGAGTACTCTCTAATTACTAGAGTTATGCAAAAGAGAAATAGATAGTCTCAATAGATAGAATCTTGCCCCCTGAGGTCTTCAGGCAAAGACTTGTCAGGTATACTATAAAGATAATAATTTATCAAGCAAAGGTTAGATTAGATGACTTCTAGGATCCATTACTAATCTGAAATTAGATAATTTTATGTTTAATTAAAATATCTTGTCCATATCGACATTTGCAAATTTAGTGTATTTTCCAATTCCATCGTCCACAGTCTGCCTTTTTAACTTTAGAGGATTAGTACTTTCATTCATGTGGAAACTCCCTCTACCAGTGAAGAATGAAACTTTCAGGAATTATATCCAAAATGCTTTATTTAGTTGGGTTATCTTGGATAATGAGTACCTTTTAACTTAGTGACATTAGTCCTTTCAATAACAAAATGTTTTAAACTTATTAGGGCCTGAGAGGGTTATACTCATTCACTCCAGATTTAATGAAGCTAGTGTCACCTCCATTCAATGATAAAATGTTAGAAGGAAGCATTAGAGGAATTTCTTTTAATTACTAAAATTTGGTGCCAACAAAAAGGAAGGAGGAAGTCTTTATATATGCTCTATTTTGTTATTGTGCTTGTTTTAAAAGTACTTTCCTAGGATAAAATGTTTTTCAACACAGAACTCTTGAATATATATATATGTGTGTGTGTATACATACATACATGGAGAGAGTAGGGGGGAGATCTCTGGGAAAAACCAAAATGGGATTAACATTTTATAAAAGTTTAATACCAGGTATTTCTTTTTTCTTATTCCGCATGCTGAAGAAACTCAGACTCATGTGAAGCTAGACTTAAGTCTTGTTTCTCTGAAAGATCTGGCTAGCAGTAGAGGAGATTTACAAAGCCAAAGCTTAATGATCTCACATAGCTGCTTGATTAACTCTTTCACCTGAAAAAAGAAAAGGAGAGAAAGAAAACCAATTTCAAACCTCCTTAGAGTGAAGCAGCATCATCCATTAGGCATGCACCTTATAAATCATTCATGAGTACCAGTTCTGTTTGGGGATCTTGCTTTCTGCCCTCTCCTACTGATGTTCTATGCAAGGTACAGCTTAGTTTATTGTTATCTTGGAGGATTGGAAAATGGTAATGTCATTTGCCCAAATATAATTTTAACAGTCTTACATCAATTTATGGGCAAAAGTTCTCTCAGAAAAGATAGAAGACCGAGGAAGAATGTAATTCCTTCAGTAAGGCTGGACGAATGGTCAAAAATTAAACCCAAAAGGAGCTATAGCATAGCTACTCCTAAAAGTTAGTTCAGAAGTTGGAAAATATTAACAATGAATAAGCTATTTCACAATCTCAGACCGTTTTTATACATTATGGCAATTAATGTCAGTTAGAGGGAACAATAACTGTCCTAATGATTTTGCTTTGTTTTTATAAATTGAGTAAAAGCACAATTTGCAGTTCAAAAATAATAATAATACCAAGTTTACAAGTAATGTCTACATAATGCAACCCAACTGCTTGCATAATTCACAAAGTCCAGTTAATTTTCAACCAGTATTTCTGGTGATTCTCATCAAATAATTGCATTTCAAACATCTTAGCTAGCATTCAGTACCCCAAAGAGAACAGTTTTATTACTCCAAAGGAAAGAAAGACAGAGAAAGAGAGAGAGAGAGAGAGAGAGAGAGAGAGAGAGAGAGAGAGAGAGAGAGAGAGAGGTTTGCATAAGTAAATATAGGAAACAATGAATTTTAGGAATACATGGGAAGTAGATTACATACTCTGCTGAGGGTGCCCATTCCTTTCATACTTCTATCTGAATGACAGCATATTATAGTATAAAATGAAGACCTAAAGGGTTCCTTCCAGCTCCAGATCTGTGATTTACCCAGTGCAGTACCTTGCTCTAATCTCTTCTTTACCATCTTGCAAGCCTCATTCTTTGATCCTCTCCCCTAGTGAAACATATATTCCTCTAAGTATCATTCTCTCTCATCTAGTTATCATGATGGAAAATAAAACAATAAATTAATTATACCATAAAAATTAGAATCTGTCAGGGGACATAGAAACAATCTTTAAAAAAAATTTCCTGATGAAGAAATTGAAGCTCATATCTATAAAGGTACTTGGCCAAGGTAACAGTATGGATTAGTGGCAAGAGTGGAAATCAAAACAAGTTATTTTAGCTCCTAAGTCAGTATTCCTTCCACTGCATTATTTGTATCTCTACTAAAACTTAATGATAAAGCATTATGCTATACTCCTTTATCACTTATATTTTAACTAAGGAGAGCTGGAAATAATAATGTCCAAAAATGTATGACTCTTTATTGGTGAAGGGAGTTATATATTTGTTTTAAAGATTATTGGGGTCATTAATCTATTCATTAGTTATGTGGCTGTAGCCCAGTGACAAACTTTCTATGCCTTAATTTCTTTCTTTATGAAATCAGGAGAGAATGATTTTACGAATTTCTGGTAGCAGGAAATATTTTGAGTCAATGGGTATTTTGCAAAATCAGTCAAATCCATTATAGCTACAATGTTTTATTCTATTTATTTATTTAAAACAGTGTGTAAAGAGCTGCCCTGCCTCCTTCCAGTTGGCCATATGTGTTAGCTCAATGGTTGGGCCCTATGATGATGACTCCTTTGGCTACTTTGGGTCAACCACATATGATTCAGTGAAAGATTAGGGAGATTAAGTCATAACAAAGCTCTCCTCTTATTGGTCACTGAGCAGGAAGAGCTGATGATTAAATGTATTTTTTAAAGTCACTATTAATATTGCACTTCTAAATTTTCCTCTCTGTGTGACAAATGGAACCTCCATGAAGGTGCAGAAGAGAGTATACACATCATCCTACCTGAGGAGAAATATTGAAATGTGAACATGTGGAACCTAAAGCACATGTTCTACCTACCCAGGCCTGAGCCTTGGTTTTGGAACACCTTTTGGTATTTATTCATTATCTTCATTATATGCAACCATATAGTTGTGATATGGACGTGCCCAATCTTGCAGAAAATCTTGTGAGTGCAAGAAGTTTAGAAATGTTCATATATACTCCCTTTTAATACCTAAATCACCCCTATTTCATTATTTATCACTTACATGGTCCAGCACCTATGACATATTTGCTGAGGGCTAAAAGGCAAATTCCAGTGGAGAGAAAGTGAGAAATGGACAGAATTGTCAATAGTCAAGGAACGAAAGAAACATTAGAGATTGAGTAAGTGCAACAGGATGGCATAGGTAGTGAGCAAATAAGGTTTTCCTTTTAACTAGTCAACTCACTAACATTTCAGTGGGTAACATGTGTTGGTAATAACTACCAAGTTAAACAAGCTTTGAGTTTACGCTCAGTGGAAGACTATGTTGTCTAAGGATCAAAGTTCTTAAGTATAGACATATTCACCACAAGAAGAATAATTGCCTTATTATAATGAATCATTTCAATCTCTATGACTCTGTAATGGTAATTAATTTGAATTTGAAGACCCCTTTTTGTTTTGGCAAGTAAGCAGGTACTTAGCACTTAGTAAATAATCAAACTTCTGTGAAAGAAACAGAAGGTATGATTCCCTGTTCCTGATGTAAGAGCAAGGAGTTCACTGAAACAGGAAGTAGCTAATGCTATGTGTATGTAAGGAAAAGCCCCAGAGAGGAAGGGTCAGCATTTCTTGGGACCAGCATCTGGAGGCATAGCAACTACAGAAGAGAATTGAGAGTTGAGAACTGAGTCAGATCTTGGAGCAAGCCCTGTGGAGGTTGAGGAGGAGCCAAAGAGGCTGAAGAGGAGCTGAGGAGGCTGGAGAGACAAGCCTTCCCCTCCCCCCGCCCAAGGCTGGATAAGGTGATTCTGAGTTTTTGAACACTGCAGAAAACTGAGGAAACATGACCAGAATGGTAAGACTTTGTCAGTTCGTGACTCAGTTGAGCCTTGAATTCCCAAAACCAGAAATTGTGAAGGATTTGAGATGGACTGCATATTGTGAGCTCCAATACAGAGCAGGAACTGCCTGGATAACTGGACAAGGACCTGGGAGCTGTCTGCCTCTGAATCCAGGTGACTGTTTGGTGGATTCAGATAGAAGCTGGGCCCATGGAAGGGGATCCAGGGAATCTGAGCGACCACCCTGAGTCAAACTGAAAGATGACTTTACTTGGATGCTGTGTACTGACTGAGGAATTGTAAATTTACCAGTCACCTAAGGGTGGAGGATCTGTGTGTTTTCTGATCATTGAATAGTGAATAATGAAGTTTGAATAAATGGCTAAATGACTATACTTAGTAATTGATTACTGAATAAGTGACTGATTGAGTTAGCTTAGTGTGCCCCATGAGTGGGAGACTTTGACTATTGCACTCTGAGATGACTGAATGACTGAGTAAGGAGGCAAACCTCCTTAAGGATGAATGAATGTACTAAATGATTGTATTTTATTGAAAATTATTGTGACCCACTTCTGTAAAGGGACAGGGACAGAGTAGAGAATAGAACAAGGGGGATGGGAGGGATAGGAAGGAGGGACATATAATCAGTCTCTCACAATATGTCCACTGTGGAGATGTTCTGTGGAATTATACATGTGCAGCCTGTATTGAATTGCTTCTCCTTCCAGTGGGGGTGGGTGATGAGGGAGGAAGGGAAAGAATCTAGAATTTAAAGTTCTACAACCAAATGTTAAAAATATGTATGTGTATATATTATTATTATTAACTACATCCCACTGGGAATTAAGATATACAGGCATTGGGGTAGGGAGATCCATCCTGCCCTACCGGAAAGTCAGAGGGGGGAGGTGGAGGACATAGCAGAGAGCAGATTGGGGGAGGGGCTATGCAGTGGGATGGCTGTTCTGAGGTGTTGGGTAGGGGAAAGATGGGGATAAAATTTGTAACTCAAAATCTCATGGAAATTAATGATATAAACAAGAAAATAAATTAATTAATTTTAAAAAATATTGTGACCATTTTGGTGAAAACTATGTAGCCATTTAATGATGAGCTGTTGTGAATACTATATTGTGATTTTCTATGATAAGTTGTAATATTGCGAATGCTGTACTTTGATTTACTGTTAATGTTTTGCTTTGATTTGTTATGGAATAAATAGAGTATTCACTGTTCTGTGTAATCAGAACCTTCAAAGCTGTTCACAGTAGCATTCTCCTGGAAAGCTGCCGGCCATGGCATTGCAGACTCATACAACAGATTAAAATATGAAATATTCCTCAGTAGTATTCAGGCCATATCTGCTTGTGTAGAGTCTGAGGCAAAATGCTAGAAATAGGGATGACTGCAGGTTAGAATCATATAGTGCCCCCTTAAATGGTATACAAACATTAGTTGTTTCTATCTTACGGGTGATCTTCATCCTTTGGCCCATGAGTAGATACACTTCTGAAAGAATTGAGGCACAAGGATGTTTACATCAAAAAAATATAAAACTATGAAAGATAAAGAGTTTCATCTTGGGAAAGGTTGAGAAGAATGGGAATTGGTGACACAAGTTTTATTATGTACAAAAAAAATAAAATTATTATTTCATAGCCGTATATTCTCAGTGATGGAAAAGATCTTAAAGGGCACCTAGTCTGACTTTATCTTAACAGGTATCTGCTTGAGAACATCCCAACAAATGTTAATTCACAGAATTTCATGAATTCTTCTAGAACCAGTGAATTCATAACTTCCCAAGGTACACCATTGGAAAATTTTAATTATTAGCAAATTTTGCACCTCTTTTATCATTGGCTTAGTCTGTTTCTGTGGTGATGTTTTCTTTATTATTTTTGGACAAACTATTTAATGATTTCTTTGTGATTTTCTTCCATTACTCTCAATTTTCTTCCAAATATTTCCTCTAGTTTTCTAATTTGATTTTCAAAATTGCTTTTGAGCTCTTCCATGGCCTGAGACCAATTCATTTTTTTTTTCTTGGAGGCTCTGAATATTGAAGTTTTGATTTTGCAGTCATTTTCTGAGCATATTTTGATCTTCCTTGTCACCAAAGTAAAAGTTTCTTTTAATAGAGTTTCCCCCCCCATTGTTTGCTCATTTTCCCAGCCTATTGATTTTTTTTTAAAACTCATTGTTTAGGTAGGCCTCTGCTTCCAGCATAGGGGGCAAATTGTCCTAAGCTTCAGGTGTTTTATGCAGCAGATCTAGGGATCTGCATGTTTTTAGTTCTTCCAAAGTGGCATGATCTAAGCAGAGGTGTTTACTCCTCTTCTAGCCTATGCTTTGGTCTATGAGTCACCACAAACACTGGTTTATGGCCTGGGACTATGAGAAGGATCCCCTTCCTCCACTGCTGCTGAGAACTCTGCTATGCTAGTGACTGTGACCTGCATCCAAATATGGGAAAAGAAACGAAGTGGTACCTCGATGATAGCAAAAAGTCCCTTGTAATCTCCTTCTGACCAGTTTTTTGACCCCCTCAGTGTCTGTGGGCTGAAAACTTCCAAAACAGCCACTGCCACTGTTGATTCACTCACTCTTACTCCCAGTTTGCTGGGGCTGGGGCTGGGGCTGTGCTGGCATGGCCTGTACTACACCAGGCTCCTCTCTCACCCAGGTATGACAGATCTTTCCTCCTTACCTTATAAGTTATCTTTTTTGTGGACTGAGAAGTATGGAAACCACCACTGCTTCCAGTAGTTTAGTTGCCCTGATATCTGCTCTTAGATTGCTGGAAACCAGTGTGCACTTGCACAGCCTGAGCTGGACTGTGCAAAGCTCTCACCCTGTTGCAACAAATCTTTCCTGTATATCTTACAGGTTGTTTTGGGCTGAAAATTTGTTTTGCTCTATATTTTTGTGGGTTTTGCTTCTTTAAAATTTGTCTAGAGTCAGTTCGAAGGCATTTGGAGGGGTTTGGGGGAGAGCTTAGGTGAGTCACTGCCTTTACTCCATCATCTTGGCTCCACCCCATAGAATGATTCTTAATAAATTATAATTATTAGAGTATTATAATTAATAATCATGACATGATAATCTTGGGAGGAATCTCATAGGCAGATAGTTGATTCAATGACATCAGAGTATAATTCTGACTCTTTTGTGGCCACCTTTGGAATTAGTAATCTTGTTGGAGGATGTGAAACTTAATGCCAGTCATATTTTGGACAAAGATCCTCAAAGTTTTGCTATATATCCTATGCTTGCAAACCCTTCCAAACACTCAAATTTTCACATCATAAATACTTTCTTTATATAGAAAATAGTAGGCATGGCCAATTCCAAATAATGTCACCAAAAAAAGTCATTTTGTCTTAACAGGAAATCATCATTTCATAACAATGAAATAATATCAAAATAAACTGTCTGCATGTAGTTGTAGCATCAATTTACTACAGCAAATGTCAAAACGAGTTAAATTAGAAGAAGGGATAAAGTTGAGAAGACAATACAATCAATTTGAACAGTCCAACTTAATCTGTTCTGAATGAGCAGTATACAGTTAAAATGGGATAGAAATAAGATTGGGGATACTTATTATGAATATAAACATTATTTGGAAAAGTTTATTGAACCAAAGCAATCACCACAATGGTGAAACCAAAAAAGCCTAGAACCTGACTCAATCAGCAAAAACAATCACCTTGCCTAACAGATAGACATGGTAATAACCTAATGTAACAGAAATTTAACATAATAATCCATTTATATATTATCATAAGTAAGGATAATAGATGATTAAGGAAAGTATAATCGTACAAAATGATAAAAACATTTGAAGAGAAAATCACCCTATAGAAAGACTGATATAAGTCGACACCTTTCAAGTGTCAAATCATTCTAAAAGTAGTTAATGAATGTAGAAAGCAGAACAAAATACATATCTGAAATGGAATAGATTTTTTCAACCCAAATGAGGTATTCTTATTTATGATAATAGTGGAAGTATTAAATTTCAGATCTATTGCCTCCGTGCGATGAAGTGTCAATACTAAGACTAATAATTTACATTTTAATAATGCCTTACAGTTTGTATACATTAGCCCATCAGATGCTCACAATGACCTTGGAGTTGAGTGCCACAGTTATTGTCCCCATTTTATAGATGGAGAAACTAAGGCTGAGAGAATTAAGTGACTTGTTCATGGTCATAGAACTATTATGTGTGGCAATATTTGAACCTAAGTCTTCCTGCCCCTAACCTTACCTCCATATCCACTATATTATTCCCTTTAAATGTGATGGCAATAAATGAATTAGGGAGAAAAGAGAAATAATCTACATTTGATCAAACATAGAAAAAATGATAGAGTTGATACAATTTTAAAGGAATTTAGGGACTGAGTTTCTAGATAGCTCCAATAAGAAAATATCTCAGGGGGAGGCTAGGTGGTATAGTGAATAGAGCACCGGCCCTGGAGTCAGGAGGACCTGAGTTCAAATCAAGCCTCAGCCACTTAACAAAGCTAGCCACGTGACCTTGCCAAAGTCACTTAACCCCAATTGCCCTACCTTCCCCCTCCAAAAAAAAAAAAAAAGAAAAGAAAAGAAAGAAAAGATCTCAGGCAATATAATAGCATTATAAAATAACGAAACCACCAATAAGTCAGGCTTTACCAAATACATGTATATTTGCTTATAATTCCTAACTTGTTAAAGGACAAGTATACTGAAAATAATAATATTAGTATCCAAGTCCAAAGTTGGGGTGGAGAGGCTATAAAAAGAATGATGCATTCCAAATTCAAAGAACTGGGCTCTTGTCATTTCTTGTTATTGAGTTATTTCAATCATATATGAATCTTCATGACCCTATTTGGGATTTTCTTGGCCAAGATACTTGACTGGTTTGCCATTTACTTCTCCAGCTCATTTTACAGATAAGGAAAATGTGATAAACAGAGTTAAGTGACTTGCTCAGGGTCACATAGTTAGCAAGTGTCTTAGGCTGTATTTGCACGCACAAAGATGAATATTCCTGATTCTAAGCCCATTGCTCTATCCACTGTGCCAAGTAGCTGCCCCTCCAGTAATTCCTGTCGATTAATTTTCTTACTGCACACTTTCTGGACCTGTAAAATATGGAAATTGGACCATATAATCTGTAAGCCTCCTTCCAGCTCATAGATTTCGTGGTTCTGTAGTACTATGAGTTTAAATTGGATGATCATCTTTTTGCCTTTAAATGACTATCATGTATAAAGATAAAACATGATTCACCTGGTCATACTGGAGATTTTTCAATTGATAAATTCTTCCATGAGAAAAACCATTGACCAGCTTTGTTGCAAAAAAAGAAAAAAAAATCAGTCCCTACCTCTTAGGTTCCTTATACTTTATGTTCATTACTGAGTTATTGATTTTTTTGAAACTCAATTTAAGTTAAATGACTGGTTTTCATCTTTAAAATGTGAGATGGCCTTTGTGTCGTTATTTTTTTTGGATGGTGCCTCTTCTAACATGTTCATAATGCTAAAAGTGTCTTCTACTAAAGCTGAAACCTTAAGCTAACATGGTGTATCCAAGCAAAAATAAATGACTAATATTCCTAACTCAATGATTCCTTTCTTTATTGGTGCTGGAGGCTCTATTTGTAGAGCTAACCCTCCAATAAGCCTGACCCTTTCCTCAATTTTATAGTTTTTGTCTCAGTATGAGCATTTAAGTTTTATAGGTGGCAGAGTTTTAGGACTCCTTAACTATGCCTCTTGGTCTTTAAACAAAGGTAACATATTTCATTTCTTAAGGCAAAGAAAGGCATGCATAAATAAGTAAATAAACAGATACCAATGGCTTTCCTGTGACTAAATTTCTCTTTATGACCTCATAATCCTATAGCAACAGGTTTAGTGACAAAGCCTACACTGTGGTCAAAGCTCAGACATGAACCAAGATTATAAAATCTGAAAGGTGGCAGGAGCTTTAGAGACAGACATTAACAAACCCTTTTGGTCAATCAGTAAATATTTGTGTTGCTTCTTAACAAAATTAAAAAATTAATTAAATATTTCAATTAATTAACTTATAAATTCATTTTATGTAATTTAAATAAATTAAAATTTAAATAAATTAAATTAAAATTTTAATTAACATTAAAAATAATTTAAAAAATTATTATTGTTCAGAGATTTGATTTAATAAAAGGTCGATGGAGGTAAAACTAGAAGCAATCCCAAATCCGTTTAATTCACCCATATATTTTACAACAAATTATTGACGAACATTACAGACTGTCCATTATGTGTAAAGTATTATTAATATTGTTTTAGGTAATAGTAGAAACTAAGACCAAGGAGATCTGAGTGATTAGTTTAAGATGACACAGATAATAACCTTTGGCAGGATTTGAACAATAAAACTGGTACTCTTTCCACTATGCAATGACTTTAACTCTGTGCTCTGTGCCTCATCTCATGTTCACCAAAATGTCTCAATCGAAATCATCTTTAATTTTGGAACCCACAAAAGAGGTACCATTTGTCTTCATTTCTAAGAGACTGAACCATGCTTCCCGTTAATTGGCCATCTTTGCCTTCCTGGGAAATGAGGGTATGGGTTACAGAGTTCTGAGAAGAAACAGGCAAGAGAAGGGTAAATTGGTTCCCAAAAGGGTAACTTGGCAAATTCACTGGCAATGCACTTTTACTCAGATCATCACTAAAACAACAACAGTCAGCATTTAATGAATTGATATCACATTTTATGTCTTTCTGTACATCTCTTGATGTTTGGCTATTTGCTGGGGCTTTTAGAGATTTCCCTGGTTGATAATGTGTTTGGTTGTTTGTGTGTGTGTGTGTGTGTGTGTGTGTGTGTGTGTGTGTGTGTGTTGCGACCAAGCCTAATTTGGCTTTCAGCAGAAAGAGCCTTTGAATTTTTTATAACAAAGTCATTTACAGATGCTAGTAGATAAATTAGCACTGGAGAGGTGGCTAAATTGCATAATCACATAGATTGATTTTGTGTTAGCCTCTGAGATATATAGATACCTGGTGGCATCTCTGTCAAGGAAAGGAACTGAAAGCCAGAGACCTTCCCTTTCTCTTGAAAATAGAGGAGAAGTTGTTAAGGTATTAGGGAGAGGGGGAAAAAAAACAGGTTTTCCAAGGAAAGAAAATCCCTACTTGTTTATAATAGTAAATAGCTGTCATTCAGTGCTGGCATTCATACACACACACACACACACACACACACACACACACACACACACATACACACACACACACACACACACACAGCAGAATAGGCTACCAAAAAAAAAAAATGCGGAGAATGTCTCTGAATGATCAGAGTGAAGATGAAATGAATGTTTAATTATTGCATCAGACTGGGTATTATTTTTTAAGGTGTGCCCATGGAAGATCTATAATTTTCCTAATAAATAGGGCAGAAAGGGATGAATGTGATCTAGAGGGCACAGTACTGAACAATTTCCATCACTGAAATGGTTGAATCATGGCAATTGTATGATGATGGATTGTAGTGGATGACTGTGGGTTAGAAATTATAGTAGCATTTATATAGTACTTTTGGATAGCTTGATAACTCAGTGGATAGAGTACTGGGTCTGATGTTGGGAAGACTTGAGTTCAAATCCTACCTCAGATATTTACAAGCTGTGTGACCTTGGGCAAGTCACTTAAAATCTCTGTTGCCTTAATCTACCAGAGAAGGAAATGGTAAACCTACCCCAGTATCTTTGCCAGGAAAACCACATAGACAGTATGGGCTATAAGGTAGAGACAAACACGACTCAGCAATTACAAAAATCAAGCTTTTAGGTTTGTAAAGGGCTTTACAAAAGGTCATAAATTTAAGCTTCATACAACATTAGAAGGCAGGTACTATTATAATCCTCATTTTACAGATAAGGAAACTGAGATTAAGTAACTTTTACTGCTTCATCAAAAGCTAGCAAGGGTCTGAGGCTAAATTTGAATTCATGTTTTCTTTACTGAGGGTTCAACATTTTATTCACTGCACCACTTAGCTGGCAATTAGAGGAAAACAGAACATAAAGTGAGAGTAAAATATAAAGTCCATGGGAGATCAAGAACAAATATATCATTGCATTATAGATTTATAGTTCAAGAGAAGGTGGGGGGAGGGGTCCAACACACTCATGTAACCAATATAGAAACTAACACCCAGAAACTGGTTTAATGAGCAATCCTGTCATGTGGGGCAAGTGTATGGGTTGGGACTAGGTTACGAGAGAGCTTGCATAAAGATCATTTGAGGAACAAGGCAACGTGAGATTGAAGAAGTATTGAGACACCTTCCTCTGTGTGTGTGTGTGCAGTGTGTGTGTGTGCAGTGTGTGTGTGTGTGTGTGTGTGTGTGTGTGTGTGTGTGTGTGTGTGTGTGTGTGTTCATGGAGGAGGTATTGATAGGTGGGGAAGGATGGTCTCAGGACAATGCAGGGCATCTCCTGTGGATGTCCCTGAGGGAGGTAACATAATCATGATATGGGTTGATCAATGGCACAGAACTTTGATGTGGAAGGCAACAAGAGGAGGAAGCACGTGTCCCCAATTATTGCCTTCTCTTAGGGAAAAGTTCAGTCTGTTTAAAAATACATCAAGATGTCCCAGGGTCTAGGAGATGGAAGAGTTGATATCTCAAACCAAGTTCTCTGGAACTGAAATTCAGTGCTTTATGAATTAAACTCACTTTTCTCCTGATATGGAGAAAATATTACTGGTACTATACATTTCAATGTCTTCTTGTTTTGTTATCTGTTTTGTATTATTACAAGGAGCTGTTAAATCAGTGGTTCTCAACCTATGGGTCGTGACCCCTTTGGGGATTGCCTAAGACCACTGGAAAACACATATTTCTGATGGTCTTAGGAACACAGACACCGCTCCTGTATCTGTCTCCAGGCGGGTCTGCCCTCACGCAGATACACCCACATACGCGTATTAAAGGGTCATGGCATTAGGAAGGTTGAGAACCACTGTGTTAGATCATCTCTTATATAATAACTTCTCCTAAAATTGAAATTTAATTTTTGCAGGTTAAAATGAACCAAACTAAAAGATCTATTTATCAACTATAAATGTTTCACCTTCAAATCTCTCCAGAAAACTCATTCTGCTCTTCTAATCCTGTCTTTCTACGATTCTAATTCTGTTACTTTAATGTTAGGGTTCACCTCAAAGGTTGAGAATAAAAAAAAAGAGGTCCCAGACTGAAAATTGGGAAAAACAAAACAAAATTAAAAGAAAGAACCTTAATTCTTTCAAATTTACCATGTAAAACTGTGATATATTTGTCCCAAATAGAAATATATATATAAAATGAATGATTTGGTGGTTTGGCTTTGAGAGATGACTGATACTTTAACTCCTTCCATTGAGAATGTTGCGCTGAGATGGATAATCTTTAAAAGTAGTTGGAATAAAAATGATGTATATTTGATTTCCAAATGCAATGCATATAGGGAGGCAGCATGCTATAATGAAAAGAATGCTGACTCAACAGTCAAAAGAAAAATATATCTAATCTCGGATGACCTCTTACTGCCTGACCATGAGCAACGTATTTTATTCATCTGGTTTTCCTTATCTGTAAAACAAAGGAGTTGACTAATCTATGATCCCTATCTATTTATGATATATCTATAATATATGTTTCTTGTAAGGCTTAAAATTACACACGAAGAAAGACAAATACTTAACTATCAAATTAACTCTATTTTAGGTGCCTAAAATAAAAAAAAATAAATAAAAAGAGTCAGCTATAGAGGTATATGCAAAAGGAAAGAATACACTTTGGGAATATGCTGGGAAAGGAATTGGATCCTCTAAATTCATATTGATTGGCCACTACTGAGTAAAGATAAACTAATAAATGAATGCCATCTTGCTGATTTTTAATCTGAAGTATACAGTCTTGAATAGCAACAATTCCTTACCATCATTTGATGTCTTTAAAAAAAAATATGTATGATTAGAGAGAAACAAAAATGTTTCTTTCCAAAGAATGATTGTGACTGTCCACTTTTTGGCAGGGTCACCTCCATTACACAGGAATGTGATCAACTGAGACTTAGAAGTGTCAGTCACTTCATTTATACTGCCATACAGTTGACCTCTGGGAATATCCAACTTGCAATAGAGGCAGCTATGTGGAGAGGCAAATAGGGTTCACAGCTGACCATAATGGTGACTGATTACTCTCTTTTAGATGTTTTTGGAAATAGTACCTTCTTTTTCTTCAATTACACATAAAGATAGTTTTAAACTTTGAATTTTTAAATAAAATTTTGAGTTCCGAGTATTTTCTCCCTCCTACCCTCTTCCCCAAGGTAGAAAGCTATCTGATTTACGTTATACATGTACAATCATGTAAATATATTTCCACATTAGTCATGTTGTGAAAGAAGAATCAACATAAGAATGAAAAGCCATGAAAACAAAACCAAAAAAGTGAAAACAGTATACTTTGATCTGCATTCAGACTCCATAGTTCTTTCCCTGAATGTGGACAGCATTTTCCATCATGAGTCTTTTGAAACTGTCTTAAATCATTGTATTGCTGAGAAGAGCTAAGTCAATCATACTTGATTGGTGAGTGCCTGTTGACTAATTGATTGATTCATGTGCCATGTCTCATAGCAGTGGCTGAAAATTACAAGACAGAAATGAAATAGTTTCAGTACTCAAAAGTTTTACCTTCTACTAAGCAGAAACAGCATGTACAGATTTAAGCAAATGTAAAGCAAAATATATTTAGTAGTGACAGGAAGTGTTATGAAGCAGGATAATCAGCAAAGACCTCCAAACAGAGCTCTATAATCAGTAAAGTTTGGTGATTTTTTTTTTATTTTGCTCATTATAAGGCCCCTTGAGGTAGAAGAACCAAGATCTACTGTCAGCAGCCAAGTGCTGCCATTGTGGAAACACCTATTGAGAGCCAAATCTACTAGTACTCGTGAAGTTTACAGTATGTCCAGTTGCTTGGTGTTGAGTAGTCATCTGAGAGACTCAAACTGTCATTAAACAAGATTTAAAGAATCACAGAATTCCAGAACTGCAAGAGACCTTTTCAAACTCCTAGTCCAGCATATTTTTGAAAGAAATCACCATGATAACCCACCTGAGAAGTAGCAAAGAAGAGTAAATGCCATCTCCTATAGCAGATCTTTCTACTGTTGAACAGCTGCAATTCCTAGGAAGTTTTGTTTTGTTGTTGCTGATGTTTATCTTCCCTTGATACCAAAGATAAATGTGCATCTTATACTTGTTGTTCCTATGGGACCAAAGAGAATAAGTCTTACTCCCTTTTCCACATGACAGACATTCAGTTACTTGAACAAACTTAGTAAGGCCTCTCAAGTCTTCTCCACATTAAAGAGCTCCAGTTCTTCATGAGGCATACCTTGATGTTCTTTACTGTCTTGGCTGCCCTCTTCTGGAAATTCTCCAAATTATCAATGATTTTCTTAACTTATAGAGCCAGTACCAGGCACGACCCTACAAATGTCAGCTGACCAGAGCAAAGGTCAGAGTCATAATCACCTCATTATTCCTGCATGCTATGCTTCTCTTAATACAGAGAACGCGACCAGGACCAGGGCAAAATTCAGAGTTCATAATGTCTCTTTTTCTGGGTGATATGCCTTTCTCGAGGTACCTCCTATTTATATTACCTTTTCTTGGCTATCATATAGAAAAGAAATTAAACTTTCAACAGTTCTGTTGATTTTTCTCTTTAATTCAATTGAATTTTGCCAGCAGTCATTAGATTAGACACTTACTTTGTGAAATCCACTGTAGTAGCCATAGATGTTTCAGGTGATGGCTGAAGTGAGAAAATGCTATCATAGATAGGACTGATATTCTTATATTTAACAAACTTACTCACTTTTTAAATTGTGCTGCTCACTGGCATTTTTCTACTTGGCAGAATCATCTGTGGCTGAAGCATAAAGACAATAACAACCTTTGTGAAATATGTAAAGAAACTCAAACCACTATGTAGACTAGAGTGTGATGAGGTGTAACAATTAAAAGTGAATTATTTTAGTGAGCTATGTAAATCAGAAGATATTAGGCATCTCAACATCCTAGGATTCATTATAGGCTCACACATAGCCAGGAGATTATTATCGATCAGGAGTGAAGTGATTAATCTGAAATATAATTATTCAATATCAGTCTAAACTCTCACTCTAAAATTTTCCTCTTTGCACAAATCTCTCATTTCTCTACTTTTCCCACTTCCTAGCTTCCAACAAAAATTTTATTTGTATTCATTTTAACCTCCAATTGCTCCATATTTCATTGTTGTACCAAATGATCAATCCTCTTCAGGTTTCTTATGAAACTTGATTAATCTGAACATTGTGGCTAAGTATTTCAGAGCACTCATAATCTTTCACCCCTCTGACCTTTAGCCATATGCAAACTGGGCAACACCAATATATGAATACATCCCACAACCTAATTTTTCTGCTCCCCACACACTGAAATTTCATGTGGAAGTATAGCATCTAGTTCCCTTTCACACATCCCCTGCACTCCAAGTATCTATACCTATGTCTACTTTTTCATCTTAATGTTGTTCCTCTGAATGGTATTCACAGTTTCTCAGTCATTCATGCTCTATGTTTGTGTGTGTAACATTCATGACATTTAACTTTAGAGAACTTATCCCCCTTACTACATCATTTTCCTAACCTATGTCCATTCAGTAGTCACAAATTAATTCTTTTTCATAAATGTCACTTGTATGCATTTCCTCTTTTGGTGTTCCAGAAAGATTATTGATCTCAGAGTCAGAAAAAAAATGTGTTCCAAATCCCTGCCCTGGTGTGATCCAATTAATGTTCCTTAAATTCTCTGAGTTTGTTTTCTCATCTGCAAAATGTATGTAACACTTGCTCTGCTGACCTCAGAAAGTTTTTGTGAGGAGAATATTTTGTTAATCTTAAAACTGTACATAAATATGAATTAATATAATTTCCAGTGCTGCTAGATTTGTTTATGTCTTCATCTGGACTATTTGCACAATCTACATACAAGTTTCCCTTTATGGGGTCTCTCTTCCAATTATTCCTAGAAATTGCTCTCAGATCAATCTTCATATTATCACCACAAATATATAATAGCATTATATCATTATTCCTTATATTATTAATGTCAGTATTCGTACTACAAGTTCTTATGCCAATATCCTCTTGTTAAAAACTCTTTTTGTGTCTCCCATTCATCTACCCCCTAGAAAATGCAGCATCAAAATTTTCTACCATCTGATTCCAATCTGATTTTATGTGCTCATAGTTTAGTTTCCTATGCTTCGTTTGTCTTGCACAAAGTAGTGCCCAACAAATCATGAATGAATGAGTGAATGGTTTAATGAATGAATGAATGAATGTAGTTTGGAAAACTCAGTCATAGATTAAAAAGAAAAAAACAAACAAGAAAAAGCAAACAATCTTCCAATCTTATAGCAAGCACTTATTAAATGCTTACTCTGTTTCAGGGACTCTGTTTAATCCAGGGATACCAAAAAATGCAAAATATATTCTCTGTTCTCAAGGAACAAACATCCTAATAAGGAAAAACACATAAATGCTTAGGTAAATAGAAGATATATGTAAAATAAATTAAGGTAATCTGAAAGCAAAATGCATTAGCCTCTGGGTGGTGAGGGAAAGGTCTTTTTAAAAAGTGAAATTTGAGCTATCTTAGATCCAAGTAAACTGAGAAGTAGAAAAGAGAGAGGCAGAGCATTCCCGAAATGGCAGACATCCAATGTGAAGGCAATAATGGCATTTTTTCCCAGTGGTATTAAATATTTCTAGTTTTTTTCTCCTGATCACATGCACTTGGGAATTCCCAAAATCAATGTGTGTTTACGTGTGCATGTGTATGTATTTACTTTCATACTTTAAAAGAATAAAATGACATTTCATTAAAATAGCACTTTAAAGTTCAAATGTATTAGTATTATATGTAATATGGGTAAATGTATATTGTATGTAGCTTCTTGCCTAGATCCCAGCTTGGAAACAAGTCATTTGAGGAGCTCACAATTTTCACCCTCTGCCCCAAAGGGGAAACACGTGATGCACAAGAAAATCAAATACTAAATATTAGTATTTGGTTTTTTGTAAATCCCCTATAAATAATACAATCTTTTCCCTGAAGGTAAAGTCTTGCAATTTTATGGATAACATTATTACACAAGCTTTGTCTATTTTTATACCTTATACTTTCTAAAGAACTAATATATGTCATAGCATCATCATCATCATCATCATCATCATCATCATCATCATCACTAGAATGTATATAGAAATTTCTATTTGCCAAGCTATTTACAAATATTATTTAATTGGATACAATAACCCTGGGAAATAGATGTTATTATAATCCCCATTTAACAGATGAGCAAATTGTGGTAGTTGGAGGTAAAATTATTTGTGCAGGGACACACACTTAGTAAGTGACTAAGGCTGGATTTCAACTTAAGCTTTCCTAACTCCAGGTATAGTGCTCTATCCATAGTGTCACCTGTTGTCATTGATATATATGCCCTTGGGGGTGCATCAATATTTTGTTTCCTTTGAGATCATGGTATTCAATAATTAACATTGACATAGCATTTTGGGGAGAATATTTCTATTAAAGAGAAATGATCATAGATCTAGAGGTGACCCCCAGAATCAGTCCCCTCATTTCATAAAAGAGAAAACAGGCCTGGGTAGGTTAAGTAAATTCTTCAGGTTAACACAATGAAGGAGCACCTCACATAAAAATTGAAACTAGGTCTTCTGACTCAAGAGTGAGGGCTCTCTTTACTGTACTATGATATTGTCCCAGGATTTTACTCTCAGGGAACAGCTTGGGCTCATAGAACATGCTGTTTAAATCACCCTTGTGTGATCTAACTCACATTTCAATTCTAAACTCATTCATCCAACAGATCCGAATGACATGCCTTCTTTTATAAAACACCGTGCTAGAGATGGTAGGGATCCAAAGACAAAAAGGAAAGAATTTCTTCTCTAAAAGAGCTTAAATTCTATAGAAGAAGGAACACCCAGATAAGTCAATATTAATTATATATAGTGTATTTTTTAAAAGTAGTATCTTGTCAGAAGGTGCTAGCAAGGCAGTGGAGCTTGAAAAGCCTTATATATGAGGTAATATTTAAGCTGAGTCTTAAAAGAGATTATGATTCTACAAACGTTACATAAAGAGGTGCCATTTGTGTCATGTAGGAATAGTCTGTTCAAAGAAAAAGAATCAGGAGATAGAATTAATCAAATAATTGTCTGAAAATTAGTCAGTTTGTAGAAGTAACATGAAATCGGAATTAAAATGTGGTTGAAGCAAGACTGTAATTATGGAATTTGGAGACTATTCGATGATTAATTGTATTAGTTACACATCTAGCTACCATAATATTGATAGTATGGGAAGTTGTGTTCTTTGTGTATTTTTTGTTTGTCTCTTTTATTTTTTCCCCCTGTGTGACAATGCACTGAATGACCGTTGATTAACCTTATCATCTATGAGATTTAGATAGAACAGCCTACCTGAAAGGAGTGTCTCACTCCATGTTGATCCTCAAAAGGTTATTGAATAAAGTTATCTCTTAGGTTATAGCTATCAAGCAGCTTTACAAAAATCTTTAACTTGTAAAGAATATATACCTTATTGAAGAAAAACATAGAGCATTTGTCATATTGTCATTTTTCATGGTCAATGGAAAATAATAACTTATTTATACAGTACTTTAATAAAGCTATAAAAAATAACAATAAGAAATAAAACATAATCTCTAAAAAGTCCATCACTAGTGTAACTTTGAAGATGTGCTTTGCCAATTTATGTTTTCCTAATTTGCTTATCCCCAAATCAGAAAATAATTTTTTTTAAGAAAACGTCAGTAAATAAATTTTAAAATTGTTTGAATGTTACTGGAAAATTCTTTTTTTCCATTTCTTTATTTTACTGCAAGTCACATAACCTGTCTTTTTTCTCATTAAGTTATAATTTGAAAATTTGTAGGAAAAAAGTTTTAAGAAAATGGCAAAACTCATTGGTACTTCCAGCTGCTCTTTTCAATCCCTCTGAGTAAATCAAGTTTAGAGTGAGGCAGCGGCGTTGAAATTCCTCAGTGACTTTTTGTATGTGTGCGTTAAACTTCATTAAAGAGCATGAAATGGGATCAATTTCAGAAGAGTGATGGGGCAGTAATGAAGAGAGGCTCTTTTGCCATTGAGTGCATCACACAACTGATGTTTTTATTCTAAGGTCTGTTCTACAGGAGTGTACTTACTCCTTCCTCACTCTTGGTGTAATTATCACCTTCACCAGTGAGAACAGTCTGCACATCATTTAATCACTCCATCAGCAAAGAAGTCCTTGCCTCTGACAACCCAAAGCTAATCACTTTGCAAGCAGTCAGGCAGTGCTGAAAAGGAAAAACACAGACATGCTTCTGCCACTGATTTGGGCTCTATTCACTCACATTTTCTTTAATGTCTTATCATGAAATAAAGATCTGAGTGACTTGCATGATGATAATTATATCCTGGAATCAGGGAAAAGCTTGAGAATTATTCTTTACCAAATTTTCTCTAACAACCCAAAGCACTGGGAAGGATTAAAAATAATAATGATGATGATGATTTTTTAAAAAAATCTAGTATCACATTGAGATTTAGCCAAGAAGCAACAAAACATTTATTATGCAGAGTCCTACTGCTACTACTGCTGGGAGTAGGAGTAGTAGGAGGAAGAGTTTCTTTGACCCAGACCTATTCTTTCATTTACATAGGGAATACTTCCTATGGAAATCAGTTTGTCAATACAAACCAATAGCTCTTCTGTATTTTATAGTTTTAGAGAATTGCTGGGATCACTGAAAAGATAAATGGTTTGCCCATGGTTACACAATGACTTTCAATCATTGGCTTTCTAAATACAAGGCTGGTCCTCTATAGGATAAATAAACGAATTATTGAATTGAACTAATAACTAAATGAGACATAGGATAAATAAATGAATGGAAATATATTTGTAAAAACTTTGAGCCAAAGATTTACTTTGCATCAAAATGTCAAAAAGAAAAAAGAAAACATTATACTTATGATAAGTAGGAAACTGACAAAAATTAAAAAAAAAAAACACCAGATAGCTTTCTAAAATAGGTTGGTAATAAAATCATTTGGGTAAACATTTTTCAAAAGATGATATGCAGATTGTAAGTAACTGTAACAGTAATCAGTTTAGCAAATACTTAGCCCTTGGTAACTTAAAGCTAACTACCTCTTGAGAGAGGCAGAGGATGTGAACTCTGTCTCCTGTGTGAAGCAGAAGGTATGAACTCATCTCTTACTGTTGATGTGGCAGGAGGGGATTGGCTGAGACAGGAGACCAGTGCTTATATATAAGAAGAGTTCTAGAGACAGAGAATCAGAATAGGGAATTTTCCTCCTCGTGGATCCTGGTGGAGGGAGCAGTATTGTTCCAGCGTCTGGGAGCTGGGTTACTGGACTGAGAACTGAGTTGGAGTTTTCTATGAGACCATAATCTGGTGAAAGCCTCTTGGAGGACTAAGAAGGCTGCCTGGAAGGCTTCCTGGAAGGCCGAGACTTCTCCTGGGTCCTAGGGCCAGCTGAACTGCTGGAGGACTGACAAAGCATGACCAGAATAAGACTTTGTTTGTGGCTTGGTTGATCCTGGAGCTCCCGGCAACAGAAGTGGCAAAGGTTTTGAGATGTGCTGGAACTGTGTGAACTTCAGTGTGTACCAGGAACTGCCTGGAAGACTGGACAAGAACCTGGGAGCTGTCTGTCCCTGAATCCCAGTGACTGTTTAGTGGATTCAAGTAGGAGCTGGGACCATGGAAAGGGATCCAGAGAATCTTAGAGACCACCCTGAGTCAAGATGAAAAAAAGGCCTCTCCTTGGATATGGAGATGCATGATGAAACTGAAGTTTCCTGGACACTGAGGAGTGGAGGGTTTGTGTAGTTTTCTAATGATTGTATTTAGTGACTGATTGTTAGATAAGTGACTAATTAAGTTAATCTATGGTCGCCCCATGAGTGGAAGATTGATTATTGTATTGTGAATTGATTGAATGATTAAGTAAGGAGGGTTTCCCCCTTAGGGAAACCAGATGATTATTCTTTTGTACTTTGTTCTCTATACTATGGCCACTTTGGTGAAAATTATGTGGTCATTCTAATGTTAAGCTGTTGTGAACACCATTTTGTGATTTTCTGTGATAACAGGTAACATTGTGAACATTATATTGTGATTTGTTGTGAATGTTTGCCCTGATTTGTAATGGAATAAATGGAGTGTTCACTATACTGTGTAGTGTGAACCTTAAAAGCTGTATGGTAGCATTCTTTTGGGAATCTGTTAGTATATGGCATTACAGTAATCACAGGAAAATATGCTTCAAATAACTAATAGTGGGATAATTCTAAGTTTAAACATTTTTAAGGTTTTATCTTATACCATGCAAATTGAAAAAAAAAGATTACAAAATCCAGATTAGTCAATATTGGAAATGTTATATGAAGTTATGAACACTAATA
>CM053581.1:377895231-377911902 GCA_028627135.1 Pseudochirops cupreus | reverse complement strand
ACACTACAAACTTGAGCCAAATAATTAATGAAACAAAAATATAATAAAATGAGGTCTTAGAAGCATTTCTAGGATGAATACAAGTCCAAAAAACATTATTTGCTTCTTGTATGTTGTATCAGAAGCAAAAACTATAAGAATGCCAGCAGATCATGCCATTAGGCCAGTATGTGCTATAGGAGATTGAAATGGCAGATAAAGATACATCCAAAGTTACCATTCCTTACTTTTTGGTTTGTTTTTTTTTTTGTTTTTTTAGTGGACCTAGAAGTTGCAGAAAGAGTTGTTTTAGTGGGTTCAATCAATGTTATGCTTCCTTTCCCCATAAACATGACCTATGGTCATCCAACATAGAGAGAAATTAGATCTCATCTTCTGTGCATATAACTAATCAGATATTCCCCCCCCCCAAAAAAAAATAACATCGTAATCAGAATTAGAAAGGAAACATCTAACTGAGCGGGGAAGAGATTCATAGAAATTTCTCTTTGAAATGTCTGATATAAAATATATTTGGGAAGCAATATTTGAGATCAAGTGTCATACTCTATTGTTAAATCATCAAAGTAGAAGGACACTGTTTTCAAAAGAGTACAGCCAAGCTATCAATAATCTCATTTTTAAAATGTTACAAATCACAAATAATCAGAGAAATGAAAATTGAAACAATCTAGACACTACCTCAGAGTCATTCGTTTCCCAAAGATGACAAAGAAGGAAAATTAAAATTTTAGAGATATTGTGCAAAGATAGATAATGTGCAATTTGAGTTTTTCAGGAGCTAGGTGGCTAAGTGGATAGAGCACCAAGCCTGGAGTCAAGAAGACCTGATTTCAAATCCAGCTTTAGAAACTTACTGGCTGGGATCCTGGGCAAGGCATTTTATTTTATTTTTTGCCTCAGTTTCCGTATCTGAAAAGCAAACTGGAGAAGAAAATTACAAACCAGTCCAGCATCTTGGCCAAAAAAGACAAACATAAAAACCAAATATGGCTATAAAGAGCTAGACGTGATTGAAATGACTGAACAATAACAAAATCACTCAGAAAAGCAATCTGAATTAATACTAATTAATGCTGAATTTATAATATATCCCCTTGTATCAACAATGCAGCATTCACAATGCCTACAGTACTATAAGCATGCTGATAAGGTTATTAATCACAAAATGTAGCAGGCTCTCTACATGAGAAATATAGATAGAGCATTTATTTAAATACCAGAAAATTGAGTCCCCAAACCAGAAAGTCAAAGCCAACATAGAAGGTATGAAGTTGGCACATGTAGTTAAAGTAGTAAACACCTACATTTTCAAGCCTTCAAAAAAGGACAGGCTACCTCAGGGAAAGATCTTCCTCTCCTCACTCACAACAGCTGTTTAGAGTCCAGGCAGCTTGCTCCCAGCAGCTCCAGCCCCCTGCAGTTCCCATCCCTGGCAGTCCTCAGCAGGAGTCCTTAGCAGAGATTCTGGCTGGCTCAAAGAAAAAGGAGTTCACACAACCACAGCCGCTGCCTCTGCCGCTGCTTCTAGTCACCATTGAATGGACAGTAGCTTGGTTCCAGCTTTCTCTTGCTCCACCCCTCCCTGCTATGTCAGCAAGTTCATGGGGCATGGACAGTCTTCAAATCCCAGCATCATTACACCCCTTAATTCTAGCAATACCAGGGTAGGATGACACCTTAAAGAGATCAAAGAAAGATGGGAAGAATCCATGTGTACACAACTGTTTTCAGTATCACTTTTTCTTGTAGTAAAGAACCAAAACAAAATAAAACAAAAACCCTGAATGCTCATAAATCTGAGAATGATTGAATACAATATTATATATGAATTTAATATAATATCATTATACAAAGAATAATAAGAACAAAAAGGATGGATTCAGAGAATTCTAACTTTTATGGATTGATGTATATGAGAGTCAAATTGCTATAATATTATAAAGGAAAGTAATGATGAAAGACTCAAAAATTATGACCAACCAATTAGAACTACAGAAGACTGCTAAAGAATCATGTTTTCCACCTCTTTTTGGAGAGTGGGTAGCATAGAATGAGACATACAATTTCAGATATGTGAAATTTGTTGTTTTTTTTTTTTGGCACTATATTTGTTTCAGGATAGAGGATTTTTGTTAGGGAAAGGTGTTAAAAGGGAGAATTGAGGAGTGATGATAGTGATGCTAGAAAAGGAGAAAAAGAAAGAAAGGTACATCCATGAATAACTAAAAACAAAAGGAAGAGAAGAGAAGAAAAATGCTTGAGGGAACAGAGACAAGTAGTACTTTGATGGAATAGCCATATTATTTTTTTTAATTAAAAAATCACAGAATAGAAAATTATAGTTGTATATACAGTTCTGTATCTGGTGGTTGTTGTTTTCATAGAGAAGTGTTCATGTTTGTTGATTTTGTCAAGTTCAATAATTGTAATAAGGAATTGTGTGAAAATATATAAAATAGACAAACCATTTTAAAAACTGTACAATTTATGTTTTTTAAAGAGAACAAATGTGTTCTCCCTGTTGGATGTATTCCAAAAACAATCCACAAGGTCTGACTCACTGACTACTGACTGTTCCCAGAACTGTTTATTTTTTGTCTGTCATGAATGACCTCAAGTACTATTGAAAGTTCTTCTTCCTAATAGGATCATAATAGTAGGCTACATGCATCATGACAATATCAATGAAGTATGGAAAGATACAAAAGTGCATAGACTACTGGACTTCACACAAAAGATCAAGAAACACCAAGAGTTCAAGATGTTCTAGACTTTTTATTAGGTAACCTGCTATTCTCAACCTTGTTTTTTCTTAGTCTATGTACAAATTCTATGGGGAAAAAAAAAGATGATTTCAATAAATAAAATTGGATTTTACCTATATAAATGACTCCCCCAAAGGTCTCCTAGAGTCCGATACTACATTCCAAAGATACATGGAGAAAATAGTTTAATTTGTAAACTACCTGTAAGTTTTGGTGTACTTGGATGTCATCATTGTTTGGGGGAACATTTTGTAAGAACATGTGGAGAAACTAATGAAAGCATCAGGTCAGTTAGAGGAAAATGTACTGAGGTTTTCAATTGATGAATGCCAATTTTGCAGCACCTCTTCCAGGAATGTGATTATTTACTATCTTAGTAAGAAGTATGTCATTAACCTAGTCTGTATAAGAGAACTCCAGATATTTTCATGTCCATAGAACCTTTAAGATATGAGGACTTTTTTAGGAATTGTAGGTTATCATTTCAAATTTAAGAACTATGTTTCTATGATTAAACCATTGATTGAGCTCACCTCTGAATGTATGATTGAAGAGACCCAGATAAATGCAAAATTGCCTTAAATTCCATAATTTCCATAAAATCCTTTGGAAATGGAGTGACAGGCAACTATGAACCAGGTTAAAGACAAGATCAATTGTCACAAACATGCACTACTATTGGTTTATGTAGCTTCAAACAATATTTTTATATTGCAGGTAAATGCTAACCTGATAATAGTAGGAAACCATCTTGTACCAAGTCAGTAATAATAAACAAGGACTGGTTTAATTTGCCCACAGAAAGCTGAATGGCAGCAAGTCTCTTTTCTTAATGTACAAATTGGAATTTTTGAGTTTTGAAGAGCTGTCACTGAGAAATTCAAGGACTATATGTATGTATTGCCACTGTGTGTGTGGACTGCTAGAAGCCTACTGACATATACTCATTAGCATCAAGTTATATGATGTTTTCTCGATGTATTTAGAAGCACTGAGCACCTATGAATTTAGCAGATACTACCAATCAGGGAATGAGGATACTGATATAGTCTGGAAGGTCACATGACATAAGTTATGCCATTAGTAAAAAAAGAATGAAGAGTATATGTGACACATAGAGTTCTAAGCAAATGTTAATATAGCTGAAATTCTGAGACTTCCACCAGGCAACATAACAACAGCCTTTTTAACTTTCCATTCAACTGGTCAGTTGTTTCCAGGATCTTGTGATGAAATCAGATGATTATTGTAGATTGAGAAGTGATACAAGTAAAGAACAAAAATGGTCATACGAAAGAATGTAGGTTCCAGTCCAAGGCATACTACTGTGATACAAAGATATAAATTAGAGCTGTGTAATAAAATACTGTACTAACTTTTACTAACTGATTCCATACTTGCTAATAGTAAGCAGTTGTTTTTCATCAAAACATCAGAAACTTGAGTCAGTTTCTCCATGTCTTTCCAATATTTTACCAAACACAGTGATGTCATAAAACTTATTGCTTGACAGCCAGGAAAACTTTACATGAATCCTTTTGAAGCATGACTCAAAAAAGGACCAAAGGCACATAACAAATATATTTTACTGGCTCCAAATGGTTGCAAAAGTCAACAAGGGAGGTGCAGCTTGTGCCTGTGTTCAAAGAGAAGTACTGCCAGCTTATTTTTGGTATCAACAATTCTCATATTTGGAGAATATAAACCCTAGAAGACCCTCAAAAATTGTCTGCATTGGACTTACGTCTCTTGAAAGAACAAGAAACATCATGAGCCATATGCTGGTTGTGACTAACCATTTAACAAAATATTCTCAGGAACCAGAAAACTTCCACAGTAGCCAAAATGTTCTATTTCCCTCTTATGGATTTTTGCCAACATTCATTTAGATTAAGGCAGGACTCTTTGCAGTACTCTTCTGAAGGATATGTTACTTTTGGCTGAAGATTAAATTAGATTGGAAGATTAATTAGAACTACATTTTAACACAACTGGGGTGGGGTAGGGCAGGACAGGATGTACAGCAACAACGATTCAACAACACCCTACTGAACATATTAAAAATAGGTAACCTCCATGGGCAGATTGTCACAAGAATCAATTGCCTCTCCAAAATTTTAATTTCTTCAACCTTTTAAAACTGTTCCAACACAGCCCATCTGTTTTCTACATTGTCTGGATGACATTTTAGGTATAATCAAGCACCATTACTTCTACAACCTCCAAACTATTTCCACCTGTTAGAAATATGGCATGTGAACATCCCTTAGCAAATCTTTATAATGTAACCCCTTTGCTTCCAACAGTCCTGGTAAGAACTTTAATGTATTTTGAATGAACTACTTGAGAAAAGGAAAAAGAAAAATTATGCTAACTGTTTTCCCTAGGTTTCTTCCATTTTATGCTGGATTTTGACTGAGGGGAAAAAAGTGGTCACAGGAAGAGGTTAAGGAACAACAGATCTGTGAAGAAAAAAAAAGTACACTTGAGGGAAAAGTGTTTTGCAATAAAGTCCAAAGTGAACTACTTAATGAAATGAAATTCTTTCTGGAAGAGGCAAAACTAGTGTGTGAAAAATTCATTCCAGAAAAAGCAAAATTATACAAGCCTGCAAGTATGCAAGTATAAACTTGATATAGAACACATTTTGTAGCATTGACTTTTAACGCATGTTCACATTTACTGAATCTATCCTATTGGGCACATCTTTTTTAAACAAGGATGAATAAGGCCACAGTGGTATTGATTATTTTTTGTAAAAATGGTTTAAGATAGCAACACAAAGTAACAAAATAAATCAAATTGATCAACAGCAACAGTGGACATAGTAGCAGCAAAAGCAAAATTAGGAATAATGAAAGGAGAACAAAAGTCTCAGTGGAATAAATCTGTGACATTCCTAGTACAAATCTGTAACTTTACCATGAATGGTGCTCAGTGATGTATACCTTGCTAGCTTATATTTGGGCAAGAGTCACCCCTACCAATTCACTGGTTCCTTGAAGTCTTTGACTATGGAGAAAGCATAAACATTCACAACTGGTACATATTAGGCCTGAAAGAAAAGTTGAAATAAATTGATTACTTAGCTACAAGTTCGACTCAGATGAGTGTTCACAGAAACAAATGCTGCTCAAATTCCTTTTCAAAATCTTTTAACAAGGAGTCAGTTTTAATGTAAAATTTTGGTCTTCATGAGACACATGAGTTATCAGATTAATTAAAACATGCTACCTTTAGCTCAGAAGAGCATATGAAACCAATATGGTATTATGCACAAATTTATTGAATTTTAATGCAAAATTTGGATGTTTATGGGATACATAAGATTTCAGGCTAATAGAAAGTTTCTTTGCACTTTTTTGTGAAGACTAGTAATTTTTCTATTTGTAAAATAGTAGCTAAATGGTGCAATGATGGAGCACTGGGCTTGGAATCAGGAAGACTCACCTTCAGGAGTTCAAATACAACCTCAGACCCTTACTAGCTAAGTGATCCTGGCAAGTCACGTAATCCTGTTTGCCTTAGTTCCTCATCCATAGAGTAGGCTGGAGAAGGAAATGGAAAATCACTGCAATACCCTTGCCAAGAAAACCCCCCAAAGGGTAACACAGTTGTACATAACTGAACCAACTCAAGAACAAAATAATAATCCCGAAAACTGGTGGGAGCCTTAGAAATATTCACTACAGCATCTACAACTTAGTATATAGGTTGAACTCCCAAATAAATAGGTAGAAACTGAAGGATACTCACAACTGTGGATTCTAAGCAAAAGATATCATTTGCCATTTGTTCAAATATTGTCTGAAGTAGATAATGATTTAGAAATACAATATTTCAAGTGGAAATGAAGGGGGGAAGGGATGGAAGAGAATAAGCATTTATATCTTGCTTACTATGTGCTAGACACTGCTAACTGCTTTAGAAATATTATCTCATTTGATCCTCACAACGATGCTGTGAGGTAGGTACTATTATTGTCCACATTTTACAGATAAGGAAATTGAGGCAAAGTGTAGTTATATGACCTGCTAAGGATTAAAAAGCTAGTAAAAATTTGATACTGAATTAGAACTCAGGTCTTCCTGACTCTGGGACAATATTCCAACCCCTGTGCCACCTGTCTACCTCTAGAAGACTAGTTCATATAGAGAGGACTGAACCTATGAACAGCAACTCTCCAGTCTAGAAATTCATCTGTAAAGACACCTTTAGTCCAGATACACCCCAAAAGGTATTATATCCCTGCGAAATGACTAAAGATCTCTACTAATTCAGACTTGGGCACGTAGGTCTATAGTTCTGATAAGGACCACAATACGACTATTCCATCAGGTAATTTAGATGTAGGACAGAAAAATCAGCTAATCTCAAGTGAAGCATATCTATTTGACTTACAGCCAATATAAAAGCACACGACAGAGGAAATGAGAAATGTCTTCCCTCGTGTTTTGCTACTAATTTTCAATAAGCACATGCATGTTCTTGCACACAGAAATAGAACACATTGGTGGGAGAGTGTAAAACAGATTTATTTGTGAATTGTGACATATTTCATTATTTATGCATTTGTCTTAATAAATAATTAATTGCATTATATATTTTACTTTATTGCCAAGAAAATTATTGTGTTTAAGACCTAAAAGTGTCATTATTGTAAATGGATGACTTACATGAACAAAAATGCATTGGTTGGGGTTTGAGCTAAAGTGATGAGTAGTGAAATGATATTCCCCTTTTAGAGTTATACCAATAAAAACCCTTAGAGAATTTGAGTGCAGCTGAATGGTGGTGGTCCTTCTCAGGTAACCTAGATCTAACAGGGGCAAAACAGGTCAAATTAAAAGTGTGCCCATCCAAAGAGTAAAGAGGCATCCACATGTATAGATGAGAGTTATGAATCTTTGCAGTGTGGATTGTCAATCCACAAAGGCATTATAGAACAATTATTTATTAGTACGGTGTGTCCTGTGACTGAGGATCTCTATGACTGAATATACAAGTGAATTAAAAGGAATTGTCTGGGAACCTAAGACACACAAAGATTTAATAACTGGAAAATAACTAGAGGCAATGCAAATGTTTTGCATCCTCTGCAGGAAAACAAAAAGAATAAAGCTTAGTCTTACAAAAAAATTTGCACATAGAACAGCACAAGTAATTAGCCCTCATAACACATATTTATTTGTCTGGTCTTACTGATCTCTCCCTTGCTTTGCAGAAATCCCTATTACTTTCAACTCAGTGTGAAAATTAGTCATCTATTTCATTACCAATTCAACCAGAAAAAATATCCAAGTTACAAGAATTGCTAGTATCGCCAAGCTTGTTAAGAGAGTGAAGAGTTCACTGTTGTCTAATAATTAGCAAGAATAGTAGATTATTGTAATTTTCACATTTTATTTTGGAATGCTTTGTACAAGTAGTACTTTATGTTTTTAATTTGATTTTGGAGGTTATTATAAGATATAATAAACAAAGTTCTACTAAATAAGAAGTGGGACAATGATTTTCTTGGTTGTACTGTCTTTGATGACTACTTAAAACCTGGCTTCTTTAAAATTTGGGTCCTGTTGCAACTGAAACAAGAAGTTTCCAGTTTCATCTCATTTACATATTTTCAACATTTACACAAGAACCCTTGTTACTAAGAAGCTGAGGCAATTATATGGGAACCTAATATGTAATATGGGAATGAACATATGTAGATAAATTAGAATGATATGGTACTTATACTTCCAAAATGATTTTAAAGGAAATACCACTAAACTCTTTCAGTTTAAGGCAGAAAGAGATTCTAATCACAAAGAAAAGGTTCAGATTACACATTTTCAATCTGTTAAATACAGGCTATTAGCTGTTAAATGCCCTATTATTGCTAAAAGGTAAATAGCAAAGCACTTTCTTCTCTATTTGGAAAATAAAAGTATTTCAGATCTCTAATCTTAGGGATATTGAGCAATGATCTAACCTTCAAATTAAGTTCCATGTAATTCAGGAAATTCTTAAACAGTGATTCAGGTTTTAGAGACAAGATTTTATCAGGATATTAGGGTGCTTTTATTTATTTATTTTGTTAATGTTTGGACATGATTTGTATTACCTATAAAGGTCAGAAAAGCCTCCAAAGAATTCATAGAAAGCACTTCCCAGATGGCTATCTCATGGATAAATTAGTTGGTGCTTCACTTCCATTACACATTTTTTCAATGTTCCATAGAAATTTAAGTAGCCAGCCCTACAAAGAGATTACCCTGCATTCAAACTGAACAAAAGCCCAAATTGCATCACATCTTGAAAAAAGGTTGAGAAAATGTTGAGATCTTGGAATAGTAGAGTTAAAAGGGACCTTAAAAACCACCTGTTTAAGTCTTTAAGGACTGATACCAAGGTCCTTGAGACTCAGGGCCAAATCCATTTCTAACTCCTAGTCCAGGACACTATCCACTATACTACCCAGCCTTCATGGACAGTGGTGACAGATGAATTAGATGACCTGGCTTTGAACATTTCATTAGCTTTCAAGAAGTGTGTTTTTTTTTCTCATGTTAAGAAGTATTAATTTTATGAAATCACAAAATTCTGTGGAGACTGATACAGAAACTCATGATTGCTGGTATTTTCCTCTCGAAACCACTTCAGATTATAAAGTCTTGGGAACAGATAAAGATAGTTAGGGGTGTACAGATGACTGAAGTCAGTGTCACAGAGTTAGGACTGAAAAAATGCAGATGTAGAACTGGAAAAGATAGAAAAATTAAATTAGGAAAACACAGAAATCCTGGACTTTTTGAAGAAGAGTTAAGAGACATACAGACAGAGAAAGAAAGACAGAGAGACAGAGACATAAAGAGAAAGTAGTTACCTTCTAGTGAGGAAAAAAAAAAACACATATAAAAGTAAACTAAGAAGGAGACATGTCTAAGTAGCAGCATGGAAAATGGGTAAGAAGTGGTAATAGCAGTCTGGTTCCAGACAAGATAAAACTCAAACTGGTCAATGAAGGCCTATGGTGACTGCAGGGATAGAATCCGATTTCCAGGGATAGGGGAGAGGTGAACGTAATGGTTGAGTGGCTTAGAGATGTCCAGGAAGTGGTTTTATTAAGTTGATCCTTCATAATTAGTCTACTATATTAACTATTAATCTTCTAGATTTTCAAAAGTTTCACCAATATGCAAAAATTTTTCATAGCACCACTACCCCTCACTCACCCAAGATTTTTTGCCAGCGACAATTGTGTGTGAAGGGCTAGGAATGCAGCTGAATAAATGGAAAAGACAATGACCTCGGTACCTGTGTTCAGCATTGGATGTGCTTTTCTTATCTCCCATACTTTTACATGGGAGAATGAATTGTACTTGAGGTTTGAAAACTGAGTAATCATGAATCGAGAACTATTTGGCTCTTGGCAAATAGTTGTTGCCTAAAGTAGTTTAGGCTCCAGAGATCAAACCTGGTAGATATATAGAATGTTTACTAGGAGCTAGAATTGATGGAGATATCCAGCCCTGTGGTTAGAAATTTGTTAAGCGCAAAGCACTAGTTAGCTGGAAGAATCCTAGTATTTATTTTAAAAAGCTTGATGTATGGAACTGAGAATCTTCTTTTGGGCAGATGGAAGGTTCCTGGTATCAAAACTGAGGAAACAAGAGAAGAGAGCCTAAAGGGATAGAGTTTTACTAATCCTACACTTCCTACCTTTTCCAAAAGAAATGTAAGCAAGAAGAAAACTGATTGGATGTAAGCTGAAGTCCTTACTATTCCCTAAATGATGAGATAACTAAGGATTTTGGTTAAGCCATAAGCTTGAAGCAGGGGACATTTAGTGGAGAACATGTATTCAGAAGAAATTACGTATCTGGCAAAACAAGGCACATTAAACCCTTTACTATAAATTAATTATGTCTGTCAGTTGAGGACACTTTTGTAAACATTAAGTGTAAACATTTTGGTGGAGACTCATAAGCTATGATTTTAGGGGATAAAGATACTCCAGAAAATTGTAAATCTAGAATTGTTATTCACTGGGAACCACACACTGCTACATGGGGGTGTCTTCCAGACACTGACAATGATACAAAAAATGGTGAGCAGAGGAATTGAAAAATTATTCCATTTTATATGTCTTTTGATAATTAGGCAAGTCTATTTAAGAAGAACTTTAGGATTGTATCAAACTAACTGTTGAGAGCTCAATAAAATTGTGTTTTTGCCTCTGTCTTTCCTTTCCCTATCAGACAATACAAATTCAGACAGAGCTGAACAGTGTGGTATACTAGAGAGGAAGAGATACAGCATCAAAGAAAGGTTACCTGAGTCTTATAAACATCTCCTGTCAACAATTCTGACCCTTTTTGTGATCTCGGTGCTGTGATCTCTCTTTAATGGATATGCTTGACAGCAGCAATCCTTTACAAGTACTTTAAAAGCAGGCATAAGTAAAACATCCCAGACCACATCCATGGTTAATAATTAATGTTTATTCATTATTGGCAAGCATTGATTATAGGCTTAAAAGGAAGTTCTTTGCAGTATTGATCTTGGTGCTTTTGACTTGCTATGTAGACAACTGAAAGCAACACACACTTAATGGAAGTCCATCACAGTACTTAAAAAATTAAGTAGTCATTAAAGGCAAAGGGTGCTGAGACAGTCCTTGACTTTTACTGAGAAAGAAATGGAGTGTTCTTGAAGAAATTTTATATATAAATAAATATATGTGTATATCTATGTGTATATACGTGTATCTGTGTGTGTTACTTACACGCTATACTTTTTAACTTGAATAATGATGAGTAGAGTCATATTTGTGAGATTGAAATTTCAGCATCCTATCCAGATTCTTCAATATTGAACTTTGTGAAACATACTCATATGCACAAATACATTTTCTTTTTCTTTTAATTCTGGCTTGTTTTTACCATTTTAGGGCAATTGCAGTGTGGAATTATTGAAAACTCACTCATAAGTTATAGTCTTAGAGTTTTTGTTGTTTTTAATGAGGTACTCAGAGATAAAAGTAACTTGCTTATGGTGATTTTCCTGATACACATCAAAAACAGCAATTGAAAGCAGTCTTAAGCACATTATGGCCAGTATCTGATTCTTCTAGACACACTGCTTCTCAAAACCTGAATTATATAGTTGAATGACGTGAATATCATTGCTAATGTAAAGGATCACAACTCAATGTGTTCATTCTATTGTTTCATAATAATAATAATGAATTCTATGGCATGCTTATGGATCTGTTCAAAGGTTATAGCTCATTGAGACAGAAAAAATGTATCGCCCATATTTACTTATGAACACTAAAAATAACATCTCTAATGGTGAAATGAGGAGGGATATTGTTGAGAAAAGAGGGAGAAAAAAAGTACTGAAACAACAACTCTGTATTTGAGAAACGGTGTGTATGTACTTCTCCAGATTATTTTCTTGTACGTGGGTTAAGTTACAGAGGACAGCCACCTACACTACCTAATTCACAGAAATAGAATTCTTACTATTGCATAGCCAACAAGTAATCATTCAACCTCTGCTTGAAGGCCACCAAGGAGGAGGAAGTCACCATATATCTAACTAGTTCACTCTACCTTTGAACTGTTCTAATAGTTATAAATTTCTTTTTTTCCCCATGAAATCAAGCTCAGTTTAGCTTCTTTGCAACTTCTATCATTACTCCTGGTTCCATTCTCCCTCTTAGACTTAAAAGAACAATGCTAAACCCTTCTAAAATATCCAAACACAGATATCATTGAATTATTGCCTTCTCTAGGCAAGTCATGTCCAGTTCCTTCAACCAGTCCTCATATGTCATGCATGTAAGGCCCTTCATCATTCCGGTTGACTTCCTTTCATTGACATTCTGCAATTTACCAATATAGTTCTTAAACAATGATGCTCAGAAATGAATACAGAGCTCCAAATGTGATCTCACAAAGGGCAGTGCATATTGTGACTATCATCTCCCTATTCCTAGAACTTATGTCCCCCCAACCTTAAAGCAGTCTCTGATCACATTAAAACCGCTTTTGCCTATCCAGGTTTTCCTCATATTATATCATTCTAAGCAGATTTATTTATTTTTTGTTATATGTAAGTTTAAGACATTTACATTAATCTCTACTGGTTTTTATCCTTTTAAGATTCAACCCAGTCTTCTAGCTAGTCAAGAGACTCTTAGATTCTGACTTGGTTGTTCACTCAGCAATATCTCTTAATTTTGTTCAGTCTCCCAGTTTACTTGAATCTCTCCATTCTCTATTCTAGTTTGAACTAAAATCAGATGTTAATTAACATCCCTGCTGCCATAGTATTTCTTACCAATTCATGCTCTACATAGTGCTGAAATAACCTTCCTGAAACAAAGACTTGACCAGGATACTGCCCAGCTAAAGAAGATATTTTATTGACTTTTGCTTCTAGGATACATTTAAAACTCTTGTATTAGGTATTTCAATTCCTTCACAATCTGGATCCAATTTACCTCCACTCCCACTCTCCTTCATATTATATGTTCTAGTGAAAATAGTCAGTTGTTACTCACTATATTATCTCTCGTTCCATCACCCATGTCCATGCTTCTGACTAGTCTTTCTGTCATAGCTGGGATATTCTTTTTCATTCTCATCCTTCTAAAATTGCTCACTGACTTCACAGTCTATTTTCAATGTCATCAACTTTATGCAACCGTTTCTGACCCTGAAATTGTCAAAATTCCTTGCGAGAATGAAATGTTTTTTTAATATATTTTAAAATATAAACTTTCATGTAAATCCCCCCTTTCCCCTAGAATACAAAATCCTTAAAGGCAAGGATGATTTCATTTTCATCTCTGTATCTGTGGTGTCTAGAACAGTGCCTTATCATAGAGACAAGGTCAATAAATTCTCAGTTATTTGAATGGAATTAAAAGGTGTTCATAAATAAGATACATTTCCAAGGATGGTCAATATCATTCTAATTCTCCCTTTAAAAGAAAAGAAAAACAAATAAGTAAATAAATATACCAAAAACTTTTGTAGCAACTACCATACCTATGCAAGAAGTAGTATGAGGGAAACAGATCAGAAAACATACTATGGAAAGTAAGCTGCACCATTTATAGAGAGACAACAGATGAATAACCCAAGTAATACATTCAAACCCAAAGAAAAGTTTAAATATTTTTAAAAAGTCTCTGACACAGTTAGCTGGTTGTGTTAGACCAATCTATGGAAGTCAAGTGTTCTGTACATAACTGAAATTTCAGCTATTGAGGGAAGTTGAAGCTGGTGGATTGCTTAAGTTAGGGATTTCTGGGCTGCAGTAGAACTAAAGTCAATCAAGTTTCCACACTAAATCAGGTACCAATAATGTGACTCTCTGGGAGCAGAGGAAAATTGGGTTGCCTAAAAATGGGAAAACTGGCCCAGGTCAAGAAAATGGAAAAAGTTGAAGTTTCTGTGGCAATCAGAATAAGAATCAGGTCCAGGAATAGTCAGTTCATATTCAGGCTTTGCAAGAAAGAGAAACCAGTTAAAATTAATGATCATAATGATAATGGTGGTGGTGATAATAATAACAGTAACAATAATAATTTACATTAATCTGTGTGAGAACATGGATATCACACAGGATAAGAATGTGTAGGTGGGTTGTGATTTATATTATTGATGAAGAAATTAAGACCAAGATAAATGACTTGGCCATGGCAACAGAGGTGATAATTATTAAACCAGAATTTAAATGCCTCTTTTCTGACTTAAAATTCAGCATTTTTCCCAACAGGCCACAGTGTAAAATCTTTAAAATGAGATTAAATATATGAACATAACAGAACAGGAAGGTTTTTTGTATTTAATAATTATCTGTTCCATGGATCACAAGAAAAATCTAAATAAATGAGAATATACAGAATGAAATCATTGGCTCATTACAAAGAAATTATGAGTATATTTTTGGAGTCAAAGTACTATATGCCATAGTGGATAGAGTATACACTTTAGAGCAGTTGTTCTCAATCTGTGGGTCACGACCCCTTTGGGGGTCAAATGACCCTTTCACAGGGGTCACCTAAGACAATCAGTAAACACATATTTCCGATGGTCTTAGGAACCAAGACACCGCTTCTCTATCCATCTCCATGCAGGTCTACCCACATACAGATATGCCCACATATGAATATTAAAGGGTCATAGCATTAGGAAGATTGAGAATCACTGCTTTAGGGTCAAGAAAACTGAGTTCATACTCTGCCTCAGTCATTGTCTAGCTGCTTGATCCTAAACTTTTAATTTAACTTCTCAGCCTCAATTTCCTCATATATAAAATGGTGATGATAATAATAGTACCTATCTAATAGAATTATTGTGAGGACCAAATGATGAGATTTACTATAAAGTCCTTAGTAAAATTTAAAGTTGCAAATAAATGTTTGATTGAATTTGTAGGTTATGCTATTGAATGAATGAAGTATTCCACACTCATAATCTGTCACTTCTTTAAAGAAAGGAAAGAATCACATTTTCACAATTGCTTTACTGATCCAATTTTTATCATTACAATAACACATGATTCCACGTGTTAAAGGAAGGCAAGAGAAGGAGAGAAAATGTATTTATAAAGTTCCTACTGTGTGCCAGGGATTGTGGTAGCCCTTTATAAATATTGTTTTGTTTTATCTCATTTAATAAGTCCTCGTGTATATTGTTTTACTGGCTCTGCTTACTTCTTTCAACATCAGTTCATTTAAATTTTCCTTTTTCACCCTTGAATTTCCAATTTTTACTATGATTATTTATGATAAAGTAATGTGCTATTATATTTATGTGCCACCAATCATAAGACATTGCTCATATGAATAGCATATCCTTTGCTGCCAGTTCTCTGAAATCTCACAAATGTTCCTATGAATCTGTTGGTGAAAATATGACCCTTCTTTTTGTCTTTGCTTTCCCTGAGTTATGTGTCTAATATAGGGGTCAAATTGGATGGACATTTTACATACGTTTTTATTTTTAAAAGCATAACTCCAACTTGCTTTCCAGATTGGTCAGGACAATTTTCAATTCCACCAATACTGAATATTTTTCTCATTGAAAGAAAGAATATTAGAAAAAATGTTTCCTTTCTAATTTTTTAAAGAATAATTTGTCTGGCATAGGTATTAATTACTCTAAATATTTAATAGAAATTGCCTTAAATGACTCTGGAATAGAGTTCTCCCACCTCCCCACCCCCTTTGGTAGTGTCTTTATGGTTTATTCAATCACATTTAGAATTCTATTTCATGGTCTATTAAATAGGACACTTTATATTTTTCTAGGTAATCATCCAGTTCCTTTAAATTCTAATATTTGCTAGTGTATCATTGCAGATAGTAGATTCAGATCATCCTTTGTGTGTTTTCTCCTTGTTATTGTTGTTGGTTAACTTATTGGTAATTTGATCTACTTTATTTATTTTTGTCAAATTGGATATAGGTTTATTGATTTTGTTAGACTTTTGATAAAGAGAATAATTCATATTGCTAATCTTTTCTATAGATTTTTTATTTCCATTTTGCATATTTGTCTAATTTTCAATATTTTTTTTCTTTTTGGCTTAATGTAAGTTTATAACTGTCTTTATTTAAAAACATGTAATTGCCCAAGTCAGTTCATTTCAAATGTTACAATTGTGTTGCTATATAATTTCAGAAATAATTTATTTCTCCTTCGAAATACTTTGCCTACATCCTCAGAATTCTGGCATATTGTCTCAATGTTGTTTGTTCCTTTTATATTTTTATTTGATATATTTTTTGTTATCTGACATACTTTATTAAGGATAGCACTAAGTAATCATTTAGAACTATTTTCCCCCTTACAGTTTCTGTGTTAACAATTATGTAATACATACATGCACACATGCA
>CM053581.1:377870383-377895131 GCA_028627135.1 Pseudochirops cupreus | reverse complement strand
TTTTATGTTTGCTTTGTCTGATTACATGATTCCAATGATATGCTTTTTTTTAAATGATGAGATGCAAATAAATTTTATTCAAAACTCTCATTTTTATTCTGCATATAAAATTTTCACATAAAACAAAATGTTTTATTTTATTAACCCATCTTCTTTTGTCAATCCAATTATATTTAAAGTTATAACTGTTCTTTGTGTTTTCCTCTATTTTATATTAATTTTTCTCTTCCTCATTTAATATTATTACAGTACAATTATTTCTAGTTATCTTCCTGTATCACTCTTCCCCCCCTTTATCTAAAATAAGAAATCCACCTAGGTACTGCTATGTTCTTTCTTCTCATTCAGTTCTAACCCTCTGCAATTTGGCTTTTGACTTCATCATTCAACTGAACCTGTCTACTGTAAAGTTATTATTCATATCTTAATTGCCACATCTAATGAATTTTCTAAATTTTGATCATCTTTGGCCTCTTTGCATCATCATTTGATAGTACTGATCATCTTCACCTGGATAGTCTCTCCCCTCTAAGTTATCCTGACAGTGGACTCTCTTGGCTTTCTTACCACCTGTCAGACCATTCCTTCTAAGTCACTTTTGCTGATTCTTTCATCCATGTCATATTGTCTAACCATGGGTATACCCTATAGCCTGGGTCTATTTCTCTTATTCTTACTCATGGTTCGTCAGTCCATGATTTTTTTTTAATCTCTGTGGGGCTCTGCTTCCAGAAGGGAAAGCTCTGTCCCAAATCCCTGGAGTCCTCCCATCTGTGGTAGCTCTCAGGAAGGTGCTGGGTCCCTTTCCTACTTACTTCCAGCTCATTGGATAATGAAGATTCCAGGAATGAGGCCCAAGACTGGGATCCGGATCCAGGCTGCTCAACGCGAGAGCACTTGGCCTCTGAATAATCACTTAGTCCCCCTGCTGTCTGCAGGCCACAGGCACAGAAGCTGCAATGCAGAGGCGGGTGCAAAACCTCTGCCTTTTGCTTTCCAGCCCTAGAGGCCTTTCAGCTGGACCACTTTTCTCCCCCGATTTTGCAAGTCCCACTGGCCTAGTTCTGAACGCTGCTTGCAGCTGCCGCTAATCCAAGGCTCCTCTGCTCCTCCCATCCAGCCGTCCCTGGGGCTCAGCCAGGGCTTTAGGCCAGGCTAGTTTTGGTTCACAGTGCTGATATGGTTCCTTGTAGCCAAGCTGACTTTAGTGGAAAGTATATTTGTGTGCGTTTTGGAGTTCTAGGAGTAGTTGAGAGTCATATTTTATGGGTATTTTGGGGTGGCTATATTAGAGCTGCAATATGTTGCTGCTCCTATGCTGCCATCTTGGCTCTGCCCCCTGAGAGGTTTATATAAACTGATGCTAAGTGAGAAGTGCAGAACCAGGAGAAATTTGTACACAATGACAGACACAATGTATGAGTGATGACCAACTTTGATAAACTAGACTCTTCTCAGCAATGAAAGGTTATAAGACAACTCTAAAAGACTCGGGATGGAAGGAGATGTCTGCACTCAGAGAAAGATCAAGAAAGAATAGAGTTTAAATGCAGACTGAAGCAAATTACATGCTCTCTTTTTTTCCCCATGTTTTGTTTTGTTTCCTCTTTCTCACTGTTCATTCCATCAGTTACAACTCTTCCTTACAGCCAGATTAATGTCCAATGTGAAAGTATTTGCAGATCCTATACTTGATTGCATGCCACCATGGGGGTGAGGGAGAGGTGAAGGGAGAAAATTTGAAACTCAAAAGATTGTGGAACTAAATATTGTAAACTAAAAGCAAACAAACAAATAAGAATATAAAAAATTAAAAAAGAGAAAAAGAGAAAGTATAATTTGTGAATATTAAAATTTCATTTGCATCTGTCTCCTATTCTTAGATTAGGTAAGAGACTAAGGGCCTTAAACACTGTATATACTGTGTTATACTTGCTGATCTTGGTGTTACAGTTTTCTCTGTACAGTCTAAGTCTCTGGAGGGAGTATTCCAGCTTTAGTGCATACATATATACATATATAAATACACACACACATAGTTCCATTGTGGGATATACCTAAAACCCCAGTGGTGAGATATAATAACTAGGTTTTGGAATAGTGAACCTGTCTCTGAGTACCCCTACCATTAGCCACCAGTGACGAATGACCTTGTTCTATAAACTGTTTAACATCTCTTAGGTTTTGCAAAGTGATTTTGACTTTAAAGACATAACAGTAAAAGTACAAGTGTTTTCTCCCAAAACCTTGGAGTCACATTCTTCTATATACTATCTGAGGTTCTAAAGAGAATCGTATCACTCTTAGAATAATTGGTACATAACATTGGGACCAAACACGGCATCAATGAATATTGCGTGAGTCCTCATCTCAGCTACCACTGTGTTGGATCCTGAAATGTACTTTTCATGTCATTAGTGCTAGGCTAAGAGAAAAGAAAAATTGCATGGACTTAACTCTTGAATTCACAAATAAACAGCTTTCCTGATCTTTGAAAATCATCAAGATCATAACCTCCATATAAAATTTTTCCAACTAAAACAAAAGATTATATGTTTAGACAAGGAAGTGGAGCCTATATTTACTAGCTCTAACATGGAGAAGGCCAAAGATCTTTCTGCATGCAGCATTGTCTAGCACTAGATAGCTTTAGAGAAGGAGTCAAAATAATGTGAAGAGGTCCAAACAAGAGAGAAAGAGAAGGCTGGCTGATGCCCTTTTTACTACCTCTATGTCCAATAAAAGAGTCTTCTATTCATCATGTGATTAGCCTTCTGCAGTACACCATATAACACCATACTACAGAAGAAACCAGTTTCAAAATGTCTATACATGATCCTAAGTCTCCCTAAGATGTTTCCATTATATTCTATCATACTTCTCTCAGAATCCCATTCCACTGGGGATTTGTATTAGCTGAGCATGCTAATGCGCTCTGCAAAACGTCATTGGGATTGAGCTTCCTGACCAGCCTTCCTACACCGAATATTTGCTACAAGGGAGAGTTCATTGGTTAGGGAAGAGGATACGACTATGTTCAAAAATAAAACAATATGAAACAATACATGAAGAAAAAATAAAAGAAAAAGAATTCTAGTTACTCACTTGTCCTTATTTTAAATAGTCTTTCTGCTGCTTTGGAGAAATTGGGGAATATAAGTTTTTGGATACCTAAAAACTACCTGAAGATTTTTTTTTAAATTTTCCTCATAAGAAATATACCAGAGAGACACTATTCATGGGCAATCTTGACAGAATGAAAGCATTTTGTCATCCTGCTAGTAGGAAAGAGATTAAATTTATGGTTTAATAACTTGTGATACTGCACTTGAAGTATATGCAAAGTGTTCTTGTAACCTTTGCTGTGTTGTAAAAAACATTCACACCATTAAAAATGAGAACCTTAGAGCAGAATACAGGAAAAAAGAGTCAGATGAGAATTACCCCTTACTGCAACTTTTCATTAAAACCAAACATTTTATTACTACTCTTAAATTTTAAGGCAGAATCCCACAGGTCACACTGTTCACATAGGGAGAAGATAATGAAAATAGACTGTGAAAACATCAATATATCATATAACAACTATGCAAAAAGGCTTAAGTTTGGCTTCCAGAAAATAGGTGATCAGGTCAGTTAACACAAAAAGTCTTTTGCTGGAGATTCTTTCAATCCAAGTTAACAGGCATGAGATACAGAAGTATTGGGATATACACTATGGGAATGTGAGGAAAAGTAAACAGATTCACTTTTGGAAGGAGTTGTGTGTTTCTCTGAAAGTAAATTAGGTAGTACATATAAAATAAGGACTTAATGATACTAAAATACAATTTTTTAAACTTTTCAGTTCAAATATGCAATAGGTAGAGGAAGTTTCTAGTGTCAAAACACCCTTTACCAATGTAGCTTAAAGCCTTGGACACGTTCCTAGAGCAGTGAGAGGTTAAGTGCCTTGCCTGGGATTTTGCAGCTTGAATGTGTTGAAGAAGTGACTTGATTTCAGATTCAAAATTATCATTTACAACCCTAAAAATGGTGTTTGTTGGCAATTCCTTGAAAATGTGTGTCAAATATGCTTCTTTGATCAAAAAGAACTGGTAAATTTTGAAGGACTGGGTATTGGAAATGTATTTGATAATATTTTCTTAGCCTTATAAAAAACCATAGCACATCTGAAACTAGAATGCTATGTACAGTTCTAATAATTCCATCTTGTAAAAGACAAAATTAAATTGAAAGTGTAGAAAGGGGGAAAGTAGGTCAAGGGGAATGAGAATTTCCCTCTGATTAGAGAAACTAGAAAGGGAAAGAGAAAATGGAAGAAAAAAAAGGCAAAGAAGAGAAAGAAGAATTGAAGGGAAGAAAAGAATAAAACAAACAGAGGAAGATGAGAATGAATAAGGGTAGAAAGGGTAGAAGAAAGGAGCAGTAAGGAGTTAGCAGTTAGAGAGAGAGAGAAAGGAATATAATAAGGAGGGGAAAAAACCTAATGACTGAGAAGAAAGGGAAACAGGGGAAAAGCAGAAAAATAAAAGTTAAGAGGATCGTGATGAGAATGATAACTACAACAAAGAAGGATTCCAGAAGGAACAATGATTGTTCAGCCTGGAGAAGATGAGACTTAGAGATGACTTTATTGTCATGAGTAAGTATCTGAAGTGCAACTGTGAGGAAGAGATATTAAAAATGTTCCATTTGGTCCAGAGTGGAGAACTAGAAGCAAAAGAGGTTGTCTGAAGACCCATTTAGGTTTGGTATCTGCTAGATCTTCCTAACAATGAGTACCGTGGTTTAATGAAATTAGTTGTCTTCTACCCAAAGAGTTGGCCATTGCTAAGAGATATGCAAGCAGAGGCTGAAAGTTTGTGACAGCAAATTTTGAAGAGAGATTTCTTTTCACGAGAGTGGAGCCAAGATGGGGAGGAGAAAAAGCAGGAAATTGCTTGAGCTCCCACTCTAACCACCTCCAATACCTGTAAAAAATAATTCTATACAAATTTTAGAGTTACAGAATCCACAAAGTGACAGAGAGAAACAAATCTCCCACAGAAGGCAGCCTCACAGGTGTTAACTGGGCATTGGGTATTGGAAATATATTTGATAATATTTTCTTACTCTTATCAAAAACCTGGGTGTTGGATGTGTGTTTGATAATATTTTATTATTATTATTATATTTTTATTATATTTTTAAAAATATATTTATTTACATATATTTAAAATATTTATTATTATCATTACCATTATTATTATTATTATTATTATTATAGAAAGGGTCTATCAGACTGAGCTGGGAGCAGAGAGCAGTCCTATGTGAACTATGCCAGTCCAGACCCTGGGGGGCCCATACCTGTGGCACAGACCCACCTGAGCAGACTTCAGGAGAGTGAATCACTGGCAGCTGTGGCAGTTTACAGATTTCTCAAGTCATAATGGCTAAAGAGAAAGAAAAGGTCAGTGGGCAACTTTATTGGAACTGGGTGAGAGAAAAGCAAGGTCTGGTCCCTGCCCTAGAAGTGGTGGAAGTGTTGGTGACTGAAGTTACTTTCATGTGGCTACTTCCTGAGTACTGGGCCTACAGATCATAGGGGGACGAAGCAGCAATTTACAGGGTAATTATCTTTGTTTTGACCTGCTTGGATGGGGGTCACAGTCTTGGGTGGTGGTTCTGAGGTGAGGAGCACTAGTGTGGCAGAGCTTCTGATGGCTGTAGAGAGGGTGCCCTCCTTATAGCTCTGACAACAGCTCTGACAACTGTTGCCCAAAACCCCAGAAATTTGGGACATAGCACTCTCCTCTCTGGAAGCAGAGTTCTACCATGGCAAAGAGCTCAAAAGTCAAGTAAATGACTGGCAAGATAAGCAAACAGAGGAAGTGTAATCAGACTTTAGAATCTTTTTTTGGGGGGGGGGGAGGGAGACAAAGAGGATGAAAACACAGAACCAGAAGAAAAGAAAATGAAAACTGTTGCATCAAAAGCCTTCAAGAAAAATATGAACTTGTCACAGGCCATGGATAAGCTCAAAAAGGATTTTGAAAATCACCTAAGAGAAACAGAGGAAAAATTAGGGAGAGAAATGAGAATGATGCAAGAAAATCATGAAAAAAATGAGTCAACAGCCTGGTTGAAGAAAATAACACCTTAAAAAATAGACTAACTCACATGGCAAAAGAAGTCCAAAAGGCTAATGAGGAGAGAATGCCTTAAAAAGTTGAATTGGTCAGGTGGAAAAAGAATTTCAAAAAGCTCACTGAAGAAAATGATTCCTTCAAAATTAGGTTGGAACAAATGGAAGTTAATGACTTTATGAGAAACCAAGATACTATATAAAAATCCAAACAAGAGATTCCTTTTCAGATAGGGGTTGGGCTAAATTTTCATTTGTAGGATTTATGCAGTGTTGAAGCAGTTATTATGACCACTTTTATCCTCATTGTGGGAAAAATATCTCCTTTTCTGAATTCATGTGGTAGGTAAACATTGCCAATATTTATCTACTATAAATGCAAAAATTATAGAGGTAAAAGCTAGGTTTTTTTTTGCTAAAGCATAGGATCAGAACTTGGACTAAATAAATAAATGAATGAATGAATAGATAAACAAACAAATAAATAAACAAACCTGAGTGAAGATTCTAACAAGAGCTTTTTATAGACAAAAGCACATCAAAGTGAAAAATAAATAATTCTTTTACATATTGCAATCTTGTGTATTCCTCCATGGTCATAAATGTTGAGGAAAAGACAGATTCATAATTACATGTTTCCTTCAATGCCATAAATGTTGAAAAAACTTAAGGAAATTCACTATCTTATACATCCTCAAAGAAAGCGAAACCTACTTAAATAGAATTTAAAAGTAAACTAGGAAAGGTCACAGATTAAGTTACAACTAGAGGCTTATGATGGACTGATTAAGGGCAAAATTTATATAACACCAAGGTAAAGGCAAAAGCTGATGTCTGGGCAATCCTTCCTTACACAGTTAGCAAGGGGACCTAACAAACAACTAAATCACTTTTGGGAGCCCAAACTTCCCTTTGGTTTTTATCAGAGGAATGCAAAGAAAGCACTTTTCATTTAGCACTATTTTTCCAGGAATCAGGTTTTGGTTTGCTGAGGTTAATATTAATTGTATACAAACTTTTAATATGGAAAAAAAAACTTGCAGAAGGAATGGCCCTGAGTATGAATTTTAAAAAAAGAATAAAATGAAATTTAAAATTACTATAATACTATTTTACAGATAAGGAAAATGGATCTGAGTGGTGGTTATGGCAAACAATACAATGAAACCTACCTAATAAGTACAGAGTCAGAATTTGAATTCCCAGTCCAATACTCTATGCACCACACTATACTATCCTGACTCCTAAGTGATCTTTAAGGCTCTTTCCTACGTAAAACCTGTGATTTTGTGAAATTGTGACAGGCATTTTTAAATTAACATAAATTTGCTCATGAAGTCTCATGATATTACAACCAAGATGCTGCCAGTAATAAGTTGAGGGAGATATTGTGATGAGGATGAGGATGATGATCATTGTTGTTATTATTATTTGGTTTATCTTGCTAGGTTGAAAAATGCTGTCACTGTTGGCAGGTCTGATTCCAATGCTGATGAGTCTGGAAGCTTCAAACTGCTCTGATCTTCCTACCTCTTCAGGTTCACTCATACTTAGACAACCTGGTGGACCTCTGGTTCCCTCAGCCTCACCACATTAGCATCTGACTTAGTGCTATGACTTGATCAGTTTTATCCCTACTGAGGTTAAGAACTTCCCAAATTCAAGCTTTTCACCATCTTTAATCTGCCTCAATAACAGGAACTACAAATGTATGTAACCACACTTGGTACAGAGGTAATTTTAGAAACAGTAAAAGGAAATACTGAATTGCACATTGTGTAATATTTATTCATACCTATGGTGATGGTTCTATAGAAGGAGGAGTGTGCTGAGATTGACAAAAAGAATAAAATGAAGAGCTATTTGGATGCAGATATATCTTTGTTTATTTGTTTTTGTTTTCTTTTTTTTTTCATGTTGAGTGACCATATGAATGGTTCTCTGTCCTCTTTCATTTTTTCCATGTATGGAAAATAAAATAATTAAAAATTGTTATGGTATGTGAGCTACCTCTCCTACGAGTTTTATTTTTGGGATCTTTTTAAGAGGTGATCATTGAATTATTTCAATTTCTATTTTGCCCTCTGGTTCTAGAATAACAGGGCAATTTTCCTTAAGAATTTATTGAAGGTTGATTTCTAGGCTCTTTTTTTAAATCATGGCTTTCAGATAGTCCAATAATTCTTAAATGATCTCTCCTGGATCTATATTCCATGTCAGTAGTTTTTCCAATGAGATATTTCACATTGCTTTCTATTTTTTTTTTTCATTTGTTTGGCTCTGTTTTATAGTATCTTGCTTTCCCACAAAGTCATTAGGTTCTATTTGCTCCAGTCTAATTTTTGAGGAGTTATTCTCTTCAGTGAGTTTTTTAAATTTCTTTTCTATTTGGACAATTCAGCTTTTTAAGGCATTGTTCTCATCTTTGGCTTTTTTGGGCCTCTGTTGCCATTTGAGTTGGCCTATTTTTTAAGGTGTAATTTTCTTTGGTATTTTTTAGGTCTTCTTTAGCAGGCTGTTGGTTCACTTTTCATGATTTTCTTGTATCATTCTTATTTCTCTTCCCAATTTTTCCTCTACTTCTATTACTTAATTTTCAAAATCTTTCTTGATCTCTTCCATGGCCTGTAATCAATTCATATTGTTCTTAGAAGCTTGTGATGCAGGAGTTTTGACTTTATTGACTTCTGCTTCCATGTTTTGATCCTTTTTGTTCCCAAGAAAGGGTTCTGTTTTTTGATTGTTCTTCCTTTGCTTGCTCATCTTTTGAGCCAATTACTTGACTTTTGAGCTCTTTGCCACAGTAGAACTCTGCTTTCAGATTAGAGAGAGCTTTGTCCCAAATTGCTGAGGTTTTCACAAATGTAGTCAGAGGTCTGACGAGTGCACCCTCTGTAAACCTACCAAAAGCTCTAGCACACTGGTGTTTCTCACCCAAGGACCACCACTGAAGACAGCAACCCAGATCCAAGTAGGTCAAAGCAAGAGCAATTACCCTCTGAATGGTCACTTAGTCCGCCTACAATTTGCAGAACAGGAACTCTGGAGGGAATTATGGGGTAGCAGCTTCAGCCACCACACACACCTCTGACACTCCATGCCCTGAGGGAAGGGGACCTTGCTCTTCCATAACCCAGTTCCAACAGAGTTCCCCACTGACTTTTTACTTTCTCTTTGGTGTTTATGGATTGTGAAGTCTGAAAACTGCCATAGCTGCTGGTGATTCCCTCTCCTGAAGTCTGCTCTGGCTGGTCTGGGCAGCTAGTTGGGGCCACCCTGGGTCTGGCCCATGCCACTCACATGGATTTTCACTCAGCTCCCAGCTCAGTGCAATAGACCTTTCCTGTTGGCCTGCCAGGCTGCCCTCAGTGGGACATTTGTTTCTCTCTGTCTCTTTGTGGGTTCTGTAGCTCTAAAATTTGTTTAGAGTCATAATTTACAGGTATTAGAAGTGGTTGGGGTGGTAGCTTATAAAATTTCCTGCTTGTACTCTGCTGTCTTGGCTCCCCTCCCAGGAGCCATTTCTCAAAACAACTGGAATATGGGAAATTCCTTTCACTGGCTATAGGTACAAAATAACTGCTACCCTCTAGGAGGAAAAAAAGACTATAAATAAAATATAGGATTTTATAAGCTGTGATGTATAAAATCATTTTATTGAAAAATGATCTCATCTTTCAAAAAAAAGTTGCTCTACATTGGTCAGCACTTATTTTTCGTGCTAATATAAACACTTGTTTTCTGTCCATCCTACTTCATTGGCTATTGTAGTGATATAATGGTGGTATAGTAGTGGTATAACTACCACCTCAGAAGGTGGCATAACTTCTGAGATATTATTGTAAAGTATCATAGAATTACAGATTTAGAAATGAAAAGATTGTTAGAAGTCATCCAGACCAGACCTTGATTTTATGGATGAAGAAATTTAAGTCCAGAGAAGTTGTCACTGATCCAAGGTCACATTCACGCTCAGTTGCAGATCCAACTACTTTGACCCAAATCCAACATTAAGAGAAGTGCTGATATTGTTTGTTTAATATAAAACAATGATTTGAACTTCTGGGAGCCAAGATGGTGGAGTGAACAAGTGCTCTCACTCTCCTTTGCTGACCTTGAAAAACCAAGATGATGTTGATCCAGGAAAAATATTGGATCAAAAACAGAAAAAGAGTGCAGCAGTCTTTTAGATTTGCAGGCTAGGGTTATTAATGAGAGAAGTCCTCCTTCCTGTGGTTGAAGGGAATCAGTACAGGACAGAATGCATCCCAGCAAGCCAGCAGCAAGTCCCACCTCAGCAGACCAAAGGGAGATCCTGAGTCCCAAGGAGGTGGACTCAGAAAGCAGTGACACCAGGACCCCAGGCATGCGTTTGCACAGCCAGTGGAATTGGCAGACTCTAACACCCTGTGTTCTAGTGTAGCCCTAGGGTAGGATGAGAGCTCTAGTGGTGAGACCACCCCTCCTGCACACCTCATGCTACAAGCTTCAATGCAACCAGAAACAGAAAGACATCACCTGAACTTGGCACATGTCAATCAGTTTTAACTCCGTCCCCGGTAAGCTACAGCATTATATAGCAGCTAACTGCCAGAACCAGAGGACACAGCATCCAAAATAAGTAACAAGTCCACTAGTCCCCATCACAAAAAGCATGGGGAAGGCATCACTATTCCCCAGAGGCTGAGATCCATTTTAAAAGCCAGGAAAAAGACAATCACAATGAGCAAGAAGCAAATTAGAACAGAAAAGACCATAGATTCTTCCTATGGGTAAAGGGAAGATGAAAATATGAATTTGGAAAAAGGACAGAACTGACAATATACCAACATTTAAAACATCAAAAGGGAATGTGAACTGGTCTTGAGTCAAAAAGGCTTTCTTAGAAGAGCAGAAGAAGGAATTAAGTAGACAAATTAGAGAAGTAGAAGAAAAATTAATCAGTTCTTTTAAATATACATTTGAAAAAATAGAAAAAATTACTAAAGAAAACAATTCCATAAAAGTATTTGGAAATTAAATTGTCTAATAATAAAGAATGAGTAGGTCAAACAACAAATCATAGAAACAATCAATAACTTAATTCAAGAGAATGACAATAATGAGATATTATACCAAAATTTTTAGGATGCAGAGAAAATGATTCTTAGGTGAAATTATATATATCTTAATGCTTACATGAATAAAATAGAGATAGAGGAGATCAATAATTTGGGCATGCAATTGAAAAAGCTAGAAAAAGAACAAATTAAAAATTCCGAATTAAATACGAAGTTAGAGACACTAAAAATCAAAGGAAAGATTAATAAAATTGAAATTAAAAAAACCATTGAACTAACAGACAAAATTAAGAACTGGTTTTATCAGGAAAAATTTGAAAAAAAAAACCTTTTGTTAATTTCATTTTAAAGAAAAGAAAGAAAACCAAAATACCAGTATCAAAAATGAAATGGATGAATTCACCACCAATGAAGAGGAAATTAGAACAATAATTAGGAATTATTTTGCCCACTTCTATGGTCATAAATTTGACAATATTAGTGAAATGGATGAATATTTACAAAAAAATAAAATACCCACATTAAAAGAAGAAGAATTAAAATACTTAAATTACCCCATCTAAGAAAAAGAAACTGAAAAAGTCATCAATGAACTCCCTAGGAAACAAATCTCCAGGGCCGGATGGATTTACTAGTGGATTCTGTCAAACTTTTAAAGAAAAATCAATTCCAATGATAAATAGACAGTTTGGGAAAACTGGCAAAGGAGGAGCCCTACCAAATTATTTTTATGATGAAAATATGCTACTGATACCTACGCATGGAAAAGGCAAATCAGAAATATAAAATTATACGCCAATTTCTCTAATGAAATATTAGCAAAAACATTACAGCAAACTTATAAAGAGAATAATATATTTTGATCAGTAGGAGTGCAGGACTGGTTCAATATTAGGACACCTATCAGCAAAATTGATTATGTCAACAACAAAACTAACAGAGATCATATAATTACATCAATTGATGCAGAAAAAAAAACTTTTGATAAAATACAACCCCCATTTCTATTAAAAACTCTAGAGTGCATACGGATAACTGGAGTCTTCCTTAAAATGATAAGTAGCATCAACCTAAAACCTTCAGTAAGCATTATCTGTAATTGGGATAAGCCATATGCATTTTCAGTAAGTTTGGGAGTAAACCAAGGATGTCCATTATCATCCTGTTGTTCAATATGGTACTGGAATTGTTAAATTAATTTTTAAATTTTTAAAATTTTAATCTATTTATTTACTTCAGTTTACAAGATTCAGTTCCACAAGCTTTGTGTTTCAATTTTTCTCCTCCACCCTTACCCTACCCCAATCCCCATGGCAGCAAGCAGTCAAATATAGGATATACAAATAATTTCACATTAAACATCAGTAAGGTTGTAGAAAAGGATTGTAACCAATGGAATGAACAATGGGAAAGAGGAAACAAAACAAAACAAAAAAAAAAAGAGATGAAGTAGTTTGCTTCAATCTGCATTCAGACTCTATAGCTCTTTCTCTGGATGTGCATATTTCTTTCCATCATGAGTCTTTTGGAATTGTCTTATAAACTTACATTGCTGAAAGGAGTCCAATCTACCAAGGTTAATCATCACACATATGTTGTGTCTGTAATTGTGTACAAATTTCTCCTGGTTCTACACTTCTCACTCAATATCAGTTTACATAAATCTCTACAGGTTATTATGAGGGCTGTCTGCTCCTCCTTTCTTATAGCACAATAGCATTTCATTACATTTATATACCACAACTTGTTTAGCCATTCCCCAATTGATGGGCACTCCCTTGATTTCCAATTATTTGCCACCACAAAAAGAGCTGCTATAAATATTTGTGTACATACAGGTCTTCCTCCCATTTCTATGATCTCTTTGGGATACAACCCTAGAAATGGTATTGTTGGGTCAAAGAATATGCACTTATTTATAGCCCTTTGGGCATAGTTCCAGACTGCTCTCCAGAATGGTTGGATCACTTCACAACTCCACCAACAATGCATTATTGTGGAAATGTTAAATTTAGCAATAAGAGAAGAAAAAGATATTGAAGGAATTGGAATAGGCAAAGAAGAAACTAAGTTATCATTCCTTGCAGATGATATGATGATATACTTGGAGAATCCTAGGGAATGAAGTAAAAAAAAATACTTGAAATAATAAACAACTTTAGCAAAGTTGTAGGATATAAAATAAACCCACATAAATCATCAACATTTCTGTATGTTACTAAGAAAGCTCAACAGCAAAAGATAGAAAGAAAAATTTCATTTAAAATTACTAGACATAAAATATTTGGGAGTCTACCTGCCAAAACAATGCAAGCAATTATATGAACACACTTACAAAATACTTTTCGCACAAATAAAGTCAGATCTTAAAAAGTGGAAAGATATCAATTGTTCATGATATACTTTTGATAAACCCAATTTCCCAAGATTCTGGCACAACCACCTAAGATTTTGACCAATGCATTCATCCCCTTCCACATCACCGTGTTTCCTTGTCACTCTTTGAAATCTCATTTTGCCTCCCTTTGCTTCCCCAAACTCATCATCTTGCAGAAACTCTAATTTTAAAAGTAACCAATAACTTCCTAATCCCCACATTCAACGATAACCCTTCACCTCCATTCCCAAACTTCTTGACCTGTCTGTAGAGTTTGACACTATTGAATATCCCTGTCGCCATTGCTAACTCTCTTTCCCCCTTTGGCTTCTTAGTTTGGCTTTCTCCTCCCAAGATTTGATATTTGAATTTCTTTTCACACTTGGCATTATTTTTCCCTTACTGATCTCATTTATTCTCGAAGCTTAAGCTATTATCTTACTGTGAGTGGCTCCTAAATCTTTACCTTTAGACATCATCTTTCTTCTGAACTAGACTTGTAACTTGTGGGCTTCTGGTTACTTAAAGGTTTGTCAATTGTGTATCTCAATGACACAATGAAGACAATATATCCCAAAGTAAACTTTCCATCTCTTTCCTGTTCCCTCCCCCCCCAATATAGTAATAGTTACTATTTCATTCACTATTTCCTTAAGTAGTATCATTCACTCAGTTGTTCTGGTACCAAAACTCATTGCTTTTATTATTATTATTTTTCATTTTTACTTTTTCTTCCATTTGACTTCCATACCAAAGACATCATCTTGTCCACGATCTTATCACTGGACCGTCTGTAGCTGCATGCCCCACCCCAGACTCTATTCCCATTCCTTGTTACTTTGGAACTCCTACTCTGGGAATCTCACTGTTCTAATTGATGAGTTCTTCACCTGGGCCATGGTATCTGACTAGCTCCAGAATAGCTCACTTTAAAATGAAGACATGGTCTATCCTGATATCACCTACCTGTATCTTCCTATTCCCCACACTGTTTGCTTTCCAGTCCTCGGATGCTAATCAACTTAATGCTAACATTGTTATTAGAGAGTATAAAGATATTCCCTTATGGTTCACTTTTGACTTAAAATGTTCTTTCCTGGATAACACTCATTCACCTACACACACACACACACACACACACACACACACACACACACACACACACACACACACATTACCCTTGCCTATTATAATGTGAGATCCTTAGAAGTAAGGATTCCCTTGATTTGTATTTATATCACTGATGTTTAGTCCTTCATTTTCATCATCATCATCATTATCAGTGCTTGGTACATAATGAGTACTCAACAAATGTCATTTCTTGAGCTGTGTGTATACAAATGATATTGTTAACAAAATTTTAAAAAGAAAAACATTGGCATAATTTATGAAAATATCAAAAAGTCTAAAATTATACATAATATGCCACACTTGTGGACCCCTAACGTCTTCAAAGGGGTGGGAAGAAGTGCATTCTCATATATCCCCTTTCAAACCATGATTTCTCTCTATAGAAATAAATCTTTTTATGAATTTATTCCTTCATGTTCAATCAGTAATCAAATTCTGTGGATCCCACGTTTAATTCAATAAACATTTCTTAAAGACATACCCTATACAAATCATTCTGTCTTACATTAGGAATAAAAAGACAAAAAGAAGCAAAAGCAAAATCCACACACCGATAAATAACAGTCCCCTAGGAGCTTATGTTCTGCTAGAATACAACGTGTATACAAACACATAAATGAAAGTAATTTGTGTGTAAAGAGAATGTTAAAAACTGAAGAGATCTGAAAAGGTTTCTAGAAGGATTCAGATAGCAGCTATTGTTTGCCTTCTGGGCAAGTAGGTGGAGCAGTAGATGTCCTGGGTCTGGAGGCATGAAATCCAAATCTGGCCTCTGACACTTACTAGCTGTGTGACCATAGGCAAGTCACTTAACTCCAATTTGCCTCTGTTTCCTCATCAATAAAATGAACTGGAGAAGAAAATGACAAACTGCTCTAATGTCTTTGCCAAGAAAACCTCAAATAGGGTCAAAAAGAATCAGAGACAACTGATAAATGACTAAATAACAGTAACAAATTTGTGTCTTAAAAAGTCCTAAGTATTCAGGCCAGGTAAAGGTGAATAGAGTGCTATTTCTGGGTATAGAAGTGAGATATTAAATTAGGAATTTAAGGGGCAGGGAGTGAACCTGTTTAGTTGGAGCCTAGAATTGATAAAGAAGATTAATACGAAATAAATCTGGAGAGCAAGCTAGGTCAAGATTGTCAAGCGGTTTAAATTCTAGGCTGAAATGTTTATATTTTATTTTATAGGCAATAGGGAGCTTCTGAAAAGTTTTGAGCAGGGGAGTGACCTAATCAGACTTATGCTTTCAGAATATTATTTTGACAACTGAGTGGAGGTTTAGTTGTTGAAAAGAGGAAATGGAAGAAAGGAGGTAAATTAGGAGGCTATTGCAATAATGTAAGTTAGATTGAATAGAGTATTAGAGTGAAGGCTGTATGAGAGTTGGGGGCTTTAATACATTATGGAGGTAGAATTCATAAGGTTTAGCTGTATGTACAAAATAATTGCCTCCCTCCTACAAGAAAAAAAAAAGACTTTGAACAAACTATTGGGTGGTCTCCTTCTCTCCATAATTGTAACCTTCACATTATCCCTTTCTATCCATTTTATGTTCCTGTCCAACAGGCATATATATTGTTCCCTAAAAACAACCATGTCCTTTCTCTTCTTCATGCCTTTGCACGTGCTCTTCCTTTTGGTTTAAATTTCCTCTTCCCTTTTGGCCTATTGAAATACAATCTATTATGTAAAACTCAATACAAGTGCTCTCCCTGTCATAATAACATTTGCCCAGTCACACTTCAAATATTACTTTATTTTATGTCACTGTTGTGCATTTATCATAGACATCGTTGTTTGAATGTTTTCTCTCATTAAACTGTGAGAGCTTTGAGGACAGGAACTGTTTATTTCCTTGTTCACCAGTGCTTAGAAGAGTACTTTGTAAATAGTAAATTCTGAATAATTATTTGTTAATTTGACAATTCTTTTTGTCATTGGTACTGTATGTGAATTTTATCTCCCTAAGATAAATCTAGGAAGTCAATGATCATACTATTTAACATTACTAAATATAACTATTTAATATTTAACATACTAATTAACATACTGTTTAAACCCAGTACCTAGCCAGGTCTTCTATGCACAGTAGGCTCTCAATGAATATCAGTTTAATAATATTAAATAATTTAATAACATTTAAAACAGGTAAATGGCACAGGGCAGCCAGGTGGTACAGAGGAATCCAGAAGACCTGAAATCAAATCTGACATCAGACACTTAACAGCTGTGTGACCCTAAGCAAATCATTTTTCTCCTCTGTAAAATGAGCTAGAGGAGAAAACAATAAAACACTCAGGTATCTTTGCCATAAAAATCCTAAATGGAGTCTCAAAGAATCAGACGTAATTGAAAAACATGAACAGCAATAATATTTAATTTAATAATATTTAATATAGTTTAATAATAGCTAACATTTTACACTGATTTACAATTTACAAAGGACTTTGTTCATAAATTTTAGGTAACGTAAGGATTATCTTTCTCCATTTTAGATGTGAGAAAACCTAGTTCAATAGAGGATGAGTAAATTGCACTCAATTACTTGTCTAAGAAGAGTCAGAGGGGGATTCCCACCAAAGATTCCTATTCCAGGTCTAATTGCTTTTAAAATTATACTCCATGGAAGTGACTGTCTGTTGACAGAGCTAATCTCTACTCAGCACAGTAGATATTTTATCTCCTGTTATATACTATTCTTTCAATAAAGAGATGTAGTCCCCTCATTCACAGTAGAATATATGAGTTAAGGGTACAATTTGGCAATCATCTTCTCCTGAATATACAATAGCTATGGTATGGTCTTTGCCATTTGCCATAATCTCCACATCCTTTGGAACATCATCTGATTTCCACTTTACCCATGATTTAGCTCCCAATTTTATTCTGTTGGTAGAACCAAACTCTTCAGTTTCTCTGATAGTTATTTCAGAAGAAGGCTCAGTTTTCACAAGCGGTATTGTTTCACAAGGAATTATAATCACTTGAACTATTCTATCATTTTTACAAAACTCTATGAGTTCCTCACCCATACTTTGGAATGTCACAATAATTTCTCCTTGGTAATTAGAATCTATTACTCCAGCTAATACATGTATTCCTTGAACTGCTAAGCCTGATTTAGGTAATATCCATCCAAAATGATTTTTAGGGATTTTCATATGTATTTCAGTAGAGATGTTTCTTATTTCTTTTCTATTCAACCAAAAGTCTTCTAAAAAGTGTAAATTACATACTACCAAACCAGGTGTTCCTGGATGTGGTGCTGGGACACGTTGCCTCACAGTCCAGTACTCAATATTTGGTATCTTATGTGTTTGCTATTTTCTAATTTGCAGATTTGGGGTCATCATTCTGGCTAGAGGTGTACTTCCTCCCAATGGTTTGTTATTCAAATTACATAAAGCAGTGAACAAATTATCTTTCCAATGTTGATATGAATAACTAGAGCTTAACTTCCTGAACTGTTCTTTCAATTAACCCAGATGGTTGTGGAAAATATGGAATATGATACATCCATTATATATTGTTTACTATACAATATCTCTTCATTTCATTGCCTTTTAAATGTGACCCATTGTCTCTTTGAATCTGCATTGGGGTTCCATAATATAGACTTTTGAGATCTAGAATTTTACAGGTGTTTTTCTGGGTTGCATTCTTATAAGGACAAGCCACAAGTACATTTGAATAGGTGACAACACAAGTACATATGCATTTACATCCTTTATCTTGTGGTAGAAGAACAATATAATCTATTTGCCAAGTTTGACCTGGGACTTTTCCCCTTGTTATCTCCCCAGTAACTACCCAAGGAATAGTTCTTTCATTTTCCAATTGATAAATATCATATTCCTCTGCTATTTGTTTTTAACAATGAATGAGGGGTACTAAAACCTACATGTTGAAGCCTAATTGTACACTTATTATTAAGTCATTTTAGTCACATGTGATTATTTGTGACTCCATTCAAGGTCTTCTTGACAAGGATACTTGCATGACTTGCCGTTTTCCTGTCCACCTCATTTTACAGATTAGTAAACTGAGGGAAACAGTATTAAATGACTTTCCCGGGCCACACAGCTAGTAAGAACATGAGACTGGATTTGAACTCAGTCACTTCATGACTCTAGATTGGGTACTATATGCCTCCTAGCTTCCTTATTCTACAATACTTCCTTAAAATTCTCTACACTGAGGACAGAGCCAAGATGGTGGAGTGAAGGCAATAACTCCCTTGAACTCGTCAATGAATTTCTTCAGTAAATTATGTAAAAATGAATCTAAATGGCTTTTTGGAGTGGCAGAATCCATTGGGAGATGGAATGCGGCAGATTACCAGCTCAGGAAATGGCAGAAAAGAGACTGGAAGGATTCATTGTGCCAGGCAGGGAGAGCCCAGAGCACTGCATGTGAAACATGGAACCTGCACCAGCATAGACTGTACCATAGCAGATCCAGAGTGAGCAAGGGCTTACTGACTCACCCACCACAGGGGAGATTTACAGTCTTCTCACCACAAGATGATGGTGTGTCTGAGCTTGGTAAGAGATAAGAACAAGGCCTGTGGCAGTGGCAGAAGCTACTCCTGAGGTTATCAGCCCTCAGTCTACATGTTTAAAAATCACCTAACTGAACCTCCAGGAGTCAGCATGGTGGAGTAAACCTCAGGTGCTCACTTTCTCCCCTTTCTTTGACCTTTAAAAGCCCAGACAATATTGTGCCATGGTAAAATCTTGAAATAGTGGAACCAAGTAGAGACTTGGGACACCTGGAGGAAAGGTGTGGCTCTGACTGTGCTGAGGTTAAAGTGCAGGATGGGAGACATCCCTAGAAGCCCCATCTCTGCCCACCAGCAGGAGGTCCTAAACCCTAGGGGGATAGAGCAAGCAAGCACAAACAGCAAAACTCCAGATGTGCCTTCACAAAAGCAAAGGAATTGTCAAACACCAATACAGCTCTGGACACCAGCTGCTAAGCCTGCCTGAGCTCTAGCCTAGGGGCAGGGAGGTGAAATCCTGAAGTGGCCAGCCCACCCCTCCTCCCCACCTAAGGTTGTGAGCTGTGGTGTAACACCAGGGAAACACCAAAAGTCCTGGCCTTGGCCTCTGGCTAGGTACTCAGAGACCACAGCACACAAAAACTATAACCAGGCCCTTAACTCCCAGCATAAGAAGTGTGTGTCAAAGCCCTCTGTACCCCAGAAGCAGAGATTCACTTTAAAAGACAGGAAGTAGGCAATCACAATGGGAAAAAGTAAATTGGAAAAAGAAAAACTGCAGAATCCTATTATACTCAGTGAGAAGGACCAAACTCAGAAGACGACAGCATTGACCCTACACCCAAATCGGAAACCTCAAAACGGAATATGAACTATTCTCAAGACCCAAAATTCTTCTTGGAAGAGATCAAAAAAGGTTTTAGAAGCTAAGTTAGGGGGTTGGCAGTGAATAGAGCACCGGCCCTTGAGTCAGGAGGACCTGAGTTCTAATCTGGCCTCAGGCATTTAACACAAAAAAAACTATTCATGTGACCTTGAGCAAGTCACTGAACCCCAATTGCCCTACCTTCCCCCCTCCAAAAAGTAAAAAAAAAAACAACCCTGAGGAATACAATTCACTAAAAATTAGATGACAAATTGAAGCTAATGACTCTATCAAGAATCAAACAAAATCTGAAAAATGAAAAAAATAGAAGAAAATGCAAAGTATCTCATTGGAAAAATAACTGATCTGGAAAATAAACCCAGCAGAGATAATCTAAAAATTATTGGTCTACCAGTAAATCATGATTTTAAAAAAGGGCCTAAACAATCTCTTTCAAGAAATCATCAAGGAAAACCACTGTGAGGTCCTAGAATCAGAGGGTAAAATGTTATTGAAAGAATCCACTGAACACCTCCTGAAAGAGATCCCAAATTGAAGACTCCAAGAAATACTGGTAGGCAAATTCCAGAATTATCAGGTCAAGGAGAAAAAGAAGATCAATGAATTGAGCATGCAACATAAAAAGTTAGAAAAATAACAAATTGAAAATTCCCAATTGCATACTAAATTAGAAATACTGAAAACCAAAGGAAAGATTCATAAAATTGAAATTAAGGATACTATTAAACTAATAAATAAAAATAAGAGCTGGTTTTATTAAAAAATAAAATTGATAAATCTTTAGTCAATCTGATTTTTAAAAAGAGAGAAGAAAATAAAATAAGCAGTATCAAAAATGAAAAGGGTGAATTTTCCTCCAATGAGGAGAAAATTAAAAAAATAGTTAAGAAAAATATTGCCCAATTGTATGCCCATAAATTTTGGAATTTTAATGAAATGAATGGTTTTTTACCAAAATATAAATTTCCCAGACTAACAGAAGAGGAAGTAAATTACTTAAATAACTCCATCTCAGAAAAAGAAATCAAACAAGCCATCAATGATCTCCCTAGGAAAAAGTCTCCAGGGCCAGATGTGTTTACAAGAAAATTCTAACCAAAATTTAAAGAAAAATTAATTCCAATATTTTATGGAATATTTGGGAAAGTTGGAGAAGGAGTCCTGTGAAATTCTTTTTATGGTACAAATATGGTACTGCTACCTAAGCCAAAATAGAGAAAGAAACTATAGACCAAATTCCATCATGAATATAGATGCACAAATTTTAAATAAAATATTAGCAAAAAGATTACAGAAACTTATCACAAGAACAATAAACTTGATCAGATAGACTTAAGTCCAGGAATGCAAGCATGGTTCAATATTGGGAAAATTGTCAGTATAAATGATCATATCAACAACAAAGCTAGTAAAAAACATATGATTATCTCAGCAGATGCAGAAAAAGCTTTTTGACAAAATATAACAACCATACCTATTTGTAACACTAGAAAGCAGAGGAATAAATGAAGTCTTCCTTAAAATAACAAGAAGCATCTATCTAAAATCATCAGCAAGTGTTATTTGTAGTGGGGATAAGCTGGAAGCATTTCCAGTAAGATTGATGTTGAAACAAGGATGTTCACTATCGGTACTGTTATTCAATTTGGTACTACAAATGGTAGCTGTAGCACTAAGAAGAAAGGGAAACTGAAGGAATTAGATCAGGGCAAAGAAGAGGCTAAGGTATTTTTTTTTTCCAGATGATATGACGATATAGAGAATCAAGGGAAAAAAAAAAAAACTCTTCTCTGACCAGTGCTAAAGAGCTTGCCCTGCTGGTCAAGACCCAATCAGAGTTGTTGATAATGGAATTCTGGAGAGACAGGTCCTTCCTGTCAGCTGCAGCCTTGTAGAGCATAGTGGCCTTGGGAGGGGCAGGGCCATGGGGCAGAACCAATGGGAGTAGCTTGATGGAAGTGCTGGAGATTTGTGGGCTCCATTTGAAAATTCCCATGTGGGTCACATCACTACAGACATCCCACTTTCCTCCTACCTGGACCCTGCCCTGGAGAAGGGACCCCAAAGTGTGTTGCTGTTTGTGCAGGAAAAACTAAGTATTGAGGAGAAGTTGGGAGCTAGACCACCCTGAGGGAGCTAAAGCTCAACCATACCCTCCCTGCTCTACTCCTGAGACTTCCACTTACCACCAGTTCTGGCTTTTTGGCTCCTAAAGTAGTACTCACAGGAAATGATAAGATTAATTGACAGGTGATAAACACACTCAAGTCAGAAGGTGTACCCTATGCAGCCATACTGACTGCTGTTCGTCCTTCCCAGGTTGTTCTGGACTCGTCTCTGATCTCTAGGGGTCAGGGGCGGCACCTTCTTGGTGAGGATGAGCCTCTAGCAACCTCACCACCTCACCTGCCTCTAGTCAGCCCCAGTGATACAGAGCCTTGCATCCTCTTCTGGGCCCAGAACTTCACAGTGACCTATAACAAGGAGTAGTGTGACCTGACTGCATTCACTTTTGGAACCTCAGTGCTCAACCTGAGTGGCTCTAACTGGAACAGCAACTTTGCCCAGCTTGCCCTGACATATGAAAACCTCTTTAGCCCTCTTCTGACCGTCAAGTTTATCCTGAGCAGTCATTTCTAACCTGTTTCAGCCCAAAGCAGGTTCACATTGAATTGATTGGAGATCCACATCAACAACTCAGTTGTCTTCAATTCCTCACATGTCACATCTATTCCTTCCACTGCCATTATGTTAGCACTGAACGTTCAAAGAAAGAGCTCCTAATGTCTGCACCTAATTTTTCTGCCTGGCATGTGACTTTTCAGAATTTCCAGATTTAGGCCTTTAATTTGTTTGGTGGAAAATTCTCCTATGCCAGTGATTGTGCCAGCTTCTTCTCTCTTGGTATCTGGATGGGCCTGGTCTCCTGTCTCATCACGTTTTCATCTTCATCTATGGGCTGCACATGATGCCTAACCTCAAGATTATAGATTGTTTTGATGACTACAAGGGGAGAACTCTTTCTGTGCCCCTGATGGTGTGAGCCCCCCCCAGTCATGTGGGACAGGGGCCAGAAGGGTTGGAGGTGGAGTGTTGACTCTGCTGCCAGGTTACTACTCATTTGTGCGTCCTCAGCAGGTAGATCTCCCTATCCCTTTTTCCTCTTGCTCCCTCACAATCACTAGAAAGCAGAGGAATAAATGAAGTCTTCCTTAAAATAACAAGAAGCATCCATCTAAAATCATCAGCAAGTGTTATTTGTAATGGGGATAAGCTGGAAGCTCCTTTGACCTCCATAATATCATAGTCCAAGCCCTTTGATCCCTTAATGTAGAAGCTACTAGATCTTGTGTTATCCTGATTTTGATTCCACAATAGTAAAATTGTTCCTTCATGGCTGCTTGTAATATTTTCTCCTTGACTTGGGAATTCTGGAATTTGGCTATGATATTCCCAGGAGTGTTCTTTTGGGATCTTTTTCAAGAGGTGATCAGTGAATTCTTTCAGTTTCTTTTTTGCTCTCTTGTTGTAGAATATCAGGGCAATTTTCCTTGAGAATTTCTTGAAGGATGATAATTAGGTTCTTTTTTTGATGATGGCTTTAAGTAGGTCCAATAATTTTTAAATTATACCTCCAGGTTCTGTTTTCCAGGTCAGTAGTTTATTCCAACGAGATATTTAACATTGCATTCTATTGTTTTTTTCATTTGTTTGGTGTAAGGAAAATTTCATTGCATCTACCCGGTCACAAGTTCAGGGGCGCTAACGTGACTGCCTGGGGCCAGGGTGGAGGTTCTCGCATGTCTTGAAACCGCTGATGTGGCAAGTTTCCAACCAGAAGAGTTGGGCTTGGCACACAAGGCAGTGGGTGTGACAGGCATGGTACGAGAGATACCTCCTCAGCTTTGGGGCAGTACATGACAGGCTCACTGGACAGTGACCCCCCCAAAAAGGGGACGGAGTATAGAATGGAGAAATCAGGAGTGAGGCGAGGGGGGAGGGAGGATTTGGCCCGGGAGAAGATCCGGGAGAAGATCCAGGGGCAAGGCAGAGTAGGGCTGCTTAAGCTTGCACAATTGTAATCACTTGTAATAAAAATTACTGAGCCGCCTTGCCCGAGGCTGGTGTCGTTCTGTGGGGGAGCGTTCTCTAACCCATGGGGTTGGAGCCAGCTGCAGCTGAACACCGAGTAGAGATCTCATTGGTAGGAAGCCAGAGGGGTAAGTGCCCTGGTTGTCTTACGGACCTCAGAAGAATAAAGGATAAACCCCTAAGAGTTTGGATCTGTTTCATAGTATCTTGATTTCCCATAAAGTCATTAGCTTTCAATTGCTCCAATCTAATTTTGAAGGGATTATCTTCTTTAGTGAGTTTTTGAAATTCTTTTTCCATCTGGCAAATTCAGCTTTTTAAGGCATTCTTCTCCTCATTGGCTTTTTGAGCCTCTTTTGTCATTTGAATTAGTCTGCTTTTTAAGGTGTTATTTCCTTCAGTCAGGTTGTTGACTCTCTTCTCATGATTTTGTTGCATCATTCTCATTTCTCTTCTCAGTTTTTCCTCCTCTTCTCTTACTTGATTTTCATAATCCTTTTTGAGCTCCCCCATGGTCTGTGACTAGTTCATATTTTTCTTGTAAGCTTTTGATGCTTGAGTTTTTTTT
>CM053581.1:377848824-377869883 GCA_028627135.1 Pseudochirops cupreus | reverse complement strand
TGGGCCTCTTTTGTCATTTGAGTTACTCTATTTTTTAAGGTGTTAATTTCTTCAGTCAGGTTGTTGACTCTCTTTTCATGATTTTCTTGCATCATTCTTATTTCTCTTCCCAATTTTTTTTCCACTTCTCTCATTTGGTTTTCGAAATCTTTCTTCAGCTGATCTCTAGCTTTTTGGCAATCTCCATGTTCCTTGGAAGCTTTTGGGGTGGGAGTTCTGACTGTATTGTCTTCCTCCCTTTCCCTGCTTTGTTCTTTCTTTTCTCCAAAGAAGGAATCTAGGGTTTGGTTGCTGTTCTTACTTTGCTTCCTATGCTTATTCATGGTTGCCAGTTAATGTTTGTTCTTTATTTTTAGTTCTGTGGAACTCTGCTTCCAGAGGGAACAGCTCTGTCCCAAATCACTGGGGTTTTCTCAGCTGCTGGGGCTTTTAGGAGGCTGCTTGGTCCTTCCCCAGCTCTGGCTCACTGAAAAAAAAATCTCAGGACCATCACCCAAGACCATGATCCAGATCCAGGCCGCTCAGTGTGAGAGCACTTGGCCTCTGAACGATCGCTTGACCCCCCTGCTGTCTGCAGGCCAGGAACTCTGAAGTGGCAATGTGGAGGCGGGTGCAGAACCCCCGCTTTCCATTTCTTTGCCTGTGGAGGCGGCTTGGCCTGACCTGCTTTTTTTCCCTGGTTTTTAGCCAAGTTCCACTAACCTGAGTCCTTTTTTCTTATGTCTGGATAATTCTGGATCCTGCCACAGCTGTCGCAAATCTGCTGTCCTGAAGCTCCAGCTGTGGTGGAGCTCAGCTTGTCTACCTGCCCCCAATGCAAAAACTGCAGTTTCAGGCTGCACTGGTTTCCGCTCTCAGAGTTGAAATGGTTGCTTTGAGCTGGAGGGACCAAGATGGCGGTGTAGGAGCAGCAAGAAATCGCAGCTCCAACATAGCCACATCAAATACCCCAAAAATTTGACTCTAAACAAATTCTAGGGCTCTAAAACACACACAGATATATTTCCTGATGAAGGAAGCCTCCTCTCTTCTCCTCCTTAATTTTCTGCATGAAAATTATTCTTGTCAAGGTTGATTACAAAATCCCTCAGAAGGGAGTGGTCTTCATTGCTTTTTTATTGACATTGTAGGATCTCACATGTCTTTCAAAAGCTATGTAACTAAAAAACAGAACAGGGAAATGTGTTCTCTGGCAGTCAGAACCTTAGCCTTACCTCTAAGCAGGCTAATATGTTGGTGTCCATGATCAGGGATGATGAAATGTTAATGCTGTGCTATATTGCCTGACCTCTCCAAATTCTTTGTAATTTTTGAATGTCCTCTGTGGATTGCTTTACTTTTACTTTAGAAATAGCTGAGGGAAGAAGGAAAGTGAAAGGTAAAAGAGAAGGGGCAAGATATGCCCAAATAAACTCAAAATTCCAGAGAAAAGGAAGGGGAGAAAAGGTTTTCTTAAATGAGCACTGTAAAAAAAATAGAAGAAAATAATAAAATGTAAAAAGAAGGGATATCTTCAAGAAAATTAGAGATATCAAGGGAAAGGTTTATCTAAAAATAACCATGATAAAAGACAAAACAATTTAACAGAAGCAGAAGAGATTAGGAAAGGTAGCAAGAATACACAAAAACAAACAAAAAACACTCTATGAGAAAGATCATAACATCACCCCAGATAGTGTGGTTACAGATCTCAAGCCAAACATTCTTAACTGGGCCTTGGGAAGCATTGCTAACAATGATGCTAGTGGAGGTGATGAAATTCCAGCTTAGCTATTTTAAACCCTAAAAAATGATCACTGTTAAAGTGCAGCACTCAATATGACAGCAAAATTGAAAAACACAATAATGACCATTGGTTTGGAAAAGATCAGTTTATGTGCCTGTACTAAAGAAGGGCAACACTGAGGAATATTCAAATTACTCATCAATTATGCTCATTCCATATGCTGCCAAGGTTATGCTTAAGATTCTGCAAGCTAGGCTTCAGCAGTATGTAAACCAAGAATTACCAGAAGAGCATACTGATTTTTCAAGAGGTAGAAGGACTAGAGACCAAACTGCCAACATCGACTGGTTTGGGGAGAATTTATTTAGCTTATATGCAAAGTAAGTCTTGTTAACTGCCAGGCTGGATGAATCAAAAGTTGGAATTAAGGCTGTGGGAGAAATATCAACAATATCAGATAGACAACGGATACCACTTTGATGGCAGAAAGTGAAGAGGAATTAAGAAAAATCTACCTGAGGGTGAAAAATGAGAGCATGTAAGTTGACATGAAGCTTAACATTAAAAAAGAAAACATCTAAGGTCTTGGCAACTTGTCCCATCACTTCCCGAATAGAGGGAGAAGAAATGGAAGTACTCATCGCTGCAGATGACAACTGAAGTCATGAAAATAAAAGGTGCTTGCTCCTCAGTAGGAAAGTAATGTCAAATCAGGACAGCATACTAAAAAGCAGAGACATCATCTCATTGATGAAGGTTCATATAGTCATGGCCATTTTTGTAATTTAAGTAATTTTAAGCAGAAAGAAAGGCTGTGCTCTTTAATTTCAGTAATACTGTAAGAGATTTAGCTCTTTTCTATCTTCTTGCTTTAATTTTTAAAAATTCTTTATTATTTGATACATCTTTTCCATGTTTACCTCAAATCTTCATATTCATTTTTCTTATGATGTGATAATATCACATGAAAATAACATGTCACAGTTTATTCATTTCTCAACTCTAGAGAACACATACCATTTCCAAATATTTCTCATTGCAGATGATGTCCTATGAATACTTTTGTATGTAAGGGTCTCTTATTGCTGATATTACCTTTCTTGTCTCATAGATCCACTAGTGAGATCTCTGGGTCAAAGGATATGAACAATGTAGCAACTTTTCTTTGAAAATTCCAGATTGTTTTCCAAAATGAGTGCACCAATTTTTAGCTCTAGTAGCAACAGATTATCATGTCTGTTTCCCCATAGCTCTTCAAACATTATTTTCCCCCTATTTTTGCACATTTTGCTAGATCGTGAGTGGTTAAAAAAAAGGTTTATTTTGCATTTCTCTCATCAATGATTTTGAACACTTTTTCATTTCATTGTTAAGATTTTACATTTCCTCTTTATAGAAGTATTTTCTCAAAATGGGCATACATACAGTTCCTCATCAAACAATATTGCTATCGATATATACAACTTTCTCTTCATTCTCTTCACTTCATTATGCATCAGTTGGTGTAAGTCTTTCCAGGTTTTTTTTTTCCCCTGAAATCATTCTGCTTGTCATTTCTTATAACACCATAATAGCGCATTACAATTATATACTACGTTTTGTTTAGTCCTTCAATACAATGACCCAAGACAATCCCAAAGGAGTGATGATGAAGTTTACTATCTGCCTCCAGAAAAACAAAAACAGCAAATCACAAACAAAACAAAAAATAAAACAAATCTGATATTAATTTAATACAGACTGTAGCATGCCATTTTTCACTTTCTTTTTTTTCTTTTATTTGAATCTTCTTATACAAAATGACTAATATGTAGATGTTTTACATAATTGCACACTTAAAACCTATATCTGACTGCTTACCAACTCAGGAAAGGGGGAGGGTGGAGAAGCAAATGGATAAAATTTGGAACTCAAAACATAAAAGAAAATGTGAAAAATTGAAAATGGGCCCATGGTCTGAATATAATATGTTTCAGTATGCAAGAAACAAAAGAAAATCACATAAAAGTAAGATCAGATACCTCTCATACCTATGACTAGGGGGAGATTGCTTAACTAAATAAGGAATAGAAGATATCGTAAAAAGGTAAGATAACTAAGTTTGACTATATTAAATTTAAAAGCTTTTGCCTGAATAAAATCAATGGAAAATTGAATTAGAAGAAAAATGGCAGAATGGGGAAACATTTGCATCAAGTATAAGTAATAAAATTCTGAAAGCTGAGATATATAAGGGATTGACACAAATATATAACACCAGCAGCCATTATCCAATAGATAAATGATCAGTGGGTATAAACAGTTTTGAAAAGAATTGCAATTTATAAATTAACCATTTGGAAAATACTCCAAATCAGTAATAGTAAGGGAAATATTAATAAAAATAATGACAATGTTTTACCTGACACAATACAAATTGGCAAAGGTTAGAAAAGACAGGACTAGTTTGTGTTGAGGAGCTATAGAATATCACCTTGAGAGAACAAAAAGAAATGGCAGTGCCAGGTAATTCAAACCACCTCTATTACCTCAACTACACTTTCCCCTTAGGCTTGGATACAGGAAGCACAGGACCCTGAATCCAGGAGACCTGGAAATACCAGTGCCCCATTCCATTGTTTCTGCTTCCAGCCTAACCCCTAGAGTCAACAAAGAAGATAACAACAACCCCTGTGGTGACTGGACACAACAGACTCTCAAATATCCATGCCAGCCACAATCAGGTAAATCCAAGAGTCCTGCTTCACAAATGCCTCCAGAATCAAATATAAAATCTCTGGCTTTCAAAGCCTTTCAAAAACTGGGTCCCTCCTAGTTTTTCAGTCTTTTTATACCTTACTTCCCCTTTACATAGTCTGTGAATGAGTGACACTTGTCTTCTTCTCCCTCATACATAACACTACTCTGGACATTTTTACTGGCTATTTTCCAGGCATGGCATGTTCTCTCTCCTTATCTCTTTCTTCTAGCTTATCTGACTTTATTCAAGTCTCAGCTAAAGTCTTTCCTTCTGTGAGATGCTTATCCCAATCCTCCTTAGTCTCCGTGCCTTCCCTCTGAAACTATCCTCAAGTTATCCTGTATTTATCTTCTTTCTTGTGTTCATATCAGCTTTCCCATTAGACTGGGAACTCCTTGAAAGTGGGCACTATTTTTTTTTCTCTTGTATCCTTGGTGTTTAGCACAGAACTGAAATATAATAGATACTTAATCAATGCTGCTTGCTTGAATAATTGATCACAAAGATTTTTGTTGTTGCTCAGTAGTCTTAGTCTTTTCAGTCATATCTGACTCTTCATGACCCCATTTGAGGTTTTCTTGGCAGAGATACTGGAGTGGTTTGGCATTTCTCTTTCTAGCTCATTTTATACAGATGGGACTGAGGCAAACAGGGTTAAGTGACTTGCCCAAGGTCACACATCTAATACGTTTCTGAGAACAGATATGAATTCAGGAAAATGAGCTTCTTGACTTAAGACCTGGTGCTCTATCCACTGTGTCACCTAGCTGCCCTGACTGCAGAGATGAGAACTGGCAATTGCCACTACAAGAGTTGAAATTTCTGTCTTAGCAACCATAACTACTAAAGACCCAAAAAAGAAAGATACTAACACCAAAGTCATTGCTACTGTCCAATGATTCAACAAAAGACACTAATATGATTTTATTTAGTGGAAATGATATAAAATAAAATGACTTGCCTTATGCTTCACTGCTATACCCTAAGGACCATGCCACCTTTCCATGTGACTTGAAGATAAAGTGTACTATATGCCTTTCTCTCCTTATTAGAAGATGGACTCCTTGAGAATTGAGACTGTCTTTTTTTATCTATTTGTGTTTTTCAGTTCTTAGGAAAGGCATGGGAAAAGGAACAGTCTTTTATTTTCATAGGAATACTAGTCATGTATCATAAATGTGAGAATGTGGCCTATTTCTAGGCTTTAGCTAACGACATATTTAACCACTGATTTACTTACCTATGTACCATAAACTTTTAAGATACCCAATACTAGTTTAATTTAGGTAAGGAATACAATGATCTTATGATCATAATGAATTTAATGAATTTATAATAATGAATTTAACCAAGTTCATCTAATCCATGCATGTAAGTTAGCAACAATTCTTAAATACAATGCCATTGTCATTCATAAATAGGGCAACAGTCCAGGTCACCCTTGATTGACGTTCCCTCTCAGTTCTTGTGAATCTGTCCAGCAGCACCAGTGAGATGCAAGGGTAGAGAACCAGATCCTACCATATGCTCATATCACTGAATCCCTAATGGCTTTGATAGCTCACTTTTGAATGCTTAACATGATGATGTGAGCACCTGTGCTCCTTCTTAGCGTATCATTCATGATCTGCTCACAGTAAATGATAAATATTTTATTTTTTATTTATTGTAAAAAAAGTTATTCACTCATTCATTCAAGACACACACTTATGCACTCTTGAAGCTGTAAAGTAATTTAAACTCCTGAATTTCAATTTAGAATTATATAAGAAAAATGATTAAATGTCCATAATCTTTGAATCAGTTTTTGAACAACTGGGTACATACCACAGGGAAATCAATGATGAAATATTCTATTATATGATACTAATGTACAATAATGAAATATACTAAAAAATATTTGCAGTAGCACTCTTTGTGGCATCACAAATCAGGAAACAAAATGAGTGCCCACCAATTGGGAAATGACTGGAAACAATATTGTTCATTTAAAATGATGAATATGATAAATTTAAAGAAACATCAGAAGATTTATAGGAACTGATGCAGAAAAAATAAGCAAGACCAAGAGAACAATATAGAGAACAATGACCACCACAATGTAATTGAACAGATCACTAAAAGGAAGTGAGCAGAACTACTAGAATTAATTTGCACAAAGACAGAAAATCAAATTTCAAAGATTTTATATGTCAGATCAATGTAATGAACAAACACATTTCTGGAAAACTGAAGATGAAGAGCTAAATTTACTTCCTAACAGATAGATAATGGACTTAAAGAATGAGATATATTATGGGACACTGTCAATGAAGGAATTTGTTTTGCTTTACTGAGTATATTTCATAAGAAGGTTGCTTTCTTTTTCTATTTTTCAGTGTTGGTAGGCAGGAGGAATAAAACAAATACTTATTAATTTTATTAAAACAGTAAAAGATATTTCAGGAAATTTTGTTAAAAATGATGTAAAATTGACTCTGAGAAATGGAAGAAACAAATGAGTATTGGGGAAGAGGCAACCGAACATATGTTATTCCTTATTAAAGAGAGGTGGTGGTGAGACAGTCAAAGATAGTCACTGTAGTGGACGGTTTTGCTTATTTTTTTTCCACAAAGGAGAAATTAATCAATCTGAAGGGGAAATTGAAATTAGTGGGCAAATGTCACCATAGAAACACAAATGTTCATGTATGTATGTGTTTGTATATGTATATATTATACACACACATGCTAAAAGGAAACTATTCATAAACTTTGTCCACTTAATTATTAAGAAAGAGTTATTATTCTTATAGATTTCTACTAAGTCTCCATATAATTGTAGATTTTATCAGAGATGGCTAATGCAAAGCTTATTTTCTCCCAAGCCATGAATTTTCCTCTCATTCTAGTTTCATTTATCTCCCCCCACCCCTTACCTCATGTGTGTCATTACATTGGGTCTTTCACAGATGCCTTCAAGTTGTAAAGATTTTCAAATGATTGTCTAGGCCCATTTTCACCCACAGAATTAGTAAAATTGGGAAAATACTATATTAATTCATAAATGTGTTTATGAACAGGCTAACAAAATTTAGGCATGCAAACAAAATATTACTAAAAGGAATCTGAATTATGAGTAATTGAAGACAAGCAAACAATAAGGACTCTGGTGAATGAACAGACAATGAAATATGCTTTCTTCTTCATAGGATTTGGGTCTACAAAGGGAAAATGTTTTGTAGGTAATTAGATGTTATCATTGTATCAATTATTTTTGTTTACATACTTTGTTATAGAAGAGGGTTCAATTTTGTAGTCAGTAGGGTTGAATATATTAAAAATTTACCGGGAAATCATAATTCAAGGTGTCATTTTTTTGTTGTTGCTTTTAGGATTCCCTATCTTTCATCAAAATCATCAATTATCTTGTCTTTTAAATTTCTTCTTTAGATAATCTAATTTCTTACATTATTTCTTTCTCCAGTTAGTTCAGTAAGTTTGTAATCATCTCTGGCAGGTCTTTTAGTCGATCAATATTAATTTCTGGGTATTTAGTTGTCATAGACCATGGTATTGTTCCTTTCCTCTGGAGATTTCTTCTCACTTTCTTTGACCATACAGCAATTATTAACTCAGGATATCTTTTGTCCGTATTCATTCCTTTAGTCATTCTTTTTGATGATTTATTTTAATAAATTCTCTTTTGTTTTAGATGGCATATTCCTTACTGATTTAAGATGATAAAGAAGCAAATTTAGATAGTACTTCTCACATAGTTATCTTGCTGGTAACCTATCTCTCCTTGCCATAAAAATCTCAGAAAATAACCACACAGTAAGAAAAATTCCAAATGATTAAATGATCTGGATGTAGAAAATCACTACATGAACAAGTTAGTGGAACAAAGAAGAAATTACCTTTGAATCTGTGGATAGGGGAAGTGTTCATGACTTGACAAGTAATAGAAAGGATTACATGATCAAATGTATAATTTTGATTACATATATTACATTTCCAACTTTTTGCCCAAAAATTTATAATGCATTAAACATTAAAAAGAGAAAAAGATAAAAGGAGAAGAGTTATTGCAATCAGTTTCTTGATACATTTTCCATGTTTAAGACATATTGCAATGATTTAATTTAAACATTTCCTGATACATAAATGGTCAAAGCATATAAATATGATGAAACTATATGAACATTTCTTCTGAAGTTAGAAAATCATTTAATCTAATACAAAAGAAGTAAATGGAATTCAAACAAAATAACAACATCATTATAAAGAAAAAAAATCTTTGAAAGACTTGAAAACTCTGATGAATACAATGCTAATCCACAAATCCAAAAGAATAAAGAGAAAGACATCATTTTTATCCTGCCAGAGAGGAGATGAATTTAAAAATACACAGAGACATGTATTTTCCGATATGGCTAATCTGGGGATTTTTTTTTCTCTTTTTCTTTCATTTTTTTTTCTGGATAGAATAGCTATGTATTGAAAGTTCTCTCTCTTTCATTTGCTCAATAAAGTATTTATTTTAAAAAGGACAGCTCATTTAAAATGTTTTCTCCTGGAAAAAAATTAAAAATAATTTTTAAAAAAATATTACAGAGAATAGGAAGTTGTAAATATCTTATACTCTGAAGCAATGGAAAAACCATAGTGATAAGATGATATGTTTATTGAAGAAAAATGAGATGGTGTCATGGAAAAAGTACTTGTCTCAGAGTCAAGTCATATTTTAGTGTAGATCTTGATACTTGGCAGTAACTCACATTATCTCTGAAGCTGAGGGTTTTTTTTTTCATAAAATGAGAAAGATGATGCTTTGCCTACCTAGGCTATGAAGTATTAACAGGAATCCATTATGTAAAGCATTATATAAATTGAGTCATTGCAAGAACAGAAAAATTGTCACACTGGGACACACTCAGTACTCAATTGCTGAAAGAAATTCCATGGGACATACCATGGGCAAATAGAACTGCACTACCTGACATCAACCTTAATTTTATTCCTTAGTAACAATTTATGATTCCATAATTGATAAATCACCAAAATCATTTTTGAATTCATTTATAGCCTGTCAATGCTACTTCTCATGGTAATGAACTGATGAAAAATTTAAAAGAAAAAAGACCAGAGGAAGAATCTGAGAACAATGGGTAAAATATTTCTAAAGGTAGAATTCAATTACACTGAACACTATTTGAAAGAAGGGTTTTTTTCAATAAATACATGTATAGATATGCTAAAAGTATAATTGTTGTTTGGAAGGATATATAATATATTCTATTATGCTATGTTCATGCACAAATACATGTAAATATATACAAACACTACATATGTATATGCATACGTGAGTGTATATATGTATACATATGTGTGCATATCTATTTATACATATTATATAGTTCTCAAAAAATTATACACACTCCAAAAACAACAATTAAATTTCACTTTAATATATGTGTGCATGAGTGTGTGGGGACGTTCATTTTTATATAAGTATGATATTATTTGAGAATTCTCTGTGTGTGTGTGTGCTCTTCAAATAATTAAATTTCACCTTAACATAAGGAATTTTGGGAATTGACTGTAATAATAGAGAGGATCTATTCCAAGACTTTTTTTTTTTATAGATTAGGAAATGAAGAGCCTGAAAGGTTAAATGATTTGCCCAGTATCACTTGCAAGGGAAGTAAAAAGTGAGGAAAATGAGATTTTGAACTTGACTAACTTTAAGTATGGTAGTACACACACCAGAAATATTGAAGTCATTTAGAGGTACAAGTTTAGAGGAAAACAAATTTGGGCGTCTGAGGTGATAATTGGTCATTTTATATAGAAGTATTTAGTAACAAATTATAAGAATTTAGGAGTGAAATGAAAGACCTGTTCATCTCCTGAAAGATGTTGTTGTTTGGTCACTTCATTCATGTCATACTCTTTGTGATCCCAGTTAGGCCATGGGTTTCCTTCCCATAAAATATCATCAGGGAGGACTAGAATAGGTAGCGAGGAAAGGGCACCTGAATGATCTCAAGAACAGTGCAGCAACCTTGGAGTTTTGCATCTACAAAAGAAAGCAAGCTCTTTGAGAGTATCTATTTTTCTTCACTTTGTAACAGGTTGTATAGTTTGTCTTTTGTTTTCAAAGAGGAACATGACATCAAGAAGATGATGACATGACTTGCAAATGAATCAGATTTGAGTGAGAGAGGGCTGGGCAAAGTCACTAGCCTCATTTTCTCCTCCATAGTCATCTGGGTTCAGTGGCCAGATATAGATTAGGAAGACTAGAGATGGCCCAGGAGGCACTGGGAGACGTTGGCCTTTTTAAGCTAAGGTCTTTCATGTTCTCACTTTGAATGAGGCATAACCCATTCAGTGAATAGACCTGTTTGAGAAAATGAGTATGAGAAAAATATATATTTTTTAAAAATTACCTGGGAGGGAAGACCCTCAGGGTTGCTGGCCAAAATAGAAACAATTTTTATTTACATTCATTTTGGCCCCAAAGGGACCAAAAAGTAACCATTAAGTAGTGCTTGGGAAAGGACCTATTGTGTTCCAATCAATGAGAGTGCCAGAGTGAATTGTATTTAAGGCATGGTTTTAAAGAAAGAAATCTAACCAGTACATCTCAAGATAACTAGGTAGGTTTCAGTCATCAAAGTTTACCTTCCTTTGGGCAGAACACATTCAGGTAAGGGTATGATACTCATACGAAATACCTTTCATGGAACAATTGCTTCATAAATACCTTTTATGTTGTTGCACATATGAAAACTAATCTGTTTGTAGTGCCTGTCATAATTTTTATGGTCCTTTGCTGGGGCTCAGAAAAGGGTGGGTTGATTTAGGACTTATAGGATCTCTTTTTGGTACATCTGAGGGAAAGTCACATGCCTTATGTGGAAAAACTGAAGAAAATAAAGATGCCATTCAAGTAAGAGAATAGGAGGGCACAAACCATCCTCAAAGTAGGATATCAGCTGACATTGCCAAGGTGGGATGAGGAACGACAGGGAAAGGTCACAACCTTACCCGTGACAGGAAGAGGGGGTCCTCCTTGATTTTTCAGGAGGCTGCTCTTCACTTAGACTGTATAATGCCAAACTCTTGACACTGCTTCTGTCTTCACTCCAACTCTCAAGGCACCTCTGGATTTCCATAAAGGAGAAAGTTATTGTAAAAAGGGATGGGAGAACTTCTGATTGATTTTCTCCTCTGAGGTCACCATCTGGAAGATGCCAATGGGCGAGATTGCAGGCATAGGGGATATTTTGGGTAGGGTGGGTACCAGGCACATAACAGAAAAAGGAAAGGATGTCAGGATTCAGAAAGTTATGTGTCATAAAGCAGAAGTAGCCTGTCTGTCAGGAAAAGACTATGCCCCAAGTACCGTTGCCATTTGTTTTTCCCTATTTACAATAAAAAATAGAGTTCCATGGCCAGAAAGACACTTTTGAAGTATAGACTATAATCATGAGTCATTCAAAATCATCCAAAGCAACTGACCATTTGAAATGCAAATGCCAATTTAGTTCATATTTGAGGAAAGCAAAATAAAAGAAGCCAAGAAGCCTAAATTAGAAAAATAGGAATGTGATGATCAGTCTGATCATTTTACTCTGATAACATTTTGAGGAAGCCAAATTTATTCCCATTAGAAAAAAGTCTGATTTATTCTGCTTAAGTCAAGACAGAAATAATGACCCTGACTGACTTAAAGGACTCTAAATGCTTTTGAGTGTTTCAGCTTTTCTTTGTACCTCTAGTACTTAGCACAGTGCCAGTCACAGAGTAAATACTTAATAAATGCTTATTAGTTGACTTAATGACTTATTTCTGTAAGCTGGAGTATGGCCCATTTTGTCATTCAGGCATGTAGAAAGCTGGCCTATTTTGTATTGTGACAATTTTCTCATATCAGACTTGACTATTCACAATAATATAATCCACTATTATAGACCATTTTTGAGGTCCCATAGAGCCTTTCCAAGAGGCATTTACTGTGCTGATGTGCCTTTTGTATCATCCCACAATTAATTCAGTTGTGTTGCATATGCTTAGTTGTGCCAGACTGACTCCAAGGAACCATTATAACCGATATTGCTAGAATCTCATAGTTAATATATGCATCTATGGGCACAGATGGTTGAATTCTGAAAAATGACAAAGATAAATATAATGAAAATGACAAACATTTGTTAAGTGTTTACTGTGCATGCAACATTGTGCTAGCGAAGATGTGAAACTTAGATAAGGAAGGATTTCTACCTTCAAGAAAGTTCTTGTCTACTGCCTAGATTGAGAGGGGATTAAATCTGACATGTGTAAAGAAATCGTGACGACAGAAAGGAGAAATAAAATCTAGAATCTGGGGAGAAAAATGAGTAGATACAAAGCTAGTAAGAGAGCTTATGAAGGAATATTATTTTATTTATCTATCAATCATCTATTTATCTCTCTATTCATCTGCTTATTCATCTTTCTGTCTGTTTGCCTTCTTGTCTTTCTTTGCTTGTTTTTCTTTGCTTGTTTTTTCTATATCTATCTATCTATCTATCTATCTGTCTGTCTGTCTGTCTGTCTGCATGCTTGTCAAACTATTTACTTTCTTGCTTGTCTATTCCTTTTTTTGTTTTTACCATAAGTGTAATTCTATCATTAAGGGAGCAGGGAGGAACTCTTAGTGAGGAAACATCAATGGAGATAGTGTTTACTCTCTAATGAATAGTCTAGGAGAACTACCTAGACAAAAAGGGGCTGATCAAGGATGCCAGTCTATGTGTCAGAGGTATCACCTGAACCTAGGTCTTTTGTATTTGAAGGTCAGCTTTTTGACTACTATGTGAGGGTTTCAGGACTATTCAAGAACATGGAAGAATGCAGAAACAGGAAAGGAAACAGGGTCTTTCTTCATGATCAGGACAAAGAACTTAAATTGAATAGGTCTTCAAATCTTTTCACATGTCCCCATGGACATGTCATTCAATCTCAGTGTTCCAGGAAACTCTTGAAGACTCTAAGCTACATATGTGTTATGAATCTATGTAAATGGTTTACTCTGTATTCATGAAAACATAGATCTGAACTCAAAGATGTGGTAATGGGGAAAGTTGCAGTAAAATATAACCTCACTGAGGGCAGGAACTATTATTATGTTTGTCATTCTAACTCCCATCATCTAGCATAGTGTCTGGCTCATAGTGGATATCTATTAAATATTTGTGTAATTAATTAGTTAATTAGCAAGCATTCATCATGTATTTAGTGCATAGGAGACACTGTTCTATTTACTGGTGATACAAACACACGAATGAAATCTACCCTGTTACCAAGGAGCTCATGTGTTATCAAACTAGTTAATTATTCTGCTCATTTGAAAATCTATTTAGTTGCATATATTTAGAAAACCTATTTTTTTTTCTTGATTTTCTTACAGGAAAGCTGTAAAAATACTGGCTATTTTTCCTCCTCTTTAAGTTCAAATTTAGGCACTCACTTTCAATCCAAATATAAAGTTCCCTTAGAATTTGCCCTCCATTAGTCAGAGAGATTCCCAATGAAAAATGAGAGTGGGAAGGAAGTGAAGATTGATTGGATCTTAAATGTAAAACTGTCAACAATTGGGGTTCCCATGGAAGATATGCAATTATACCAAGCTTGTCTAAAGAGAGGCTTGGAGGTTAGCACAAGAAAGGTCAAGAGACACTTGGTGCTCTTTCCTCCAATTTCTGAAAGGACTATCATATTAGAATCTTTCCTATCCTATTTCTTAATATTGCTGGTCTAAGGCCAGAATGGATTCAAAACAAACACTACATGCCTGGTCATCAGCCCTTAAGGGGGATGGGTCGAGGGATAAGCTTAAAGGCCATCTTGGTCCATTACCACCAAGTGTTGCTTAAAAAAAGACCATCGAAAACACCCAATATTCAGTAAACCCCTTTATTCAAGTAAAACAAAAAGTTCTGTAAAAAAAGATAAATTAAAGAATATGTAGATTAGAAAAATTCAGAATATTGAACATGTTCTTTCACATAGGTGAGATCAGGCCTGTACTCAAACTGAGGGGGGCGGGGCGGGAGACTCTTAGATGGAGACAGAGAGGCAGAGAAGAGAGACACAGAGAGAAAGAGACAGAGATAGAGACATAGAGAGACACAAAGATGGATAAAGACAGAGACAAAACATCACAGAGAGAGATACAGGGGAAGCACAGAGACAAAGAGATAGAAAAGAGAAATAAAAAGCGTGAGAGACAGAAAGACAAAGAGACAGAAAACAGACACAGAGGAAAACAGATGGAAGGAAAAAGAGGTGGAGAAGGAAAAAGGGAAACAAACAGAGGAGAAACACACAGAGAGACTGGGAGAGACAGAGACAAAGACAGTCTTGTACAAAGGGAAAAATCTCTCTTTTAAGTCTCTAAGGAGCTGAGCTGAATATCAAGAGCCAGTTCAAGTTCAAGAGCCAGCTTCTGCTCCATGTCTGTAGCTTCCAAAGTTGTTCTCTCTCTCCCTTCTCAAGTCAATTCTGAAGGAAATCTGGAAGCCTGCAACCATGCATGCCTCTATCAAAGGATGTCTGGGACTACTTCTGTTCGCACAGCTCTATGTTGTCTACACCATTCTACAGCCATGTTTCATTTGTTGCATGCTGCAAAGGGCTGCCCTTCCCAACCTGATTTGAGTAGGAGTCAGATTACATTCATACTGATCTTGTCTGCCTTTTCCCAAAAGGAATAGTGTAAGGAGTGTTTTGATAACTTCCTTTTTGATACTATACAACCGTAATTTTTCATAAATGTCACAAATACCCATAAAGCCTTGAACCAGTGTCAATGAACCAGTGCTGCAGAAATTTTCTCCAAAGACCAGAACCGATAATTTGGAAAGTTCTCTGCACACAGCAATTTCCCAACAATTTGCTACTTTATTTTCTTGTATTCTCTATTCTTGCTCCTTTTTGTTTTTCACCTTCTGCTGTCTCTAGTGCTTTTCCTACACTCTCCATTTCCTGGGGGCTTTAGAAAGAAAGAAAAAGAAAGAAAGAAAGAAAGAAAGAAAGAAAGAAAGGAAGGAAGGAAGGAAAGAAGGAAGAAAGGAAAGAAGGAAGGAAGGAAGGAAGGAAGAAAGGAAGATGTAGAGGTCTAAAACAATTCAATGACCATACCCCACTTCAAAATAACATGATTTTATTTTACAGCAAGAATAATGATTTTAGAGGCTTCTGATCTAATTTAGAAGTGTAATGAAAACACCTGAACTGTTTTACCTCCATATTGTAAAACAGAATGCTAATGTAGACGTGTCTGCAAATAATATTTGTCATGAGCATGTTCAATGAGATGATGTATGTTATTGTTGGCAGGCAGCTCAAAGCTTTGGAAATGGGCCAAAGCATGAGGGGAATCAGTTACCTTATTAATTTTTTTTTTTTTACCATTAAAGCCTTATATAATACCCTCATAATCTGTGCTCCAACTACAATAACTTCTTTTCATTTTAATGTATAAGATTTGATTTCTGGAATGAGAGAATAGAGAACCCTTCTCTTACTATTTTTAACCTGTTTCTGGGTCTATCTGACGTGGACTTTACTGGTGCAAATAACTCACTGTACCCAAGGAAAACAATCACATCCCACCATTTAGAGGCAGAAAGATTAGTTCAGCTACTTGCTTTCTAGCTTTTACAAATCAGTCACATTAACATTTTTCAGTTTCATGTCATGGTTTTCTACCAGGTGTCTACAAATGCAGTGTGTGGTGCCTACAAATGCAGTCTATTTCCACACATGACTACTATTCAGAGCATTTGACTGAAATGACCAGTGGCATGAAGACAGAGGAGCCAGAGAACTGAATGCTTGAATACCTATGGAACTGTAAAACTGGACTAACCATGCTTCTTCAATTTATAAATGCTGTGAAGAAGAGAGAGTTAAAGGTGATATACACAAAATGCTTTGAAAACAAACTATACCATGTAAGTGTCAGTATAATAATGCCACCCCCTGAAGGTGCATCAACCTTCCAATTTGGTTTGATAGCTGTAATGATGCCATTGGCTGCATTTTCTAGGGGAGACAAAGCATCAAAATTCTATAATGTTCCTAATGATCTAACAGGATAGAGTGGTGGTCCATGAGGCTAACATTTTCTAGCCATTTTCAGTTTTGCTCTGGTTGCAGTCATTATGTTATTTCACATAAAATCCTCAGCCCAAATTTGATTTCACTGAGCTATTTGTCTCAATTGTTTTCTACAGTAAGGAGTTTTACAGATTATTTTCTCTGTTTTCTCTAAAGGCATACCTTTGTTATAAATGGAGTTGTACTGAGTTTACCTCTTAGCTTTAGTCTCCCAAGCTAGTAGTTATCTAAAGGCTAAAGAACTTCAGAGAGGGAAAATCTTCTAATTTTTCATGTATGAAGTTCCTTGAGGGATTTTTCTAAATTTTATTTTGTATATGCAATATAACACTGCAATATGTGTGAAGTATATATAAAGTTGTGTTCAGGCAGACCTTCAGGAGTTGTCATGATCACAAAACTGAAGTGGGACACATACATCTTTTCCTTTACTTAATGTTTAATGAACCTGAATTTCTCATTAAATAAAAGTTGCTTATGGAGAATTACATTGGAAAACACAGCAAGACACTGGGAATATAAAGGCAAACAGAAAACAATCTCTTCCCTCAAAGACCTTACATTATGCACATCAATAAAGCATAAGGTTAAAGGCTCTGGATTTGAATCCAAACACTGATATGTAATAATACACTGTACAATCTTGGACATATCACATAACCTCTCCAACTCTCATCTGTAAAATGAGGAGGTTTGCACCTCTGAAATATTTTTAGCTCTAAATATATTATTCTATGCATGTTGTAAAAGGAAATCTTTTTCAGGTACAGACTGGATTGTTTAGCCACTGAGGATGTTCTAATTCTCAAAAGTGATTTTGTGCACATAGTTTGAGAAACAAAAGGCATAAGAGATTCCAGTAAGACTTCTTTTAGAAGACAACAACCTAATTTAGCTTTGATGCTCACACTTTATATAGGGAGGTGCTCTCATCATTCAGGAAGATTGTCTTGGTAGCTACAAGGAGTATACACTGGAAAGGGGAAAGTTTGGAAGCAGGGTCATCATATTGGAGATAACTACAACAGTATCAGCAAGACTCACATGGTGGACCATGTAAGAGAAAAGAAGGGAATAAATATGAGAGATACTGAAAAGACAGAATTGATGTTTGGCAGCTGATTGCTAATTTATTTAGAGTAAAGAAGAGAAAAAAGTCCTAAATTAACGTGAGGTTTTAACTCCATGACCCTGGAAGGTGTTGGTGGTATCCTTAACAGGAATAGGGAAGGTTAGAGAAGAGGTAGGTTTGGGGCAAAATATGAGATCTACTTGGAACAAATTCAGTTTGAAATGGGAGTGGAACTGCCAGGTGGCACTATCCAGCATCCTTTTGGTGATGTGGGGCAAAATTCACATAGCTATCTGCATAGGAACATAAAATCATTAATAAAGTCCCTAATATATATATATATATATATATATATATACATATATATGTATATATATATATGTATATATATAAATTATACTGCTTAATATAGTGAGGAGACTATGGTGGCAAAGGACATAGTTCTTCTGAAGTAGAAGGAACAAAATATGTACATTAATAATATTTCATGGTAACATAGAAAAGCAATGTCATTCAGTGGACCTTAACCTTAGAGCCAGGAGTAAATGGGTTCAAGGCTGACTTCTGACATGAACTGATTATGTGACTCTGAGGAAGCCACTCAAACCTCTGCTATGTGCAACATTGTAAGATTATAACTTGTACAGAAAGTATCAAGTTGTATGAGTAGGGGAAGTTTCATTAAATGGGAGTTCTATACCAATTAAATATAAATACATTCCCTATCTTACATAATTGTCATACATGTGTGTGCATGTATATGTATATGCATATGTATATATACACATATATACACACATACATGCATACATAAATACATATGTATGTATGTATTCTCCACAATAATCATCTAGTTTATATAAGTAAGACCAGTATTTTTTTAATCTATTGTCTCTTATTGATTTATTTATTTTTAGTTTTCAACATTCATTTTCATAAGATTTTGAGTTACAAATGTTCTCCCCATCTCTCCCCTACCCCCACTGTAAGATCGTGAGCCTACTGAATACCTCCTCCCCATCCCCACCCCTGTAATGCCATGCACAAGCAGATTCCCAAAAGAATGCTACTGTGAACAGCTTTTAAGGTTAGGATTACACAGTATATTGAACATTCCATTTATTCAATCACAAATCAAGGCAAACATTCACAATATATCACAATATAATATTGTGCAGAGAATAAGAGTGAGCTGAGACCTGGGTTCAAGGTAAAATTTAGGTGTGGATTTATTGAGCAAGTGTGTAACTACCCGAGTGTTCACTCATATTGGTAGCAATCCATTGGGAGTATAGGCTTTGGTTATAAAGGCTAAAACCACAAAAACCACAATCAGGGAGAAGAGTTAGCAGAAGCCATGACACACAGAATCAAAGAACAGCCACTTGTTAGATCTATAGCTCAGGGATAATTTGGGAATATGGCACAACGGTACAAGGGTGCAATCTTCCTGTGACTTAGGGGTCCCTCCTAGAACAGAATGGAGGGCACAGGGTGCAGAGTTGTAGTCAGTGTAGCAGTTGTAGTCAGACACAACAGAACAGGGTGGAGGGTCATGGGGTAAGGGGGACTGGAATTCCCCAAAACAGGCTGGGGTCATGTTCTGGGCAAAGGGTGTGGCGACTCTGCTTGGTCAGCGGAACAGGACAGGGTGGTCTCCACCTTAACCCTGAGTTTAACCTTGTACACTTATGCTGATTCAAGGAGAATACATGGAATGCTAATTCAAGGAAGGAGGGAGTGAGGGGACTATGCCTTGAGGAATGCCCAGGAATGCCTTTAAGCAGTTTCAAGCTATTACAGGGCATAAAATGGAGACAAAGAGAGAAATACAGAGGGGCTTAATGGTGGGCCACATTTCAGGTGGTGTGTAGTGACCTGGGATTTGGGTTTAGGTACAACAATAATATTCACAACATTACATCTTATCACAGAAAATCACAATATAGTGTTCATAATAGCTTAACATTAGAATTGGCCACACAGTTTTCACTACAGTGGCCACAATATTTAGAACAAAGAACGAAAGAATAATCATCTGGTTTCCCTAAGGGAGAAACTCTCCTTACTTAATCATTCAGTCAATTCACAATACTACAATCAATACTTAATCATTCAATCAATTCACAAAACAATAATCAATCTTCCACTCATGTGGTAAATCATTTACTTAATCAATCACTCATCTAGACTCACAATTACTAAATATCATTAATTACTAAACACAGTCATTAGAAAATTATACAAACCCTCCACCCCTAGGTTCCCAGTAAACTCGTTCACTATCCAAGGAGAGGTCATTTCTTCATCTTGACTCTGGGTGGTCTCTCAGATTCTCTGGATCCTCTTCCATGGTCACAGCTCCTAGCTGAATTCATTAAACAGTAACATGGATTCAGGGGCAGACAGGTCCCAGGGCCTTGTCCAGTCCTCCAGGCAGTGCCTGGCACACACCCAAGTTCACAGGGTCTAGCACATCTCAAACCCTTCGCCACTTCTGTTGCCAGGAACTCAAAGATCAGCCAAGCCATGAACCAATAAACCCTTATCCCAATCATGATTCTTCAGTCTTCCAGAAGTTCAGCTGGCCATAGGACCCAGGAGAAATCTTGGCCTTCCAGGAGACCTTCCAGGCAAGCCTACTCAACCTTCCAGGTGGCCTTCACCAGATTCTGGTCTCAGGAAAACTCCAACTCAGTTCTCAATCAGCTTCCACATGTTGGGAGACAAACTCTCTCTCTGTCTCTCTGCCTCTCGTCTCTCTGTCTCTCTGTCTCTCTCTCTCTCTGTCTCTCTCTCTCTCTGTCTCTCCCTGTCTGTCTCTGTCTCTCTCTGTCTCTCTGTCTCTCTGTCTCTGTCTTTGTCTCTCTCTCTCTATCTCTCTCTGTCTGAAGAAAACTCCAACTCAATCCTTCAGTCCAGCAGCCCAGCTCCCAGATGCTGGGACAATCCTGCTTCCTCCAACAGGAGCCAGAAGGGGGAAGATTCCCAATTCTGTCTCTCTGTCTCTAGAACTCTTCTTATATACACTGTATCAGCAAGCACCCCAGCACACCCAGGGTGGCTGCTAGCACAGGTTCTTAGATCTGCTTTTCTAAAGGAAAGCAACTCAAAATGGGTTAACAATCTTACTTTAATCAATCAAATATCATTTACCTAGTTCAGGAGGAAAAGTCGGCACCCTGAACTTCAGAGAATACAAACAGAAGTTACAAACAAACAGAAAAACAGATCAGCAGACGGCTTCCAGTGCCTGACCATTACATCAGTTACCTATTCAGTTACCAGAGAGGGAAGCACCAACATCTGGGTTTTTCACAGCCGGGGGACTCAACGGCTGCCCAGAGTCTCCTCTGGCCAAATCACAC
>CM053581.1:377823726-377848724 GCA_028627135.1 Pseudochirops cupreus | reverse complement strand
AGCCTCCTGTATCAGCCAGACCCTTTCTGCCATGTCACCAGTGGAGGAGTTCACACCCTCTCAACAGGAGGCAGAGCTCACACCTTCCATACTTAGCCCTAAGTTACTAAGGGCTAAATATCTGCTAAATTGATTACTGTTACAATCCCTAAATTTCTACTAGGCCAAGATGTATTTCTCTACCCTAGTGCCTGTATATCTTATTTCCCAGTTGCACCCAAAAAACATTTTTTTTAACACTTGTTTTTAAAACTTTGACTTCCAGATTCTTTAACTTTTTCCCTCCCCACCCACAACCATTGGGAAGATAAGTAATTCAATATAGGTTGTACATGTGTAATTACTCAAAACATTTCCATAGTAGTTATATTGTGAAAGACTAACTATATTTCCCTCCATTCTATCACACACACACCCTGCACTTATGCTATTTTCTCCTTTGACCTGGTCCCTTTTCAAAAGCATTTGCTTCTAACTACCCTCTCCCCTAGTCTGTACTCCCTTCTATCATTCCCATTCTTATGCTCTTGCCCCCTATTTTCCTGTAGGGTTAAATACCCAGTTGAGTGTGTATGTTATTCTCTCCTCAAGCCAAATTAAATGAGAGTAAGGTTATCCCATTCCATTTCACTTCCCTACTCTTCCCCTGCATTGTAACACTTTTCTCTTGCCTCTTTTATGTGAAATAATTTACCCTATTCTGTCTCTCCCTTTCTCATTCTCTCAATGTATACATCTCTCACCTCTTAATTTTATTTTTTAGATATCATCCCTTCATATACAACTCATCCTGTGCCCTCTGTCTATGTATATATTTACACAAATATACACACACTCATATATATGTATACACACACACCCATATATATATATATATATATATATATATATGTATGTATGATATACAATAAGATATACAAATGTATGGAAGGGCAGTTGGGAAACCAACTTATTAGGATTGTTAACAAAACAAAACAAAAAGTTGCTATTACTTAATACTGTCTAAACTTAAAATTTCTGACTTTTATATTAAATTCATTAAAGAGAAAAGAGTTTCAAATTCACATTCAAATATATTGCTTGTTAATACTAGAGCCTTAAGTAGTCAAAATTGTGCCTGAGCAAATTCATTTGTTGCAGAGGTGACAGGATGGAAGATAATCTAATGATGGGAATCAGAGATAGGAGAGTGGTACAAGATACAGTCTTCTTTGAATTGCTATAAATTGATAGGAGGTAGTCAACACAACAGAAAGAGTGTATGTAAACTTTGTCCATGTGGGAGTTGGGAGGAAACCACAACCCCATTAAGGCTAAACATCTATGGGTGAAGAGCAGTTTCATAGCATGGTATAATAATAATAGTAACATGAAGCAGAAGCAGCAGCAGCAGCAGCAGCAGCAGAAGAAGAAGAAGAAGAAGAAGAAGATTATGTAGGAAATTGCAGATCTATTATGTACAACCTGCTATTCTTTTTAGATGTATAACAATCTAATCATGCAAGTTTTTTTTTCTTCCCTCCTTCCCCTCCATGGAGATAGGTGCCATTAGGCACAAGTGTGTGTGTGTGTGTGTGTGTGTGTGTGTGTGTGTGTCTATGTCTGTGTCTGTCTGTGTCTGTGTCTGTGTCTGTGTTTGTGTGAGGAATCATTGTATACATCTATATACCAGTCCTTTTTCTGAAAGCAGATAACATCTTTCATATATTCTTTGATGTTAATTTGGCTATTTGTAATAGTCAAAATGACTTATTTACTCAAAGTTTTATTAAAACATTATTAGTGTTACTATATATAAAATTCTCTTGGCTCTGTTCATTTTAATCTTCATTATTTTGTACAAGACAATCCATGTTTTTCTAAAATCATTGAGGTCATTATTTCTTAAGCACAGTCATTTTCCATCACAATCATCTAACCACAACTTGTTCAGCCTTTTCCCAAGTGAAAAGCATCCCCGCAATTTTCAGTTCTTTGTCCCTACAAAAAGATTTGCTATAAATACCTGAAAATGTATATGTTCTTTTCCTTTTCTCCTAATCATCTAATTAATAGACCTAGTAATGGTATCACTGTATCAAAGTGTGTAAGCAGTTTAACAACTCTTTCAGTAAAATTCCCGATTGCTTTCAAAAATGGCTTGATCAATGCCCCCAGTTTTTAATGTCCCAATTCTTTCACATCCTCTCCAACATTTTTTGCTTTCCTCTTCAATTATTTTAAACAATTCGATAGGTATAAAATTATATCTCAAGGTTGTTTTAATTTTCATTTTTCTAATCAATAATGATTTAGAGTATTTGTTTACATGATTATAAATAATTTTTATTTCATTATCCAAAATGTGCTTCCTCAAGCAGGCCAGCACCAACACTAGTTCCCCCCATGTGCATCAGAATAGCCAGAGGAAGAGACAGACCCTTGCTCTGAGAAACACTATGTGCTTAGCTTCTGGCAAACAGGCAACCTGCAACAGCCAGATCTCCACAAGCTTCAGCTTAGCCCCAGGATAACTGGCAAACACCTGGGCTAGACAGTCATGTGCTTTACTGTATCATCAGGGAAACACAGAAATATCCCACCAGCCTCAGCCAGCACCATAAATCACCACTACAACCCTGGCTTAATATCAGATGTGTTTCCAGACTTTCTAAGGCCTGCAATACTGTCACCCACCTGCCACCCTGCCCATTAGAACAGCACCAAACATGAGGTTCCCCTGTGGGCCTCAAGACAAAACCAGTGCAGCACCGGGTGAACAGCTAGGACTAGCAGCACCTGACACCAGATGCTTAAGATAGTACACCTTCCACCCCCAGAGCAGAACTCAAATTTAAAAGAAATGAGAAAAAAGACCAAAAAAAGAACAACAACAACAAATAATCTGAGAATAGAAAGTTATGGTAACAGGAAAGATCAAGATAGAAATTCTACAAAGAACAATGTCAAAAAACCTATGGGCAAAACCCCAAAGAAAAATGGGAAGTGGTCTCAAGTCCAGAGAGAATTCATAGAAGAGCTCAGAAAGGATATTAAAAATCATGTAAGAAAGGTAGAAGAAAAATTGGGAAAAGAAATGAGAGTAATGCAGAAGAATTATTTTTAAAAGAATCAACAGCAGAGAAAAAGAAAACAACTGCTTAAAAAAGTACAATTGGCCAAATGGAAAAGAAAGTACAAAAGCTATTTAAGAGAAATCAGCACTTAAAAGTTAGAACTGGGCAAGTGAAAGGTAATGACTCTATGAGACATAAAGAATACATTAAAAAAAATTCAAAGGGATGAAAAAATGAAGAAAATGTAAAATGCCTCATTGGAAAAGCAACTAAGCTACAGAATACATGCAGAGGAGACAATCCTAGAATGCTTGGATTAGGTGAAAGTCTATAATCAAAAGAACCTGGACAGCAACTTTCAAGAACATGTCAAGGATAAACTGGACTATCCTCAACAACGCACAGCTAAAGACAACTCTATAAGCCTCAGGATGGAAGGAGATACCTAAACTCAGAGAAAGATATAGAAAGACTATAGTTTAAATGGAGACTGAAGCAAAACACGTTATTGTTCTCTTTCATGTCTGGTTTTGCTTTTTTTTTTTCTTTTCCCAGTGATCACTCATTGGTTACAACCCTTCTATATGACCAAACTATTATACAATGTGAAAGTATTTGCAGATCCTATACATGATTGCACACCACCATGGGGGGGAGGGAAGGGAGGGGAGAAAATCTGAAACTCAAGTGATTGTGGAACTGAATCTTGTAAATTGAAAGTAAATAAGTAAATAAAAAAAATTTTTAAAAAAAGAAAATATCAAGGAAAACTGCCTTGGAAACAGAGAGCAAAATAGACATTTAAAAAATCCACTCATTGCTTTACATAAGAGATCCTAAAATAAAAATTTCAAGGAACATATTACAGTTAAATTTCAGAACTATGAGGTAAAAAAAAGAATCTGCAAATAGTTAAAAAGAAACAACTAAAATATCAGAGATTCACAATCAAGATTATACAGGATTTAGCAGCTGCAACATTAAAGTACTAGACATCACGAAAGATTATATTTCTGAAGACAAAAGGAGCTAGGACCACAACCATGAATCACCCATTCAGTTTAATTAAGCATAATACATCAAGGGGAAAATGGCAACTCAATCAAATAGTTGGATTTCAAACTTTCATTAGAAGACCAGAATTAAACTGAAAATTTCATCTCCAATAGCAATAGCAAGCAATATACTTCCAAAAGAAGTATAAACAGGTACAAAGGAACAAGGAAACATAAGGGATTCAATAAACTCAACTATTTATATCCATCTATGGAAAGATGATATATTTAATTATCTTAAAAATGTACCAACAGTTAGGAAAAAAAAATATATAGACAGATCGTACAAGAACAAAGTGAATTTGAGGGAATGGCACCAAAAACAATTAAGGGATAATAAAGAGTAGTATATCAGGTGCAGAAGGAAAGGAACAGAAGAGGGGAAATTATTTCACATGGAGAGGTATAAATGATCTATTACATTGGAGGGAATGGGCAATTGTTTGAACTTTACTCTGATTAGTATTGACTCAAAGAGGGAATAATATACACAATCAGTTAAAAATAGAAATCTAACTTACCTGACAGGGAAGTAGGAAGAGAGGAGACTAAGTAAATGGTAGAGGGGACTAATAAAATGGAGGGCAGATTGTAGGAAGTAATAGAAGCAAAACACTGATGAGGAGGGAAAGGGAGAAAGGAGCGATAATAAAAAGAGGAACAAAAATAGAATGCATGAACATCCACAGTAATCATAACTGTGAATGTGAATGGGCTGATATTTCCTATAAAAAAGAAGTGGACAGTAGTGCAGTTCAAGAATGAGAATCCTTTAATATGTTCTTTACAAGAAACATACCTGAAGCAGAGAGTAAAGGTAAGTGACTGGAGACAAAGGAAAATGCCTAGAAATACCAGATTTCAAACTATATTATAAGGTAGTAATCATTAAAATTATCTAGTATTGGTTAATGAATAGAGTGGTAGATCAGTGGAATATATCAGGTATACAAGAAACAGTAGTCAAGGACCATAATAACCTTGTGTTTCATAAACCCAAAGACTCTAGTTTTGGGGATAAGATGTCACAATTTGACAAAACTGTAGGGAAAACTGGAAAACTACTGAACACAAACTAGGTATAGATCAACATCTAATGCCTACATATAGATAAAATACCAGAATAAGATCAAAATGGGTTCATGATTTAAACATAAAGGATGATACCAGAAGCAAAAAAGGAGAGCAAAAAATAGTATATCTGTCAAATCTATGGGGAAGGTAAGATTTCATTACCAAACATGAGATGGAGAGCATTGCAAAATGTAAAATAGATCATTTTGATTATGTTAAATTGAAAGGCATTGTAAATCTTCCATGATTCTAGTATTTTAATGTTGCAGCTGCTCAATCCTGTATAATCTTGACTGAGATTCCCTGATATTTGAATTGTTTCTTTTTAACTACTTGCAGTTTTTTTTTTTACTTCATAGTTCTGAAATTTAACTGTAATATACTCCTTGAAATTTTTATTTTAGGATCTGTTACGTGAAGTGATGGGTGGATTCTTTAAATGTCTATTTTGCTCTCTGTTTCCAAGGCAGTTTTCCTTGATATTTTCTTGAAAGTTGCTGTCCAGGTTCTTTTGATTATAGGTCTCATCTATAAATTGAAACATAATACAACCAAGATTAGAAGGAAACCAGAAAGATGGGAAACTAACTGTGAGGCATATTTCTCTTATAAAGTCTTCATTTCTCAACTATATAGAGAACTGAGTTCAATTTACAAGAATATAAGCCATCCCCCAATTGGCTAAATGGTCAAAGAATATGAACAGGCAGTTTTCAGATGAAGAAATCAAAGCTCCATATAGGCATATGATAAGGGTTCTGAATCACTTTTGAACAGAGAAATGTAGATTAAAACAACTCTGAGGTACCATGTCACACCCATCAGATTGACTAATATAACCAAAAAAAAAGGAAAATGATAAATTTTGGAGAAGATGTGTGGCAATTTGTACACTAATGTCTTGCTAATAGAGTTGTGAAATGATCCAGCCATTCTGGAGGCCACTTTGGAACCATGCCCAAAGGGCAATCAGACTGTGAATACCCTTTGATCCAGTTATACAACTAGTCGTTCTGTATGCCAAAGAGATCACCAGAAATTGGAAAAGGACCTACATGCACAAAAATATTCATAGCAGCCTTTTTTGTGGTGGTAAATAATTGAAAATTGTGAGTTGGGGGGAAAGGGGATGAAGGAATGACTAAACAAGCTATGGTATATGAATGTAAAGGAATACTATCACACAATAAGAAATGATAAATAGGCAGATTTCAGACAAACTTGGAAAGAATTGTATGAACTGATGCAAAGTGAAATGAGTAGAACTAGGAATCAGAAAATATTACACATGGTATCAATAACATTGTGCCATGATCAGCTATGAATGACTCAGTTCTTCTTAGCATTATCATTATCAAGGTGAAGTACAAAGGACTCATGAAGGAAAATGCTATCCACATCCAGACAAAGAACTGATGGACTATGAATGGAGATTGAAACATATTTCACTTCTTTCTTTTTTGCGGTTTTTTTCCTTTTGATCTGTTTTTCCTTTTACAAATGTAATGTGGCAGTGTGTTTTACATGGTAGTACATGATGTACAACTTATATCAAATTGCCTTCCATCTTAAGAAGGGTGTAGAGGAGGGAAGGGGAGAAAGGAAGGGAGGCAGAAAAATTTGAACTCAAAATCTTTTAAACATAAATGCTAAAAATTAACTTGACATGTAATTGAGAAAAAATGCAATAACATAAAATAATGTACATATATATAAGTGTACACATATGTGTATGTGTGTATATGGGTGTGTATGTGTGTGCATATGTGTGTATAGTCTTTTCCACTAAAGTCCTTTTCTAATACCTCATGGTAATATAGAAGTGACTCTGACATATCTCCATTTCAGCATGTTTGTGTAGCCTTATGAATTCAATCTAATAACACTTGTGATTTAAAATTAATAATGTCATTTTGCCTACAATTTTCAGAAGAGGGGAGGAGAGGGGAAAAAAAAGAGAGAAAAACTGGAAGCTTGAAATATTGCCCAAAAATAAAAAAAAAATGAATGCTAAAAATACTATTAAAACTATTTTAAAAAAAACAAAGTAAAAATTCTTTTTCATATCCCTTTGCCACTTATCAATTAGGGAATGATTTGTATTCTTTTTTTTTCCAATTTATTTATTTTTAGTTTTCAACATTCATTTCCAAAATATTTTGAGTTATAAATTTTCTCCCTGTCTTTTCCTCATGCCCCACCCCAAGATAGTGATCCTACTGAATAACCCTTAACCCAATCTGTTCTTTCTTATATCCTCCCCATTGCCCCCCCCACATACACACAAATGCACACACACACACACACACACACACACACACACACACACACACACTTTCTAGTAGGGCAAGATGGATTTCTATACTCCAGTGCCTGTATATCTTATTTCCCAATTGCATGAAAAAAATTTTAATATTTGTTTTTAAAACTTTGATTTCCAGATTCTGTCCCTTCTTTCCTCCTCCCCCACACTCACCAGGAAGACAAGCAATTCAATATAAGTTGTATTTACCTCTATCCCAGCGGTTCTCAACCTGTGGGTTATGTTCAATTTGTAACAATGAAAATACATGTTGCAAATATTTACATTATGATTCATAACAGTAGAAAAATTAGAGTTATGAAGTAGCAACAAAAATAATGTTATGGTTGGGGGTCACCACAACGTGAGGAACTGTGTTAAAGGGTCGTGGCATTAGGAAGGTTGAGAACCACTGCTCTACCCTATCCTGTCCTCCACTTATTCTGTTTTCTACTTTGACCCTGTCCCTTTTCAAAAGTGTTTGCTTCTAACTACCCTCTCCGCCAATCTGCCTTGCTTTCTATCATCCCCCGACTTATACCTTTGCCCCCTACTTTCCTGTAGGGTAAGATACCCAATTGAGCGTGTATGTTATTCCCTCCTTAAGTCAAATAGAATGAGTAAGGTTGACCCATTCCTTTACACCTTCCTGTTCTTCCCCTCCATTGTAACAGTTTTATCTTGCCTCTTTTAAATGAGATAATTCACCCTATTATATCTCTCCCTTTCTCCTCTCTCAATACATTCCTCTCTCACTTCTTAATTTTATTTTTAGATATCATCCCTTCATATTCAACTCATTCTGTGCCCTCCAGGTATACATATACATCTATATACAAATAATCGCATATATATTTATATACCCATAGAAGCCTCCTATACATACACATATGTGGCTGTGTGTGTGGGTGTATAAATATATATACATGTTCACATGTATACACAACCATACATACATACACATAAGTATATATGTACATATATATACACATGCATATATATGTGTATGTATATGTATATAATATATAATATGATATAATTTATATTCCCTTCAACAATTTCCATACTGAGAAAAAGTCTCATGAGCTACAATTATCATTTTTCCATGTAAGAATATAAACAGTTCAACTTTAGTAACATTTATGATTTTTTTCCTGTTTACTTTCTAATGCTTCTCTTGCTTCTTGTATTTGAAAGTCAAATTTTCTGTTCAGCTCTGTTTTGTTTTTTTTTTATCAAGAATACTGGAAAGTCCTCTATTTGATTGAATGACTATATTTTTCCTTAAAGTATTATACTCACTTTTGCTGGGCAGGTGATTCTTGGTTTTAATCCTAGCTCTTCTGACCTCTGGAATATCATATTTCCAGCCCCCTATCACTCAATGTAGAAGCTGCAAGATCCAGTGTTATCCTGATTGTGTTTCCACAATACTCAAATTGTTTCTTCCTGACTGCTTGTGATATTTTCTACCTGACCTGAGATCTCTGGAATTTGGCTATAATATTCCTAGGAGTTTTCTTTTTGGGATCTTTTTCAAGAGGTGAAATTCAATTTCTATTTTGCCCTCTTTCTAGAATATCAGGGCACTTTTCCTTGAGAATTTTTTGAAGGATGATGTGCAGACTTTTTTGTACATGGCTTTCAGGTAGTGAAATAATTTTAAAATTATCTCTTCCAGATTTATTTTCCAGGTCAGTGGTTTTTCCAATGAAATATTTAACATTGTCTTCTATTTTTTCATTTTTTTGGGTCTGTTTTATAGTATCTCAATTTCTCATAAAATCATTAGCTTTCATTTACTCCAACCTAATTTTGAAGGAATTATTCTCTTCACTGAGTTTTTGAAAATTGTTTTCCATCTCACCAATTTGGCTTTTTAAGGCATCCTTCTCCCCATTGGCTTTTAGGCCTTTTTTGCTCTTTGAGTTTGCATACTTTTTAAGTTGCCATTTTCTTCATTCAGGCTGTTTACTTATTTTCCCTGATTTTCTTGCATAATTCTCATTTCTCTTCCAAATTTTTCCTCCACTTCTCTTACTTGATTTTCAAAATCCTTCTTGAGTTCCTTCATGGCCTGCAACTATTTCATGTTTTTCTTGGAAGCTTTTGATGCAAGGGTTTTGACTTTTTTGACTTCTTCTGGTTCCATGTTTTGATGCTCTTTGTGCCCCACAAAAGGAATCTATGGTCTGATTGTGCTTCCTCTTTTTGTTCATCTTGCCAGCCAATTACTAGACTTTTGAGCCTTTGTCATGGTAGAACTATGCTTCCAGAGTGGAGAGGGCTTTGTCCCAAATTGCTGGGTTTTTCACAGTTGTCAGAGCTATCTCTACAGCCACCACAATATCTGGCACACTGGTGTTCCTCACTCTAGGACCACCATGCAAGAATGTGACCCAGATCTAAGCTGGTCAAAGCAAGAGCAATTACCTTCTGAATGATCAATTGGTCTCTCTCTAATATGCAGACGAGGAGGTCAGGAGACAGCTGCATAGCAGCAACTGCAGCCACTGTGCCTCTTCCACCTCTTTTGTCCTGGGGATAGAGGCCAATCCAGATTCTTCTGTCACCCATTTCCAGCAGAGTTCCCCATGATCTTTTATTTTCTCGTTGGTGTTTATGGGTTGAGAAGTCTGGAATCTGCCACAGCTGTCAGTGATTTATTCTCCTGAAGTCTGCTCTGGCCATCTTGGTTGCTGATCTGGGCAGCCCCAGGTCTGTGCCCATATGGCTCACATGGGACTGTGCTCAGTTCCCACCCTGGTGTGATAGCGTCTTCCTGTAGCCCTGCCATGTTGCCTTCAGCTAGAGATTTGTTTCTCTCTGCCACTTTGTGAGTTCTGTAGCTCTAAAATTTGTTTAGAGTCATTTTTTACAGGTATTGGAGGTAGTTGGAGTAGAGGCTTAAGCAAGTTCCTGATTATACTCTGTCATCTTAGCTCTGCCCCCCATGATTTTTATTCTTATAGATTTTATAAAGTTCATTATATATTTACTATATGAGATGTAATAGTAATGAAATTTGAAGTTCCTTTTGTATTGCTAAGCTGAGAGGTACTTAGCACCTAGTTTCAAATTAAGCCTCTGTTAAAGAAACAGAAGGTTAAAACCCCTGTTGTTGACATAACAGGAAGGGGCTGAACAAGAAGGAACAATACTGTATATAAGGAAAAACACTAGCTGGGAGAGTCAGAATTTCCTGGATAAGTGTTGTGGAAGAAAGGCAGCTGCTGCTGAAGACTGAACTGAGAATTGAGAAGAACTGAGAAGAGGAATGGGAATTGAGAACTGAGGCAGAATTGCTTGGGTAAGCCACGTGGAGGCTGGATAATGTGATTTTGATTCCTTTAATGGAGCTTATACTGCTGAAGACTTCCAAGAGCCAGCTGGAGCTGCTGAGGAGCTGCTGAGGCTGAGGGTCAGCTGGAGCTGCAGAGGAGCTGCAGAAGACTGAGGAAGCATGACTGTGGTGCTGGTATTTTGTCCGTTTGTGGCTTTGTTTACCCTTGACTTCCCAAGTGTAAGGGCCACAAAATAGGTGCCATATTGCAAGTGGTGATGTTGAGACAGAGGGAGGAGTGAGGCACTGGGAATTAGTTGGGTCATGTGGAAGTCAGAGCATCTTGCACCATCCCTGGCCAGAGGATATTGCATTGCTCAAGACTTTCTTACGTGGGATACCTGAGTTTTCTGACTGGTGTCTCCACACCCTGGGATCTTCATGCCCTTGTAATTACCTCCCCTCTCACAATTCTGCTCAGCTGGGCTGTGTCACCTGTGGTGTGTGGATCTGGGGTAGATAAAGGGACCCAAGCCTTGGAGGGGGGGCTGGCCTTAGAGTCCTGCTGTAAGGCTTCCAGGGTGTGACATCAATAAACCCTCTTAACATATACCCTCCAACATGACTTTTCTTTCCAAGAGAAAATGCCAGCATCTTTCCCTTTGAGGTAAGTAACCTACTACCCCTTCAGGCAGGTTGGGGGAACCCTGACACCTAAGGATGGAGACTGTGAAGGGTTTAAGGTGGACTGGACACTGTAAGCTTCAGGGTAGAACAGCGATTGCATGGAAAGCTGTAGAAGGAGCTGGGAGCTATCTTCCTTTGAACCCAGGTGACAGTTTGGTGAATCAGGTAGGAACTGGGACCATAGAAGGGGATCCAGGGAATCTGAAAGCCTACCTCAGGTCAAGATGAAGACATCTCTCTGTGGATACTAAGTAGTAACTTAATAAAACTGTAACTTACTTATGATCTTGAAATTGTAACTTATTTGTGATTGAAGGGTGGGTGACCTTTGTATTTTACACTACTCCTTAAGAGATTGCAGAGTAGTGACTGGTATTGTAACTTAGTATGTCCCATGAGTAGAGAACTTTTACTTTGGCATTTTGTGACCCTTAAGGAGGCAAGCCTCCTTAAAGATGATTGAATAATGGAGTTGATTGAATGATTGAGTTACTAAGTGATTGATTGACTAAATGATTGTACTTTGTTCAAAACTATGGTACCACAGTGTGAAAACTATGTGGCCATTTTAGTGATAAGTTCTTGTGCATGTTATATTTTGATTTTCTGTGATAAGTTGTAATATTGGGAATGCTGCACCTTGATTATCTGTGAATGTTTCTCTCTGATTTTTTATTGAACAAATAGAGAGTTCACTATACCATGTACCCAGACCCTTGAAAGCTGTTCATGGCAGCGTTCTTCTGGAAAGCTGCTTGTATATGCTGTTATAGATGTTTATCTGAAAAATTGTCAATAATATTTTTTTTACAATTTTTCTCTTTTCTTTCTGATGTTGGCTCTCCTTGTTTTATCTGTACAGAATCTTTTTGATTTAATGTAACTGAGATTGTCCATTTTAAACCTCATATTGCTCTCTATCTCTTGATTATTCATTCATCATTTCCCTGTTCCTAGTCTAATAAGTAATATGTTCCATGTTCTTAAAATTTTCTCAAAATATCTCTTTCTATATCTAGGTCATATATTTATTTTGACTTTATTTTGTAACCTTATTAAGTAACTTAATTACTCTTTTTATAGTCCAATCTCTTGTAGAATCAGTATACTGTACCTCTCTCTTTCTCTCTCTCTCTCTCTCTCTCTCTCTCTCTCTCTCTCTCTCTCTCTCTCTCTCTCTCTCTCTCTTTCTCTTTCTCTCTCTCTCTCCCTCTCTCCGTCTCTGTCTCTCTCTTTCCCCTCCCTTCACAGCACTTTGTAAAATGTGGGTCCCCCACATGATGTCATATAACTGAGTGTGGGGAATCTCAAACAACTTGGTGACAGTAAGAGTTTTCTGAACATGCAATGATCAAAAAATAATTCAAAATCAAATGTTTAATGAATCTGAGGTGTTTCTGGCAGTGCTTGCCTATATTGTATAGCCTGACTTTCCTGCAGCCTTGTTTCTGAACACATAACATGCAGACTTTGCACTGTGCATGACTTCATGTCACATAATGCCAACAAATGTTTCCAGAAACAATACAGCTTAGATTTGAGACTATAGCATGTTATAAATTGCAGTGTTGTTGTTGGTGTTATTGTTTTACTGCACATACAAAGATTTCTGCTCTTAAAGAAGTTTAATTATGAGTTTAATTATGTGAAATAGAGACTTTTAAAATTTTCCTGCCATCATTCCTCAGCATGTAAGTATAAAATTAGTACAATTTTGAATTGGATTGTATTACAATACTCACTTTCAAATTTGTTGTTATCTCCTTCTTATATTGAAATGTAAATATTTAATTGCAGCAAGACAAAAGCACTTTAATATTATTTCTCCACCATCACTGCTGTATGTGTATGTAAGTGAGAGAATAATTTTTTAAAGTTAAGCATGAACAAATTTAATTTCATAAGCTAAAATTAGAATTTATTTGAGAAATTATTAGCAATATTCATTTATATTAGGACAAAATCAATTTTTTCAGTTATGGATGAGTGGCTAAATTTAGTTCTAAGAGGTAAAAATACTGATGTCAATTAAACACAGTCTTCACAACCAGGTTGTAGTACAACCCAAATTGACAAAAAAAAAGTATGTTGAATCATTTTAGCAATGTGAATTTACTTCTAATAATAATGATTGTGTGAGAAAATATCTGGTTAATTTGTAATGAAATTTTGGATGCAGAGAGCATGAAAGTAGCCAAACTAAAATGAAATCTTAAGACCAAACATGCAATATACTGCAATAAACTAAAGGGATATTTTGAACAATTTTTAAAATCTTCAAATTAAAAATAAAATAAAATGATGCTTTGAGAAAATTGTTACTGTCAACAAAGTGTATTAACTTGCATCTTGCAAAACTTCTTATTTAATTGCAAAATCTAAAAATTCCTATGAATAGAAGATCTTATGTTATCTGCTACTAATGTCAGAAATTGTTCATTGCAAAATGTATGGGGATGAAATTTATTAAATTCCTTTATGGAATGATACTGTTTCCAAAAAAATTTCTGAAATGGGTAATGACCAATTCCACCAGCTTATTAGCAAGCTTAAGGGTAGCCCAAAGTTTTCAAATCAGTTCAATGAAACAACTAATATTTCTAACATGGCACTGTTGTTACTTTATGTAAGATAAATTTCTGAAGGATGTATACATGAGGAGTTATCATTTCCTCATCCTTTGAAAGGGTACAGAAGAAGGGAAGATATACATCTTAAAGTTGATGAATTTTTTCCCAAATCACAAAAGGTTTATAGAGGAAAAATTGCACTGGAGTCTGAATAAATTGTACTGGAGCAATGATGGGCAATAATTTTGACTTGTGGCAAAAGTTAAGGCTGGTGGCAATGAATATATTATTTTCACTACTGCATGATCCAGTGGAGGTATTCATAGTCAAAAAATAAAAATCATCAGAGGTAGACATTGTACTTTGTGATACTATTAAAGTAATTAATTTCATTAAAAAGGCATGCCATTAAGAGTCATTTGTTTTCAAAACTTTGGAAAGACATGGACTACAATCACAAAAACATATTACTACATATGCAGAGGTAAGGAGGCTCTCAAGAGGATGAAGTTTAAACAGATATTGCAACCAAAAGATGACACTGTTATATATTTAGCAGAAATTCAGTTTTTTTAATTTTTAATAATGACTTATGGTTTTCAAAACTGGTGTTTGTCAGATTTAAAAAAAATGTAGCTACAAGAAAACAAATTGTAACATTTATGTTGATAGATAAAATTGAAAATTTTACTAAAAAAGTTAACATAAAAGAAAAGGGTGGAAAATGATTCTTTAGAAATGTTTAGTCATGGATCATTTCATAATTGAAAACAACCTTCCCAAAGATTTAATTGTAAGAGTTATAATTGAAGAGGGAAAGTCAAGATGGTGGAGTGAAAGCAGGGATTCACCTGAGCTCTCTCACAAACTCCTTCAAATACCTCTAAAAAGTGGCAGAATCCACAGAGAGACAGAATGTAGCAGATTACAGTCCAAGACAACCTGAAGGGTGGACAGGAGGGGTCTGTTGCAACCAAACTGGGAGAGGAATGCAGTCTAGTCCATGCGCTACACCAGTGCAGACTCAACCATAGTAAAATCAGAGTAGACCCAGCAGACTCAATAACTGGAAGCAGTGGTGATTTCCAGAACTCTCAGTGAAAGAGGAGAGTCTGTCAGAACTGGGTGAGAGAGAGGCACAATGCTACATAGGGCCTGTGGCAGCGACAGCAGCTACTCCTGGGGCTCTCAGCCTATAGACTGAATGATGGAAAGTCACCTTTTTAAACTTCCAGGAGACAAGATGGTAGAGTAAACAGTAAGTCTCTCTCTGCCACCTTGAAAAACACAGATAATATTGACCCAAGAAAAATCCTGGAAGAGTGAAACCAGGAAAAAGACAAGGTACAGCAGTCTTTGAGCTCTAGCTTGGGAATCTAGGGGGATTAAAGGGAGAGCTCCATCTTGCTGTGGCTGAAGGAGACCAGTACAAAATGAGAGGCATCCAGCAAGTTAGCAACAAGCTCCACCCCAGTAGACCAGCAGGAGATCCTGAGCCTCAGAGTGGAGAAGCAGGCAAGTACCAATCCCAGACACACATCATCTCAAGCTCAGCACCAGATAAAATACCAGACCACTTACAACATCCAACTGCAAGTACAAAGGTCATAGTACAGAAAACTATTAACAAGGCCCCTAGTCCTCAGCACAAGAAGTCTGGGACAGTGGCCCCTGGGTCCCAGAAGCAGAGATCAAATTAAAAAAGAAGGGGAAAAAAGGCAAATACCATAAGCAAGAAGAATTAAAAAAAAAATCAACAACCATAGAGAAATAGCACGGTGACTGGGAAGATCAAAATGGAAATTCAGGAGAGGACAACATGGTCAATATGCCCATAACTAAAACCTCAAAGAAGAATATGAATTGGTCACAGTCCCAAAAAGCAAAAGAGCTCAAGAAGGATTTTAAAAGTCAAATAAGAGAAGCAGAAGAAAAATTTAAAAATGTAATCGACAAGATGGGGGGAAAAAAAGCAAGCTGAAGAAAATAACTCCTTAAAAAGTAAAATGGGCCAAAGGGAAAGGGAGGTATAAAAGTTAACCAAAGAAAACAATTTGTTAAAAATTAGAATTGGGTAACTGGAAGCTAATGACTCTGTGAGACATCAAGAATCAGTTAAACAAGACAGAAATAACGAAAAAAAATAAAAGAAAATGTAAAATAACTCACTGAAAAAACAACTGACCTGGAAAATAGATCCAGGAAAGACAGTCTAAGAATTATTGGTCTAACTGAGAATCATGATGGGAAAAAAAAAAAGAACCTAGACAGCATCTTTCCAAAAATTATCAAGGAAAATTGCGCCAAGGTCCTAGAACCAGAGGATAAAATAATCTTTGATAGAATCCGCTGATCACCTCCTGAAAGAGATCCCAAATTGAAAACACCAAGGAATATTGCAGCCAAATTCCAGAATTAACAGATTATGAAGAAAATACTGCAAGCATACAGAAACAAACATTAAAAATATCATGAAACCACAGTTAGACCTATTTTATATACCTATATATTTGGGATCATGTAAAAATTTCTCAGCAAAAGTGGTCACGGATAGAAGAAAGTGTGTGTGTGTGTGTGTGTGTGTGTGTGTGTGTGTGTGTATGTGTGCTTAACCTCTTGTATACGGTCCAGAAGTATTGCTTCTAGCTTTCTGGGGCAAAAGCTAGTCCATTTATATAGAAATATGTTATTTACATACATATGTTTGCATGTATGTATATATATGTGCACACGCACATTTACATACACACATGCTTATATGTGTGTATATGCAATATGCCTGTATCCATACATGCATACATATAAACACACAATTATATGTACACTTGCACACATATACACATATACATATACACATTTACATACATGCACACATACACAAATATACAGATACATATCAAGGATCTAGGGAGATTCCAGAAAAAGATTTGGGCCCTTTTAGTTGTGTAAAGACTTTATTGACCATGAGAATTTGGCCTTCAGTGGAAGGATTATTATGCATAATGCTCAAGGACTATCCATGCAGACAAAGCCTTTGGTAGATCCACTCACACAGCCACGGAATCCACCTCTACAAATAAGAGACAAAAAGCTACGAAGTAGGAAATACTACTGTATTTCTAAAGACATTTCTACCTCCCATGGGATTATTACCTTTTTAACATTTCCTACCAACTACCTCTACCAAGGGTCAATGTCTGCCTCTGAAAGTACTAAAACTGCATCAAAAACAACAAAGCAATTTTAAACTTTAAATTTTCCCCCAAGTCAAACTGGGCATTGTTTAACTGAACTTGATTCAGTGGGCCTGTTTTCTTTCTTTTAGTACATATAAACTGATTCCCAAATAGTTTTAGAACTACAGAACAAGTATCTTCCCTAGAAGACAATTAGCTTTATTATCAGAAATTATTCTACATTTTTACCTTGGAAGTAAAGATTATAGGTATAGTTAGGAATATGTTCATTTTGGAACCAAAATAATTAGTGAGAAGATAGTGTAACATTTTACCACATCTCTTAGCCCCAAGAATTTGGAGGAAATACTATACCTTATAAAAGAGACATCATGGAAATGAGACCTTGTGAGGGAGTACAAGCTGGCAGAGGACCAGAAAGAGAGATCCAAGGAGGGTTCCTATTATATGTTCCCCATATGTGAGCATCCTGCAACAAAGCCCATCACCTCCAAACTCATACAACTTTATATAATATAAATAAAGGAGAGAATAAACATTTATTAAGCACATAATATATACTAAGTGAGCTAAGTCCTTTACAAATAAAGTTTCATTTGATCTTCCCAACAATCCTGGAAGATAACTGGTATTATTATCTTCATTTTAAGGCTCAGAAAACTGAAGCAATGATTTTATTTCACCCACAGTCACATAGCTGGGAAGTATCTGAGGCTGGGTTTGAACTCATGTCTTTTTAAATGAATATAGGCCAGTGTTCTATCCACAGCACTACCTAGAACAGGAGAGGGGCTGGCATTCAGTTTTCATGTATGATCTTGAGTCCTATGAAGGGGATGTAATATTAGGGGTCCTTTTCCAAGTTTTCTGGATACCTAGTTTCAGTTATTGCCAGAAACCATAGTGGATTCTAAACTGCAACAACCTGGGAATGTAAATTTATGTAATATTAGGCTGTACCTTGAGCCAAGGGAGACAGTGAACATGTGTCAATTTGGAGGGAGTATAGTAAAAGTGAGATCATTAGGTAAGTGATGTTGTATGATATCCCATATACTTGTTGCATTCATGTATCTCTAAAGGGCTTTAAACTTATTCCTTAAAACTATTTTTATTGTTCACTTTTCTATCTTTTTATCCAATTTTGACCAAGCTCTACATGTACAATACTCCTTTTCCACAGGATGACTATAGCAAATTGAGAGGTGGGGACCTCTGAATAGTAAGACCCAACCATAAAGCACATCTTTGGAATATACCTAAAATGTATTCACTTTAGCAGCATGTATAGTAAAATTAGAACAAAACAGAGAAGACTAGTATAGTTCTTGCATAGAGATGAAAGAAAGGAGGGTGCAGCTACGTGGCATAGTGAATAGAGCACCAGCCCTGGAGTCAGGAGGACCTGAGTTCAAATCCTGCCTCAGACACTTGATACTTAACTAGTTGTATGACTTTGGGCAAGTCACTTAACCCCAATTGCCTTGCCCTCTCCCCTCCAAAAAAAAAAAAAGAGAGAGAGAGAAAGAAGGAAACAAAGAAACAAACAGGATGGAAGGAAGAAAGGAAGGATTGAAGGAAGGAAGGATGGAAGGAAGGAAGGTAGGTAGGAAGGAAATTGGAAGCTGTCTCACTAGGGATAAGATGAATAATTCTTTAACAAATTTCCGTATGGCTGGAGTCTAATAACTCTGGGAATATGAAGCAAAATTTGAAACTTGGAGCTGTAATTTGAACTTCAATAATTTGTGATACGGAAAGCCTGGGAACAAGTGTGAATATAAGTAATAGAACAGAATGACTGACCACCTAAGTGGAAGATTCTATTCAGCTTTCTTTTTACGAGGCAGAAGAATGGAACTGTGCTTTGTTATTAAGGGTCAGTGGAAAAGAGCTTCCTTAGGAATCCCATTGATAGTCACTTTTACTGCTCAGTATTGAATGCTTCCCTTCAGAGTTTTGTTCCAGGCTACAATGGCCAGTCTGTCACCTGTTTGCATTTTATGTATGTCTATCCGGAATGCCAGGCACAGTGACAAGTTGAATCATTCCCATCTCGACCTTGAAATGTGTCCAGGAACCATTTTATGCAGTACTTGAAAATGGTCTTTAATACTTGCTTAATGTAACAATTTGAATGAAGCTTAAAAGATTTTTTTTTCAACTTCCAGACATAAGGCAAAAAAATAAAAAAATCAAACTTATTTTAAATTCCAATTTAGTTTTTTTTTTTTATTATTCTAGACTTGGAGCTGACAGTATGGACACAATATCATGAAATGTAAGAAGCATTCTCTCTGCAGTCAAAGTACATAGACTTAAGTACTGATACTGCCACTGTTACTCCCTGTGTGAGTCTTAGACAATTAAACTTTCTGAGCATTAGTTTGGTCACTTACTAAATAAATGGATGGGAACAGATGATTTCTGAGGCCTTTTCTTCAGGATAGCTAGGTGGTGCAGTGGATAAATTTCTGAGGCTTGAAGTCAGGAAGGCTAGTCTTTCTGAGTTGAAATCTGAGGTCAGACACTTATTAGCTTTATGATCCTGGGCAAGTCACTTGACCTAGTTTGTCTCAGCTTCCTTATTGATAAAATGAGTTGGAGAAGGAAGTAGCAAACTACTCCAGTATCTTTGCCAAGGAAACTCCAAATGGGGTCATAAAGAGTCAGATACAACTGAACACACATATACACACAAAATCTTTTCTAGATCTATCTCTATAATTAATATGCTTCCTTCTTTTCCCTATTAAAAAAGTAACTGTGTCTCTTATAGTGCAAGTTTGGCATGATTTTCAGTGTTCAAGATCAGGAATATCATTTGCTTATTTTTTTTCTTTTATTGTTCTCATTATTTAGATTGAGCTTTGTAATTTCGTTTGTATGTGATACTTATACTGAAGAAATTCCCTTTACTACCCTGAAGCCTTTAGTCTTAAAGTTTTACCATTCAATTTCAGTTAAATCATGAGGAAGCCTTGTCGTTCTTCAGTCATGTCCAACTCTCAGACCCCAGTTGGGGTTTTCTTGGCAAAGATACTGGAGAGATTTGCCATTTACTTCCCTAGTGGATTAAGTCAAAAAGAGGTTAAGTGACTTGCCCAGGGTTGCAAGGCTAGTGAGGGTCAGAGACCAGACTTGAATCAGGTCTTTTTCACTCTAGGCCTAGCACTCCATGCACTGAGCCACCTCTCTGCCTACTCACCAAAAACCACCAAGTTCTGGGAAGTCTATGCCTATTAGTGTAGGCTCAACCCAGCTAAAGGAGCAAACCAATAAACCTGCAAGCTCTTTTTGGTTCTTAGAAGTATTTTAGGCCCAGCTAGGTGATGCAGTAGATAAAGTGCTGGACCTGGAGTCAGAAAGACCTGAGTTCAAATTTGACCCTGGGCAAGCCATGTAACATCACTTTGTACCAGTTTCCTCATCTATAAAAAGTGAATAATAAAAAATAATAAAAACAACTACCTCTCATGGTTGTTATGGGGATCAAGTGAGAAACTAACTATAAATCACATAGTGCATAGCTCTGAATAAATGCTAGTTAGTGGTACTTCTCAGTTGGAGGGCTCATTCTTATTAGTTTTAGGTCTATGCTAGAAGGTGCAGAGAGGAACCTTTGACTCTAAAGGCTAGGAATACTAAACTAGGAGTGAGCATTTGCAGGTTTGAAGAAGCATATAATTCAGAGCTACAAGGAAGCTTAGAGATCATTATATTCAATTACCTCATTTTAGAACTGATGAAACTGAGAAGGAAGAAGGCTATGATTGGCCCTAGGGTCACAAAGGTAGTAAGCAGAGCTGTAATTCAAACCCAAGCCCTACACCCTCAAACCTATTAACTGTTTCAATTCATCATGCTGCTCACTTATCTTCCCAGGCTTTCTTTTGTCCTCTTTCCCAGATCTCTCTCTCTCTCTCTCTCTCTCTCTCTTCCTCTCTCTTTCTCTCTTTCTTTCTCTCTCTCTCTCTCTCTCTCTCTTTTCTTCTCTCTCTCTCTCTCTCTCTCTCTCTCTCCTTCTCTTTCTCTCTCTTTTCCTCTCTCTCTCTCTTCCCCCCCTCTCTTTCTCTCTCTCTCTCTCTCACTTTCTGTTTATTTTTCTCCTTTCGTTTTTCACTCAAACACAAAATTCACAAATATATTATTTAAAGTATGGCTTTTCACCATGTGGAAAAGTAAGTCACATATTTTTTTAATTTACTCAATGAGGTCATGGAATTGAGAATAATTGGTAGTTTTTCAATAGAACATTAAGTTCTATGAAACACTTTCCCTATAGTAACCTCCTGTAGGAAACAAAGAAATTCTGTTTCCATAGAAATAAAGCTCCTCCCATCTTTGAGTGGTAACAGAATGTAAGTCAGAGGTGACTGGTTCTAATCAGAGAGTAGACCCAAGCTTCTGATTAGGTAAAAGGTCAGAAGTTCATACACATGCTTAACCAGCTGTTTGAGTGAGAACCTATCAGGGAAGAGAACATCAAATGGATGATTCAGGTAGTTGCATCTAGTCCATGGAGAGAAAGGGGGGATATTCAAATTGAGAACAGCATAAAAAGTGTTGTATTTGTCTGAGGAAAGGTGTTCTCTATTCAGGAGGAACCTATTCACTAGGAACATAGAAGAAGTGATTAAAATAAAATGAGAATTTTCCTGGCTTTCCAACAAATATTGTTCTTTGTTTAGAGTAAGTATGTTCCTCACAACCCTGTGAGATCAGTAGTGCAAATATGAGTTTTGCCATTTTACAGCTGATGAAACTAATGACCATAGAAATTAATCTCCTTGCTCAAAGTTACACAGCAAATAAATGTGAGAGGTAAGAATCCAAGATAAAGTTCCACTCCCTAGATGCATTTTTCTTTCCTACCATATTAATGTTGATTTCCTAGTCTTATCTAGAGAAGGTTTATTAAATTCCACCCAAGCAAAGCTTGCTGAGATTCCAGGAAGTCAATTGACAAATTCTCCCATCTGGAATCTATTTAGTCAACATGTAGAAATCTGAACTCAGTGATGCAGTGGAGTAATGATTAATGGAAGTTTGTTTAATTGGACCAGAAGCTCAGTGTGAGTTACTCAGCAAGATAGCAAAAAATTTAAAAAATATTTATATATAGCCTTAGTCAGACCACACCTGAAATACTTTCCTAGTTCTGGGCACTACATTTTATGATAGACATTAATAAGCTACAGTATGTGACATGAAAGGCAATCAGGTTGGAAGGAAGCCTAGATACTAATGATGATGCTAATGAGGACAATGACTGATGATGATGATGATGATAATGATGATGATGATGACGACAACAATGATGATGATGATGGCTAACATTTATACAGTACTTGATATGTGTGGTAAGTGCTTTGTAAATATTATCTCATTTGATCCTTATAACAACCCTGGGAATTGGGTGCTATAACAACCTGCTTTTTACAGATAAGGAAACTGAGGCTAAGATAGATTAAGTAAAAGCTTGGCCAAGGTTGCAGCAAGTAACCATTTTAGGTCTGATTTGTTTTCAAATCTGCTGGAAATAACTTTTCTGGAGAAGTGAAGACAAAAGGATATTAAACTATTTTGGTCTAGGGTGAATGAGATTTTTTTTGTGTGTGTTTACCACAACAAGGAAAAACAGGGAGCAACAGTTGAAAGTTGTTGAGTGGTAGGATTCAAATTAATGTAATTTTTTCAAAATAAATTTTGTTGACTTCTTTTCATTTTATAGCACCAAAATTTCTTCCTTTCCCCACTTTATTTCCAGAAAGCCATAACAAAGAATTTAAGGCAAATTTAACCAGAAAAAGACATTGATAGCCACTAACTTTATCCTCTTTGCTGAGAAAGATGAGATTCTGATAAGTCCTATGTACACCCTGAAAGTTATGTTAATATTGCCAAATACCTATTAACTTAAGCATTTTAAAATTTTTTTCTTATTTTCTACATGCTTAAATTGATATTGCATAGCATGCTATTCTGGTCTCACTTTCCCAGGATAAAGACAGCTGCTATATTTCCTCATGGTTCTAGGGGCAATTCTTGACAGCAGTGGGATTCCTTTCTCTAATCTTATAGGTCACAGCCCCATTCTGGTATATTTCCCCTATTAATTTTCAGTGATTAAAGCTCCAGTATTATCTGGCCAATTAACATCAATTAGCTCTTGCAAAGAGATATTTACTTCACTGAGATATCAAGAACCAAATATTTCTTCCTTAAATTTGGGAGAGAAGAAATTTTTAAATGTAGACTTAAACTCCAATTCATCATTTTTAAGCAATTCTTGTATGTAGATTATTGTGCTAGGCACCTAATTAAAAGAAGGAAAAAAGTGTGATTGATATAGGAGAAACTATGAGTGAGTTTCTCAGAATGCCAAAGAAGAAAGGCTTTGCACCTGAGTTATGTTTTAGAAAAAAAAAAATCTCTTTTAGGTAACAATTCAAATTGCAATTTTCTCAAATAGTGATAGCAATGTACCTAAAAGTGGTACTTTTCCCCACTGTCCCTTTAAATATCAGTCATCTCATATACAGAATGCAGCAAATATGAATACACAAAGTCTTACACACAGAGACATACACAGAGAGCAGCTATTTCCTAATCATACATTCTGCTACTTATACTTTGCTATGATGTGGACCAATAGGGAAGCTATTCTGCTGCTCCTCAGGAGCTCCTGAAATCATCCCATTACTTTTAATCATGCTTTTCTGAAAGATCTGAATCCATTGACAAAACATGAAAACATTATCTTTGTTTCCTTTGAATTGTATGTAGGTTGATTTGATTTTAATTGATATTAATCATCTCATAGATATGGGATGGTTAGGTAGCACAGTGGGTAGAGTGCCACATCTGGAGTCAGGAAGATTCTTCTTCTTGAGTTCAATCTGAATTCATACATCTATTAGCTGTGTGACCCTGGGCAAGTCACTTAACCCTGTTTGTTTCAGTTTCCTTATCTGTTAAATGATCTGGAGAAAAAAAATGGCAAATCACTCCAATATCTTTCCTAATTAAACTCTAAATAGAGGCAGGGAGGATTGGACATAACTGAAAAAAGATTGAACAATCACAAATCCCATACGTAGAATTTTTATCCAAGATTATTTGATTTGAGGAGCCAAGACGGTGTAGTAAAGCCTCAAAGGCACAGATTCACCTGAACTCTCTCCCAAACTGCTCCAAATAGATGATGACTGTACACAAATTTTAGAGTGGCAGAAACCACTAAAAGATAGAGTGAAAAATTGTCCAGTCTAAGACATATTAGAAGGTTGGCAGAAAAAAGTCTGTTGCATCAGAGTGAGAGAAGAGCTCAGGCTGTGCCAGTGCAGACTGGGTTCCAGCAAACCTGGAGCAGAACGCAGGGTAACTGAATCACTGGCAGCAGTGGTAGTTTCCAGATCTTTCAGCCCATAGATGCCAAAGACATCTTAGAAGGTCTGCAGGGAAGATCTGTCTCCTCAGGATAAGAACACAGCAGAGTCCAGTGCAGGCTGCACCAGCAAAGACCCTGACCCAGCAAACCAGAAGTGGGGCTTGGGAAGCATTAAATCAGTTAGCAGCAGCTGCCCGCTTCTGGAGGTCTCAGCCCACAGACAGTAAGGGGGTTGAATAATTCGTGGAAAGGAGATTACAGAGGCTGATTTGCTAGCACTGAGGCATAACATTGTTGTTTTGTCTATATTCAGATTCAGGTTTAAGTCTTAGGAGGCAGTACCCAGGCCAGGAGGAGCACTAGCACATTTTAGCTTTCAGC
>CM053581.1:377782075-377823226 GCA_028627135.1 Pseudochirops cupreus | reverse complement strand
TTTCCCAGTGATCACTCATTGGTTACAACCCTTCTATATGACCAAACTATTGTACAATGTGAAAGTATTTGCAGATCCTATACATGATTGCACGCCACCATGGGGGGGGGGGGGGAAGGGAGGGGAGAAAATCTGAAACTCAAGTGATTGTGGAACTGAATCTTGTAAATTAAAAGTAAATGAGTAAATAAAAAAAAATAAAAAAAAAAGAAAAAAAAAAGAAAAAAAAAAGCTCAAAAGAAGACAAATGTGTCTCTGAGTAGAAGATAAATAAAAAGGACCTCTGACAAATTATTGTGACAAAATAGACTTGAGGTTCTTCCCATAGAAAATGTGTTCAGACCTTTTAGGAAGATAGCAGCTTCTAGTGTTGTGGAGAAACATTAGAGAGGTTCTTATACTAATACTAGCAAGAGAAAGGACATGTGTTCCTCATGGCAAGAAGAGACATCTCGGGGTGTTGATCCAATGAAAAGCACACTGTATTTGGTATTTGAAGACATAGGCAGGATTGATTCCCAGCTTTGACACTTACTACTTTTGTGACCTTGGTCAGCTAGGTGGTACACGAGATAGAGTGAAGAGTCTGAAATCAGGAAGACTCATCTTCCCGAGTTCACATCTGACCTTAGACATTAACTAGTTTTGTGACAAAGGCAAAATCACGTAAGCCTATTTGCTTCAGTTTTCTCATCTGCAAAGTGAACTAGGGAAGGAAATGGCAAGCCACTCTAGTATCTTTGCTAAGAAAACTCAAAATGACATCATGATCAAAACAGATGAACAACAAAATAAGTAAACTATAACAACATTAGGCAGATTGATTAACCACTCTCTCTACCTCAGTTCTTCATCTGCAAAATGTTGAATTAGATGAACTATAAGATCCTTTCCAGCTCACAATCTCTGATCGTTGTATATAATGAGAATAAGCTACAAACTTTCCCAATAATATTAGGGATGAAACAAGGATGCCCATTATCATCACTATTATTCAATAATGTACTAGAAATATTAGCTTCAACAATAAGGGAAGAATAATAAATTGAAGGAATTAAAATAGGCCATGAGGAAATGAAGCTACCACTCTTTACAAATGATATGATGGTATATTTAGAGAATCCTAGAAATGAACTAAAAACTGCTTGAAACAATGAACAACTCTAGCAAAGTTTCAGGATATAAAATAAACCCACATTAAATCATTGGAAATTTCATATGTTACCAACAAAATCCAGCAGCAAGAGATAGGATAAGAAATTCCATTCAAAATAACTGTTGACAATGTACAATATCTGGGAGTCTACATGAAAAGACAAACCCAGGAACGAATAAACACAATTACAAAACACTTTTCTCACAAATAAAGTCAGATTTAAACAATTGGAAAAATATTTATTGCTTATGGGTAAGCTGAGCTAATATAATTAAAAAGACAAATCTAACTAAATTAATTTACTTATTCAGTGTCATTCCAATCAAACTTCCAAAAATATTTTATATGGCTAGAAAAAACAATTACAAAATTCATCTGGAAGAACAATAGGTCCAGAAAATCAAGGGAATTAATGCAGAGAAATGCAAGGGAAGGTGGTCTGGTTGTGCCAGATCTTAAATTGTATTATAAAGTGGCAGTCATCAAAACTATTTGGTACTAGCTACAAAACAGAGTGGTGGATCAATGGAATAGTGTAGGTGCAAAAAGCACTATCATTAATGACTTTAAAGTTTGATACCATTAGCAAATTAGAAAAGTAAGAAAAAAATTATCAAATCTATGGAGAAGGGAAGAATTTATGAGGTAAAACGTAGAGAACATTATGACATGCAAAATGGATAATTTTGATTACATTAAATTAAGTTTTTGCACAAAGTCAATGCAACCAAGATTAGAAGGGAAACAAAGTTGGGAAGCAACTTTTATAGCCAGTGTCTCTCATAAAAGCCCCATTTCTCAAATATAGAGATAATTGAGTCAAATTTATATGAACACAAGTCATTCCCCAATTCATAAATGGTCAAAGAATAAGAAGGTAGTTTTCAGAGGAAGAAATAGAAACTATCTATAGTTATATAAAAATGCTGTAAATCACTATTGATTAGAGAAAAGCATATTAAAACAACTTTGACATACCACATCGTGCCTATCAGATTTGTTAACATGACAAAACAGGAAGATGAGGAATGTTGAAAAAGATGTGGGAAAATTGGAACACATGCATTGTTAGTGGAGTTGTAAACTGATCCGACCATTGTGGAGAACAAGTTTGGACTATACCTTAAGGTCTATATGACTGTGCATACCCTTGAATCCAATAATACCACTATGAGGTTTGAATCCTGAAGAGATCATTAAAAAGGGAAAAAGAACCACACGGACAAAAATATTTATAGCAGCTCTTTTTGTGGTGGCCAAGAATTGGAAATTGAAAGTATGCCCATCAATTGGGGAATGGATGAACAAATTGTGGTATATGAATAGAATACTACTGTTCTGTAAGAAACAATGAGTAGACAGACTTCAGAAAACCCTTGAAAGATTTGAATGAACCCATGCTGAGTGAAGCAAGCAGAACCAAGAGAGCTCTGTAGACAGTATAAGTGACATTGTGTAGTAATCAATTTTGTTAATCTTAGTTCTTCTGAGAAATGCAATGATCTAAGACATTTACAAAGACTCATGATAGAAAATGCTCTCCATGTTCACAGAAAGAACTAAAGAGTCTGAATGCAGATCAAAGCATACTATTTTCTCTTTCTTTTGCTATCGTTGTTTTCTCCTTCTCATTGTTTTTCCCTTTTGTTTTCATTCTTCTTTCACAACTTGACTAATGTAGAAATATGTTCAACATGATTGTACATGTATAACCAAATCAGATTATATGTCATTTTAGGGAGTGGGGAGTGGAGGGAGGCACAAAATTTAGAACTCAAAATCATATGAAAGTGAATATTGAAAAATAAAACCATTAAAAAAAACACCTTATAATGATAAATCCACAACTAATTGAGTGAGAGGGAAGTAGGAGTGTGCTGAAACCAGCTCTAACTAACTTGAGAGTCATTGTTAAAAGTTTAATGTGAGCTTATACCATTCAGAAACCACAGAACACTATAAATCAGGGCTTGGCTTGTTGCTCTGTTCATTGTCTAGATTTAAGGAAGTGTTAAAGTGAATAAACTTAAAAATGTTTCTTACAAAAATAAAATCTTCTCCAGCACCACAATTTCAAGGTGTTAGCTCTGGGGTGCTCAGCTTTCCTTACAGTCTGTCCAACTCTTGCAGTCATACATTACTATTGTCAGTAAGGTGATGTCTTTGCTCTTTAGTATGCTGTCTAGGTTGAGAATAGTCTACCTTCCAAAGATCTAGTGTCTTTTAATTTCATGCCTGCCCTTGCCCTCTGTGGTGATCTTTGAGCCTAATAATGTTAAATATGACACTGCTTCCCATTCTCCCTCTATTTGCCAAGATGTGATGAGACCAGATGCCATGATCCTTTTTTTACATAAAACTTTAAGTCAGCTTTTACGCTCTCCTCTTTTACCTCATCTTAGCTCTTCTTCACTTTGTGTCACCAGATTAATATCATTTCCATATCTGAGACTATGGATAATTCTCCTGCAAACCTTAATTTTGACTTTTTATTAGTGCAGCCTGGTATTTCATATGATGTGCTCAATATGTATACTGAGTTAAATACAAATGATGACAATAGTACTCCTTTCCCAATCTTGAACCAATCAGTTTTTCCATGTAGAGTTCTAACTGTTGCTTCTTAACATACAGGTTTTTAAGAGAAAATAGATACACAATACATGCTCATAAATGGCCATGGTAATGGCTTGATAATAGTTTGGTAATCTCAAAGATCCAAACTTTAGGGGTTAGAACTCACTATTTGACAAATATCAGTGAGAAAACTGGAAAGGAGTTTGGCAGCAACTAGATATAGACCAACATCTTACACCATATGCCAACATAAGGTCAAAATTGCTAGATTCTTTAGACATAAGTGGTGATATTGTAAGTGAATTAGGAGATATCATTTTACACCTATTAGAATGGCTAAAATTATTGAAGGGGAAAGTGGCAAATGTTGGATGGGATATGGAAAAAATGGTATACTAATGCATTGTTTGTAGAATTGTGAAGTGATCCAAATATTTTGGAGAGTAATTTGGAATTATGACCAACAAGTTATTAAACTATCTATTGTAAAAACAGTGCAATATTCACAATGCCTGTGGTGACTAGTATAGTTGTGAATATGCTGGTATAGTTGTGAATCACAAAATGTAATAGGCTCTCCACATGAGGGACAGAGCCAAAGCAGTTATTCAAATACCAGAAAGCCGAGTTGCAAAATAAAAAAGTCAAAAGTAATTATAGTAGCCACTAAGTTGGTACACATAGTTAATGCACTAAATACCCACATTTCCAAGTCTTTGAAACAAAACAGGCTCCCTCTGGCAAATATCCTTCTCTCCTCACTCAGGAGAGCTCCCCAGCCTCCAAGCTGCTTGCTTCCAGCAGTTTCTGTTCCCAGCAGTTCTCAGCAGAAGCCCTCAGTAGAAGTCCTGGCTGCCTCTCAGAAGAAGTTCATGCCACAGATGCCTACTGTACCTCCACTGCTGTTCAGCTGCTTCCAGTCACCACTCTTGCTCCAGCCTGGCCCCTACTCAGCTCTGGCTCCTCCTTCTCCACCCCCTTCTGCCACATCAGCCAGTTCATCCCCCCCAGGTGACTCAAAAACTCTGGGTCTCAATATTTGATACAATTATGAGCTTGAAACCAAGTGCCAAGCACCCACTAGCCTGCCAACACAAGGGCATAGAAAATCTTCAAATCCCATTACCGTTACACCTATAATGGTGAATCAGCAATAATACTCCTAGGTCTATTTCCAAAGATGATTAGGGAAAAAGGAAAAGTACCCATGTTTTCTAAAGTGTTGATAGCAGCTTTCTTTGTGGGAGCAAAGAACGGGAAATTGTGGGGATGACCATCAAATAGGGAATGACTGAGCAAATTGTATTATATGATTGTGATGGAATAATATTATTCTACAAGAAATTATGGGCTCAGTGACCTGAGAAAAACATGTAAAGATCTGCATGAAATAATGAAGAGCAAAGTGAGCAGAACCAAAAGAATATTGTATGTAGTGATGTAGACTTGTTATAAATACTCAAATTAACTATAAAGGACATTTGAAGAAAGATGCTGATCAGTAAAAGAATGTATAGATTAATTTTAAACACACATGTGTACATGCGCACATGCAGACACACATAGACATGCATCTGTGTCTAATGGTGGCCAATTTCTACAAGGGATTGGGTGGAGGGTAGAATAAAAGGAGAAAAAAGAAGCTTGCATGTTAATTTTGCTATATATTTGAAAGGAATAGCAAGTTGTATGTAGTAGATTTGCAGTTTCATGTACCAATCATCTTTTTATAGTACTATGTTATGGAAATGCTTGTTTTACTCAATAATTTTGTGTTAATATAATAAAAAAGAGTGAAAATTAAAAAAAAATAAATTTGGAGAGCATGGAAAAATGTACCAGTGAGCTTTATGAATAGAGTAAGAGTTTATGACCAATCAAGAGATAGAGAGGATCACAGGAAATAAAATGGATCATTTTGATTTCAGTAATATAAAAACTTTTGTACGAACAAAAATAAAGCAGCCAAAATTAGAAGGAAAACAGGAAATGGAAAAAAATATGTCAGTGCTCTGATAATGGCCTCGTTTCTCAAATATAAAGGGATCTGAGTCAAATGCATAAAAGTAAGAAACATACACCAGTTGATAAATGGTCAAAGGATTTGAACAAGCAGTTTGCAGAGAAAATCAAATGTATCGATAACCACATGAAAAAATGCTCTTAAGATCTACTCATTACAGAAATGAAAATTAAAATAAAACTGAGACACTATCTCTCACCAATCAGATTGCCAAACATGACAGAATAGGAATATGATGAATGCTGAAGGGGATATGGAATATTAAGAACATTAATGTACTGATGGTGAATTTGTGAACTTCTCCAACCATTCTAGACAATAATTTTGAGTTGTATGGGTCCCAGAGATAGAAAAACCTGTGATCCAGCAAACCACTAGTAAGTCTTTATCCCAAAGAGATTAAAGAAAAAGGGAAAGGATCCTTTTAGGAAAAAAAGTATTTATATCAGTCAATTTTCTTCTGACAAAGAACTGAAAATTGAGGAGACATTTATCGAGTGGGAAATGACTGAAAATTTGAAGTATATGATTGTGATGAAATGCTATTGTCCTATTAGAAATGATAAACAGGATGGTTTTAGAAAAATGATTTCTATGAACTGATGCAAAATGGAAGCAGAAGCAAGACCAATGAATACAGTAACAGCAGTGTTCTAGGGATGACCAGCTGTGAAAAATATAGCTCCTCTGACCAAGACGATCAAGTAATATCATTCTGTAGAATGCATGATTAAAAATGCTATCCACCTCCTTAGAGAGAACTACTGAAATTTTAATTAATCATGCTTTTAAAATCTTATTTTTCCCATTTTGTTTTATCTGTTTCCTTTTGCAACATGTCTAATATGGGAGTATGTTACATATGACTTCACATGTATAATCTATATTAAATTGCTTTCCTTCTCAAGGGGGGAGGCACAATATCAGGGAGAGAGAGAATCTGAAAGTCAAAATTTTAAACAAATGAATGTTAAAATTTGCATGAAATTGGGAAATATTCATCAAAATAAATTTTAAAAAAATATCTTAAAAATTCTAACCTAGAGGGAGATCTTTAGTAAAGTGCCACTGTATTCTGTTGTTGCCCATCTTTTCTGCTTAACATTTTTATCATTGTCTTAAGGGAGGGCAAAGATGGCTTGCTCAACAAATTTGAAGAAGACACTGCTGGGAGAGTTATTGAACATTTAATGAAAACAATAGTGCCACAAAGAACTCCACAGGGGAAAATAAAGGGTTGAAGATCACACAATAACATTTAAATGGGATAAAGATCAAGTCTTACACTCGGCTTAAAATTTTCACTGCACAAATAGAAGAGGAGACATGGTGAACACAATCCTTCATACAAATACATTAATAAAAGACCCAGGGTTTTTGATAGTCAACAATATAGAGGCATAGTGAAAAAAAAAGCTAGTGAAATACTGTGTTGAAAATGAACTATCGTATCTAGAGCAAACAAAATTATTATGCTGTTGTTCAGAGTAGTTCTAGTTTATCATGTCTATTTTTGGATGTCATCCTTTAGGAGAGACAGCCAGCAGTGAGCTAAAGTTGGATGACCAAGATGTTGATGAAAACATAACACATAAGAATTGGTTGAAGGAAATAGTGACTTTGGATTGAAAGAGATATAGAGATGGTGAATGAAGCTGATGATACAAGAGTTGCCTTCAGATCATTGAAGATTTCTGAGAAGAGCCTAGGTGAACATTTATTAAGGATCTTATATATGGGAATCATACTTTTGGTTGGAGTCAGGCTAAATCATTCCTGAAATTCCTTCCTAATTTGTAATTTTATAATTGTTGATTCAATCAGTTGAAAGTGAAGAAGATATTTGAAAAAGATTATGCTTGCTAAAGAAGCCACTGTGAAACTAAAGATGTGCATACACATCAAAATTAATTTTGTTTTTCAGCTTTTTTTGTTACATTAGGGGAGAAAATTGCAATTCTCCCCATGTTTATAAGCAGACTGCCTCTGTGTAAAGGCTTGCCAGGAACAATCAATCTCTTTATGTAACCTTGTAGAAAGGATGTTGCCAAGCTGTCACTGAATTTTGGATAAATTCCATGTTTAAAACTTTAAATGTGAGAAGACAACGAATACTAATTAAAGACACTTCCTCCACTGTATTTCAGTTGGAATTTGTAGTCACTAACAAAAAAAGACACCAAAAATATTTTTAGTAATCTGTTCCTCTGCACCCTGCATTGTCTTGAAACAACATACAACATATATTATTTTTGAGCAAAAGAATAAATGTGTTTTTTATGAAGTTAACATGGGTTATAACCATCCATTTATACTTTTTATGTTTCTTAAATTGCTAAGAAATTGCTTTTCTAGTATCCATACAAGACAATCTTTTTTTTTTGTCTCATTTTTCAAATGGTTCTTGAAACTTTTTAAAAGGCAGCTCATATATCTCAATGCTCTTTGGCAAACATTAAAATGCCATTTCAGTCCTTGTTTAGACATTATTGATTTTATTTTACAAGTAGATGAAAGGTTGGCTTGGGGAGTACTGAGGTATAATTGCTGTAGTGACGTAGCCCTCTAACACCGTGGAGGCAGAAGTTGTTGGATCACAATCAGTACAGGATTCTTTTTCAGGGAGAAAATCCTCCTATAAAATAAAATGAGGTATATACCAACTAATAGAGATAATATCCAGGATTGTAATATCAGATGTTGGGATGATCAAAATAACAAATAATCTTTAAATTGGATGGAACATATAAGGTCATCTGGTTCAAATTCTCAAGCAATATTTCTTTATAATATTCATGACAAGCGATTGTATTTTTAACACTTCCAGCAATAGTGAACTCATTATCTTAAAATGTGGCTCATTTAATTTTGAATTGTCAGCAAATTCTTCCTTAAATTGAGTATAATTCTTACCCCTTGGTCTTTATTATCTTCTCTAGAGTTATGTATACTAAAGTTAATAATGCTTCTTATGACACTGCTTCAGAAATTTTAAGAGAGCTAAAATAAAACTTAAAGTCAAAAATGGACATTCAAGATCATGCAGAACCTGTGGACTGAGGACTACTGGTCTTTGGAGAGACTGGGGGTAGGAATCTGTGTATGTTTGAGAGAATAAGGAACAAAATGGACTGTGAAGCCATATAACTTCAAATTTTTTTTTCTCTTTCTTAAAGTTCAATAAGTGTACGACTTAAAACAATAAATATATAACCAACAGTATCTTCTGTTGAGTGAAAAATGTATATTACTACTTTTAAAATGTAAAATGCATGTAGATAGCACTGAGATATGTAATCATGCTCTACTCTCATGCCTCCTTTATTCTAGACTCATACATAGAGTTGGTAAATATGTATTTAATTATATCCATGCAAAACTCTATCCTTTCCTCTGAATTTATATGACAACTACCCAATTCCTCACTTATTAAATGGGTTATTTTAATAGCCTCTGAAGTTTTTTTTTCTTTTATACTAGTCTTTCTTCTCTCCATTCCATCCTCTTCATGGCTTCCAAGTTGGTATCAATAAAGCAGGCATCTATCTCATTTCACCACAGAAGAAACTTTCATGCTTCCTATTGCCTTTATAATGAACTACAAAGTCATCTGCTTGGCATTTAAATCTCTTCACAATGACTCCTCTCTCTAGAATGATTGCGTATAACTTTCACAGATGCATTAGATACGCTTAACAGAATGCCTGGCACATTGAAGGTGCTGAATAAATGTTTATTGATGAACTGGATGATTGATTAAGACGAGTCAGAAAACTCAAGTTAAAATCCTATTTCCAACAATTATAGCCTATATGATCTTTGACAAATCACTTATACTTTCTTCATCTCAGTTTCTTTACCATCATTATCATTATCATCATCATTGTCATCAATATCATCATTATAACAATAGCTAACACTTACATAGCATTTACTATGAGCCAGGAATTATGCTGAGCACTGTAAATTAATATTTCATTTGATCCTCACAACATTTCTGGGATGTAGGTACTATTATTGTCTCCATTTTATAGATAAGGAAACTGAGGAAGGGAGAGGTTAAGTGATTTGCCCAGGATCGTACAACTAGAAAGTGTCTGAGGTCACATTTGAACTCAGGTCTTCCTACCTCTACAACCAGAGCTCTGGTCATTTTGCCACCTATCTAAAAATACAAAAATAAAAACCAAAGAAAATTAAGTTTTGGGTGGCTAGGTGGCACAGTGAATAGAGCACTGGCCCTGAAGTCAGGAGGGCCTGAGTTCAAATCTGGCCTCAGACACTTAACACTTAATATCCAGGTGACCTTGGGCAAGTCACTTAACCCCAATTACCCTCCAAAAAGTAAAAAACAAAAAGGGGGTTTTTTGATTAAATGATGTCTAATCTTCCTCTTTCTTTGAAAGTATGAATTCTACCCAACATTCTAGAAAGACTTGACTTTTAGCTGTTTCTTGCTCCTAGGATCCTTTGTTCTGCTACCTCTGTAATTCTGGCTCTGACCAGATCATTTTATTCCATTTATTAAGATTTTAAGGGATTTCTGTGTCATATTACCAACAAAATAGAAGATTAGACATTTCCTCTTCTTCCTATTAACATCCCCCCATCAAATAATGAAATTATCCACCAGAGATAGAACAATCAGAACTGTATTCACAGGATGAGAAAACAAAAATTCTAACAGAAAAACAACCTTGTAATTAACAAAAGAAAATGCTATTCTAGCAACCATTGCTCCTCAGCCTCCATTTTCCAGCAGGTTGTACAAATCAGCTTATAGGTTGGTCTATTAAGAAAAAAAAATCAAGGATTTTCCTTTTGTTTCATTGAACTTAGTAGTGTATGATTCCTTTGCCATTTTGGACTATTGCCTTGCTACAAGTAATAGACAATGACGCTGCCCAGCCACATGAAGAGATATATGTAAGATGCATGAAATGGATCAGGCTCCTTGTTGCTTAAAGTGACATTGAGGTTATAAAATCTGAGGACTATAGAGGTTCTTCCAGGATCAATGACTGAATTCACTCTAGAAAAATGGCTAACACTGATTTAGGTTAGAAGTAGAATTATTGAATGGAAGGAACTGAGGGAGATAGGCAGTATTCCTGACTTCACTAGTATTTAAGGAAAGAGGACTGGATATTAGATAAAATAGATTCTGTTATCTAGGAAGCTACTTGAATCAGGGACTGAAGTTGATGAAAAACAAATTCTCCAATGTGGGAGGAAACTGAGTGTTGGGGCACAGCTCTTGTAATAAATTCACCACCAAAAATGAGAGGAATCAGGTCCTGAAAATAGAAAGAAATGTGAATAGTCAAATATCCAAAAGACTACATACCTCTCCAACTAAAGATGATGCAAAGTATTGAAGTATAAACAGAAAACAGTGTAGCTCCCTAATAGAGTTGTTGATGTTAACTGCCCTTTGTTTTCAAAGAGGACCAAAGATATCATGAGGCAATGTCTTGAGTTGCATGTGAATGGGATTTAAGTGAGGCAGTTGCACAAAGTCATAATTCTCACTTTGTCTTCCATAGTCATTGAAATCCAGCAGCAAGACAAAAGTTAAGATAATTGGCAATGGTTAGGGATGCACCAGATAGTACTGGCCTCTTTAATGTCTAACCTAGTTCTAAAGAGTTCCATAGTGCCTGCTTCAGTTGCCTTCATGGCTGCTGAAGCCAATTATTCTCATGCACCCCTTTCACTATGGGAATCCTTCACATGATAGGTACACATACTCTAACTCACTGGCCTGTAACCAGTTGGTTACCCTCAATCTAATGTTTTCTTCTTCCTTTTCTAGATACAGATCCAAGATACAATATATAAATAATCTGTAGTAGAATTTGCTGTTCCACAATGCCAATAACATTATCAAAAAGTCATAGAGGATAGAGCAAGATTGGATAGAGTTATCATGCAGCATGTTATACATGCAGCATAAACAACACATAAGAATGACACTAAATTATGTTTAAAAGAGAACTTAATTAGAGAAAGTGGACCAAAGTTCTGATTCTGATTTTTGTCTGTATTCTGTGCAACATTGGACTCCTCACTTCATCTTGTAGGCTTGTTTCATCATCCACATAATGAGGTAGTTGGATTAGATAATATCTAAGGTCACTTAGAGTTCAATTATTTTTTAAAAAAATAATTGAGATAAGATGATATTCAGACAAGTATATAATTCCGATATGAGTTCAATGGTAAATTTGAATAGCAACATTTTGTGTAGTATCCTCGTTTAGCTACATAATCTAAAAATTGAAAGTCATTTCAAATCCTAAAATGTTACACTAATTCTCCAGTGGTACCATTCAGAGAACTCTATATAAGGTTGTAGATACTATTGCCATCCCCTAATCCCTCCTTTTAGTTGATAACTAATTCCTTTCCTGCCAATCTCTGGAGAAGTTCTGTAACATCAAGGAATCTAAAATCTTTAATGCTGAGATAAATTTGAAGGCTTTTAACCATGTGCCCACTATCTCTTTTGCTAACCAATGTAGTAATGGAGAACTGTTCATAATTAAGTATTATTTAGTGCATTAATTCCATCAGAGACTGTGAATAATTATATCCCAATATGATTTTCTCAAAGATATCTCACAGGCCATTGATAAACAGCTGAGAAGAAAAATCAGGGGATTAACAGTAATTATGTCAAAGTGGTTTTCTATTAAATTAATTGAATAAAAAGTAATTGGATTATATATGATCCTCAACAGCTACTAAAGTTTAAACTTTAATTATATTGTCATAGTCTTCATTCAGAAATGAGTGTTTGAGCATAAACTATTTTTAAACAACAAAAGAAGTAGAATACTAATTAGGGTGTCCTATGCTCACAATTTCAAGTTGAGAGCTCTATCAGACTGATTACCAAGCAAGTTTCTGTTCTTTATGTGTTAAATCACTGGGAAACATATTCATCTCCTAATGTCTATTTAGAAGCTCTGCAAATATTATCAGTTGATGAGAAATCCATTGGCATTGATTAGGAAAATGCTGTTTTTCAAAAATTAACTACTTTGTGTGCCTTAAGGAAGACTCAGATGTTTAATTTTGCCGGGAACTCTTTAGGAGTTCATGAATGAGTACTAACTGATATTTAGAATAAATAAATGTTTTTTGTACACGTGTTTTCTTTTTAAAAAGATAAATTATTTATTTACTTTTACTTTACAAAATTCAGTTCCACAAGCTTTTGAGTTCCAAATATTCTCCCCTTCCCTTTCTTTCCCCCTGGCCTCACATTGTGGCATGCAATCCAATATAGTTTCTACAAATACCTTCACATTAAACGTTAGTCAAGTTGTAAAGAAAGAATATAACCAATGGAATGAAAGAAAAAGAAGAAACAAAACAAAACAAAAAGGGAGAGAGCAAGTAGTTTGCTTCAATCTACATTCAGACTCTATAATTCTTTCTGTGGATGTGGATAGCCCTTTCCATCAGGAGACTTTTGGAGATGTCTTGTGTATGCTTGCATTGCTGAGAGAAGCCCAGATCAAAGTCAGTCATCACAGATATGATGTTTCTGTAATTGTGTACAATGTTCTCTTGGTTCTGCTCCTCTCAATCAGCATCAATTTATATAATTCTCCCTAGATCATTATCAAGTCCATCTGCTCCTCATTTCTTATAGTACAATAGTATTCCATTACATTCATATACAACTTGTTTAGCCATTCCCCAATTGATGGACATTCCCTTGATTTCCATTCTTCACCAACACAAAAAGAGTTGCTATAAATATTTTTATACATATGGGTCCTTTTTCCATGTATATGATCTCTTTGGGATACAGCCCTAGAAGAGGTACTCCTTCGTCAAAGGGTATACACATTTTTATAACCCTTTGGGCATAGTTCCAGATTGCTCTTCAGAATGGTTTGATCAGTTCACAACTCCAGCAACAACGCATTAGTGTTCAAGTTTTCCAACATCTTGTCCAGCATTTGTCATTTTACTGTTTTGTCATGTTAGCCAATCTGACTGCTGGATGTGGTACCTCAGAGATGTTTTGCATTTCTCTAATTGGTTTTCATTTCTCTAATCAATAGTGATTTAGAGAATTTTTTCATATGATTATAGATATCTTTAATTTCTTCCTCTAAAAATTGCCTGTTCATATCCTTTGACCATTTATCAATTGGTGAATAACTTGTATTCTTAGATAATTTGACTCAGTTCTCTCTATATTTGAGAAATGGGTCCTTTAACAGAAACACCAGTGGTAAAAATACTTTCCCAATTTTTTGCTTACCTTCTCACCTTGGTTAAATTGGTTTGTTTGTACAAAAAAACTTTTCAATTTAATGTAATGAAAATTATCCATTTTGCATTTCATAATGTTCCCTTTCTCTTGTTTGGTCATAAATTCTTCCCTTCTCCATAATTGTGAAAGGTAAACTATTCCTTGCTTTCCCAGATTGCATACAGTAGCTAACATTATATCTAGATCATGACCCCATTTAGACTTTATTTTGGTATATGGTGTAAGATATTGGCCTATTCCCAGTTTTTGTCATACTATTTTCCAGTTTTCCCAGCTGTTTTTGTCGAATAGTGAGTTCTTTTATCAGAAGTTTGTGTCTTTGAGTTTATCAAATAGTAGATTGCTACAGTCATTGACTTCTGTGTCTTGAGTACCTATTCTGTTTCACTGATCCACCACTCTATTCCTCAGCCAGTACCAAGTAATTTTGATGATTGTTGCTGTATATTACAGTATAAAATCTTGTATGACTGGGCCATCTTACTCAGCATTTCATTTCATCAATTCCCTTGTCATTCTGAACCTGTGTTCTTCCAGATGGATTGTAATTATTTTTTTCTAGTTCTATAAATAAATTTTTTTAGATTGATTGGTATGGCACTAGATAGTTAAATTAATTTAAGTAAAATTGTCGTTTATTAGATTAGCTCAACCTAACAATGAGCAATTGATGTTTTTCCAGTTATTTAAATCTGACTTTATTTGCGTGAAAAGTGTTTTGTAATTGTGTTCATACGGGCCTTGGTTTGTTTTGGTAAGTAGATTCCCAAATATTTTAAAATGTCTACAGTAACTTTAAATGTAATTTCTCTTTCTATTTCTTACTGTTGGGCTTTATTAGAAATTTATAGGAATGCTGAGGATTTATGTGGGTTTATTTTATACCCTGCAATTTTGCTAAATTTATTTATTGTCTCAAGTAGATTTTTACTTGATTCTCTAAGATTCTCTAAATTTATCATCATGTCATTGGCCAAGAGTGATAGATTAGTCTCTTCTTTGCCTAATCTAATTCCTTTGATTTCTTTTTCTTCTCTCATTGCTATACCTAACGTTTCAAGTACCAAATTGAATAACAGGGATGATATTGGACATCCTTATTTCACCCTCAATCTTATTGAAAATGCTGCTAGCTTGTCCTTATTACACATAATATTTGCTGATGGTTTTAGATAGGTGCTACTTATTATTTTAAGGAAGACTCCATTTATTCCTATGCTTTCTAGTGTTTTTAACAGGAATGGGTGTTGTATTTTGTCAAAAGCTTTTTCCGCATCTATTGAGATAATCATATTATTTCTATTAGTGTTGTTGTTGATGTGATCAATTATACAGATAGTTTTCCTAATATTGAACCATCCTTGCATCCCTGGAACAAATCCTACCTGACCAAAGTGTATGATTCTCATAAGTTGCAGTAATCTTTTTTAAAATTAACTTATGTTTATTTTTAGTTTACATAATTGATTTCCACAAGATTTTGAGTTACAAATTATCTCCCCATCTTTCCCCACCAACCACTCCAAAACAGCAATCCCATTGTATACCCCCTCCCCCAATCTGCTCTCTCCTATATCCTCTCCCATTACCAGTCTGACTTTCTGATAGGGCAAGATGGACTCTATATCGCAGTGCCTGTATATCTTATTTCTCAGTTGCATGTAAATAGTAATAATTATTCACACACACATATATGTATGTATATATGTAGATGTATATATGTATATATGTATATGTATACGTATATGTATATGTATATGTATATGTATATGTATATACACACACACACATATTTATTTATTTATTTATATTTAACATATGAGTTTAGAACTTGGAATTCAAGTTTCGTTCCCTTCCTCCCTTGTCACTCACCCACACTGTAAAGAGAGACAATTCAATACAGGCTGTACATGTGTAGTTACACAGAACATCTCCACAATGGATATATTGTGTAACACTGACTATATTTCCCTCCTTCCTATCCTGCCCACCACTTGCTCTATTCTCTACTTTGTCTCTGTCCCTTTGCTGAACTGCGTGCTTCTAACAATCCTCCCCAACCTACTCTCCCCCCCATCACTCCCTCTCTCACTCCTTTCCCCTCTAGTCTCCTGCAGGGCCAGATACCCAATTGAGAGTGCATGTTATTCCCTCACTAAGCCAAATTCAATGAGAGTAAGGTTGACCCTTTCCCTTTTTGCCTTCTTATTCTTCCCCTCCATTGTAACAGTTATCTCTTGCCTATTCTATATGAGATGATTAACCCCATTCTGTCTCTCCCTGTCTCCTCTCATTCTATTGCTCTCTCACCTACTAATTTCAGCTTTTAAAATAACATGCCTTCCTATTCAATTGATCCTGTGCCCTCTATGTAGACATATATACTCATACTCACATATGTATTTACACACATATACATACTCTCCTATATAGACATATGTGTATGTATACATATATATACATTTGTATTCCCTTCACTTATCCTCATACTGACAAAAGTTTCATAAGTTACAATTATTGTTTTTCCATGCTGGCATATAAATAGCTCAACTTTGACAAGTTCCTTGTGATTTCTTTTCCATGTTTACCTTCTCATGCTTCTTGTATTTGAATGTCAAATTTTCTATTCTGTTCTGGTTTTATCAGCAAGAATGCTTGAAAGTCCTCCACCTCATTGAATGACCATATTTTCCTCTGAAACATTATACTCAGTTTTGTTGGTTAGGTAATTCTTGGTTTTAATTATAGCTCCCTTGATCTCCAGAATATCATATTCCAGGCCCTTTGATCCCTTAATGTAGAAGCTTATCCTTTGCTTGGTAATTCTGGAAACTGCAATAGCTGCTGGTTATACAGTCTCCTGAAATTTCCAGCTATGGCCTCTCCTGGATGGCCTGAGGCTAAAACAGCATGGGGTTGGGCTCTGCTCCCAGGGTGCTGTGATATACCCTTCCCATCTACTTGCCAGGCTGCCTTCAATGAGAGATGTGTTTTTCTCTAATTTTTTGTGTTCTGGACCTCTAAAATTTTTTTAGGATCATATTTTATAGGTATTTGAGGTGGTCATGCAGAGAGTTGCAGAGTGCTTCTACACTGCCACCTTGACTCTGCCTCCTGCTGTAATCTTTTTGCTAATATTTTATTTTAAAATTTTGCATCTATATTCATGAGGGAAATTGGTCTATAATTTTCTTTCTCTGTTTTGGCTCTTCTGGATTTAGGTATCAGTACTATATTTGTATCATAAAAAGAATTTGGTAGGACTCCTTCCTCTCCAATTTTCCCAATGACTTTATCAAATATTGAAATTAATTGTTCTTTAAATGTTTATTAGAATTCTCTTGTAAATTCATCTGGCCCTGGAGATATTTTCCTAGGGAGTTAATTGATGGCTTGTTCAATTTCTTTTTCTGAGATCAGATTATTTAAATATTTTACTTCCTCTTCAGTTAACATGAGAAATTTATATTTTTTTTGTAAATATTCATCCATTTCACTAAGGTTGTCAAATTTATGGGCATACAATTGGAAAACATAATATCTAATTATTGTTTTAATTTCCTCTTCATTGAAGGTAAATTCACCCCTTTTGTTTTTGATACTGGTAATTTGGTTTCCTTCTTTTTTAATCAAATGACTAAAGGTTTATCAATTTTATTTTATTCATTTGTAAAACCAATTCAGTTTTATTTATTAGCGCAATAGTTTTCTTAATTTCAATTTTCTTATTTTCTCCTTTGTTTTTCAGTGTTTTAATTTAGTATTTAATTGGGGTTTTCCAATTTGTTCTTTTTCTAATTTTTCAGTTGCATTCCCAATCCATTGATCTCCTTTTTCTCCATTTTATTCATGTGAGCATTCAGAGATATGAAACTTTCCCTAAGAACCTCTTTCCTTGCATCCTATAAGTTTATGTCATGTTGTCTCATTAATGTCATTCTCTTCAATGAAGTTACTGATTGTTTCTATGATTTGTTGTTTGACCCACTCATTCTTTAGGATTAGATTATTTATTTTCCAATTAGATTTTAGTCAATCTTTCCAGGGTCCTTTATTATATAAAAATTTTATTGCATCATGATCTAAAAAGGATGCATTTGATAGGTCTGTCTTTTTGCACTGAATTATGAGGTTGTAATGCCCTAGTACATGGCCAATTTTTTTGTATGTGCCAGGTATCACTGAGAAGAAGGTATATTCCTATTTATCCCTAACCGTTTTTCTCCAGAGTTTGAGAGGGTCTCTAGCCCCCGGGCTAGAGCTCAGGCAAGCTTATCTGCTGGCTGAGCTGGCTCTGGTATCTGTTGATTCCCCTGGTTGTGCAAAGGCACACCTGGAGTTCTGGTGTTAACACTTGCTGGCTCCACCCCACCAGGGATCATGATCTCCTTCTGGTTGTGTGAGATGGGGCTCCTCCCATCCTGCACTTTAGCCTCAGCACAGTGACAGGCACACTCTTCCTCCAGGTTTCCCAAGCCCGCACACTCTTCCTCCAGGTTTCCCAAGCCCGCTGATTTTACCCTAGGATAATATTCTCTGGGTTTTTCAGGGTCAGAGAGGAAGATTAAAGCAGCTATGATTTACTCCATCATCTTGGCTCCTGGAAGTTCAGATAGGTGATTTTTAAACTTCAAGGTTGTGGGCTGATAGTCCCAGGAATAGCTACTATCACTGTCATAGGCCCTGAACTTGTCTCTTACTCAGTTCCAACAGACCTTAGTCCTATGTTGAGAGGTTTGGGAATTGCCCCTGCAGTGGGTGAGTCTGTTTGCCTGGACTTGCTCCCACTCCACTCTGGTGGATTCTGTGCCAGTGTAGACCACAGGATCCATGTTTCACATTCTGCACTCCCCTGCCCAGCACAACAAATCCTACCCTTACATACTTTCCTCGACTCGAAATCTGCCTGATACATCTCCCAGTGAATTCTACCACTATAAAAACCATTCAGATTTTCTTTTTAGATGTTACTGAAAGAGTTCATGGTGGCAGGAGTTCAGATGAGTTTCTGCTTCCACTCTGCCATCCTGGCTCTGCCCACCCTCTTTTTGTTTTGTTTTTAGGAAGCAGCCTCAAGGATGACCTAAGGTAGTTGCCATTTATTGCTTTGTATCTTAAATTGAAATTATTTAAAATTATGAGGGTACAAGTCACCCTATATACAAATATTGTACAATATATTCTCCATCTATTGGATAATTTTCATTATGACTTTTAGAAATTAGATATGTCATGTATGGCCATTAGAAAAACAAAAGAAGAGCATGGATGACACCTTGACGTCACAATAGGGAAGTGATGGTTTTGTATATTGTTATTGGTGGTGATGTTGATAATAACACCACCACCACCAACAATAATGTGTTTTAAAGTTTATGAATACTTAAAATAGATCATTTCATTTGATATTAACAACAGCCCTCTTTTGTTTTGTTTTTTTTAAGTGTTAACTATTATCTCCATTTTACTGATGAGGAAAAGGAGTCTAAGAGCAGTTAAGTGACTTTCTCTGGGTCACATATCTAGTAAATGTCTATGGTAGGATTTATATTCATATAACATTTGTAAATACATAACATGTATATTATGTTATATATGATGCATGCATATTGTCTCATTCTATCCCAACAGTAGTGATAATAAATACCTACTATTATAGTCTCCGTTTTATAAATGAGGAAATTTAGGCTGATAGGTTAAGAGGCTTTCTCAGGGTAATAGAAGTTATAAGTATCCTTGGCAAGATATGACTTCAGGTTTTACTCACTCCAAGTATATTAGTCTATTATTATTAGTATTTTTAAAAATTTTAATTGTATATCCAAGATGAGAGTTGGCATATCTGAGGTGGAGTTAAGATGGTGGAGTAGGGGCAGGAACTCACCTGTGCTCTCTCCCAAACCCCTGTAAATACTTTTAAATAATGACTAAATAAACCCTAGAGCAGGAGAACCCATTAAAAGACAGAGTGTAAGAATTTTTCAGACTAAGACAACTTGGAAAGTCAACAGCAAAAGTCTTTTGCATTGGGGTGAGAGTGGAGCACAGTTCAGTGCAAGCTGTGCCACCACAGCCGAGGTCCCAGATAGTCAGCAGCAGGCCTTGGGAATCACTGAATCAGCAGCTACAGTAGCTGCTTCTGGAGTTCTCAAGTCACAGACAGTAAGAAAGTCTAACAACTTGTGAGAGGGCAATTACAGGAGATTTTTTGCTAGCACTGAGTCCTAACTCTGTTGCTTTGCCCACACTTTGATCAGGGTTACAGTCCTAGGTGGCAGTCCCAGGGTGAGCAGGAGTACTAGCACATCAGAGCTTGCAGCCAAGGTGAAGCAGGAACCCTCCTCACAGTTCTAGGGCTGAAAAGAGTGCCCGTGATAGCTCACAGACCAGAGCATAGACCAGGAGAGGAGTAAACACCTCTCCTTAGATCGTACCAACTGGGAAGAACTGAAAACTTGCATGTTCTTGGAAGTATATCTGAAAACAACTGCACAAAATCCCTGAAGCCTGGACAGTACTCCTGACACCCTGGAAGCATGTAGCTGTAAATTGATTTGATTATTGTGGAAAATAATTTTGGATTTACTGAAGAAGAGTCATACCAAAGGTAGAAAAAATATAAATGAATGAATGAATGAATGAAAAAATAAAGAATACTAAAATATCTATACTGATGCTTTTTTTGCTAATAATAACAGCAAGAAATGGAAATAAAGCGGGGTCATCAGTTGAAGAATGTTCAAGAGAATCTTTGTTTTAGAAATGTAGTGGAATAGTATTGTCATAATATACAATATGAAGCATTTAGATAAATACAGGAAGATTTGTATGACCTGATCCAGTGCAAAGGAAGCATAGCCAAGAGGACAATATAGAAAACAATGACATTAATATGAGTGCACAAAGACCTTAAAGGAGAGCTTACCTACAGTTAAATTCAATGATGAATATTAGTTCCAGAGGTTTTTGAAACATACCATCCTGCAGTCAGAGAAAAAGGTGGAAACCACTGTTGAATAATTTTGTATATTAGAAATGTTTTCATGTTAATTACATTTGAATATTTTCCTTTCTTAAAAGGAAAGGTGTTGTTGGGATAGTGTGTATAGAAAAAATGATTGTGGCATAGCAACCCAAAGATAGCAAAACTCATGAAAATGGAAAATTTCAAAGAAAAAAGATATCCTGAAGATCTCTTATATTATAGGCAGAGGAAAAGAAGCTCAGAATGGTGAATCAACTTATCCCACAGTCATTTAGATAGGTGGGAGGGAATAGCATGTGATGCTGTAACTGTAATGGCAGGTAATCATGGTGAAAAGGGTATTGGTCTGAAAGTCAGGAAACCCATTTCAAGCTCCAAGAACCTTTGACAAGTTTCAGTTTGCTCACTGGTAAAATGAAAGGTTTGATAATCTTCAAAAAATGTTTTTAATATTTTACTATTTTTAAATGTCATCATGGTCTAATGACTCTCTTCATCCCATGGAACCTTTCTACAAAATAAACACAATCATGCAAAAACAAATCAATGAATTGGCCCAAATTGACTATGTATACCTTGTTCTGTATCTATAGTCTGTTATCTCTTTACCAAGAAGTGGGACACATACTTTATCATCCATTCTTTAAAGTCATGATTGATCACTGCATTACTCAGTGTTACGAAGTTCTAAAGTTCCTTGCAGCTTTAATGCTCTGTTCTGCTTGGGGTGGAGCCAAGATTAGAAGACAGATAGCAGCAGAAATTGCCCTGAATTTCTGAGAGTATGTTCTTCACTATTTCACGGTTCCAAGGAAATGAAATATGAAAATCTCTGAACCTTAAATTTTTTAAGTGAATGGGAAAATTATTTTATAAAATGAAGTGTATTTGTTATAGCAAATGTTCCTTTTTTGTGTGTGTTGTGTAGATGTCTGGTGTGTACATATGGTGTTTCCCTAAAGATTATGTAGAACTCATTTATTTTCTCTCATCGACTTTTTCTGAGCATCTGATTCTTTTCATTGGCATTTGTCATACCTAACAAAATGAAAAGTATCAAAGAAAAACAGAAGGAAAAAAATGAATACAAATTTCACTCACTAAAAAAAGGAAAAGGAAAAAAAAGAAAAGGGAAACTAAGCCTTTTTATCCGTAAAACCTGAAATAGTAAGAGGAAGTAAGTGCTGAGAAATGGCAATTGCAGCATTTAAAATTGGACAGTTTGAAACTTAAGAAAATGCACAGTGCCATTTGGAGCTACTCATAACACCAAGAGTAGATTTCCTAGGTGATCTATATATTTTTTCTCAGTCTATACTGCTTTCATCAAAACAAGAAAATGATAGATTTGCATTTCACATTTTAATCAGACCTACCAACAGATGGGGGCATTACTTATAATCTAATAGTAATGATAGGATAGCTGCCCAATTTCCTCAGCAGTAAAGCCATCTTTCAAATCAGAATAAATGACTAAATCAGGCTTTGAGATGTTTTTCCTCCCAGATTTTTTCCATATAACATATACCTGTACTGTCATTCATTAAATGATTTATTATTTCCTAAAGAAATGGCATATACTATACTCTGAATGACAGCATGCAGAAAAATCTGCAGAGAAATGAGGCATGTCTTTCTCTCTGTATATAGATATATTTGTATATGTGCATTTTGATGTTTGAGTGATTGGTTCCCACTCTATATTATTGAATACTAGTGCATTTTAACATGTTTTCCGTATTTAATCTCTCACATGCTTCTTACTGTTAACATCTTTTTGAGGTACCTATAGCCCCATGAAAGAAAACATTATTAACAATAAAGATCCAGCCTCAAACTGAAACGTGTGATTAACTATAAAAATTCAAGAGTCTATTAACTTCATTTCATGTTGATTTCTGGAAAGAACTCTGAAAGCTTTAGAACTATACTGTGACATATTTTCCTGTTTTATGTACTTGCATTGACTTTTAATTCTTTTAATGGACCATTAACAATAATACATATTTTTCTCTCCTAGAAAGAAAGAAAGAAAATGTGCATTGATTTTGATCTGACATACAAATCCAAGTAGATTTCAATATATATCCTTCTTATAATTTCCATCACTTAATATGTGTGCATTTTTACCTCTTACTATTTCCTCCTAGGTGTCAAAGAACCATGGTCAGTTATTGTTTGAGACTCCATGACCTCTAACTAGGGGATCTGGATAAGACCCAGTGGTTATGACTACAGAAGAGAAAAATAAGTAAGAACGAAAGAAGGTCTCATCTAGGATGCATTTGTTATTGACCTTGTGACATAACATCATCCTCCCTTAGTTCTTTAATGTAATCTGTGCCTGAGACATTAGAAAGATTCCAGCAAAGATCGATGAGCAAAGATTTTTCTAGAAACACACACAGCAGAGGGAAAATTTTCTTCTCTTCTCCATTAAACAATCTGTGAATTATAGAATCTTGGAATTGGAAGAGACCCCAGAGGCTATCTAGTTCACCTGACGCTTAAAAATGACTTCTGTCTCTGTAGCTCTGTTTCTCTGCCTCTGGAGCTCTATTTCTCTGTCTCTTTCTATTTCTGCATTTCTGTCTTTGTCTCTGTGTCTGCTTCTGTCTCTCTATCTCTATCTCTCTGTCTTTGTGGCTATCTCCCTGTCTCCGTGACTCTGTTTCTCTGTCTCTTTTTCTCTGCCTCTATGTCTCTCTGTCTATCTCTCTTATTCTCTCTTTCTCTGTATCTTTCATCTTCTCTACTCTACTCTGCTGTCCTCTCCTCTCTCTTTTTTGTCCCCATCTCCCATTCTTTCCTGGTCTTGTCTTCCAAGGGGTAAACAGAGCAAGTCTAATCTATCTTCCACATAACAACCCTTTGAATATTTGGAAACTCTGTCATGCCCCCTGTAAAATCATCTGTTCTTCAGGTTAAACACACCCATTTTTTTCCTGCTAATCTTTATGTACTAAAAATTGAACCATTTCACTCTCCTGGTTATCTACCTCTAGAAACTCTTGAACTTAACCAATTTACTTCTTAAGACAGGGTTTGAAAAACTAAACACAGTACCTCACTGTCGTCTGCCTAGACTCAAGTACAGTGGAACTGTTTTCTCTTATTTTTTGTTTCCTTCTTAATACACTTTTAAGATTTCATTAACTCCCTTGGCTACAAAATCACATAGTTATAAGAGTCCTAGAACTAAATCCAAAAGACATATAGAAACAGCTGTTTACTAACTGTGTGACCTTGGTCAATTTTACTTCACATTTCCATCCCTCAGTTTCCTCATCTGAAAAATGAGGGAGTAAAACTAAATACTTTCTGAGGTCTTTTCTGGCTCTTATTTTGTGATCCTAATGATTCAAGGATCATTTAGCTTGTTAAAACAACAATAACGGGAAGACTTCATGATGAAACAAGAGTTAGAGAGCATTACAAAATGCAAAATGGATAATTTTGATTGTATTAAATTGAAAAGTTTCTATACAAACAAAGCCAATGTTACCAAGATTAAAAGGGAAGTGGAAAATTGGGAAAGAATTTTTACAACCAATGATACAATGACAAAGGCCTCATTTCTAAAATATATGAAGAATTGAATCAAATTTATAAGAATACAAGCCATTCCCCAATTGATAAATGGTCAAAGGATATGAATAGGCAGTTTTCAGAAGATGAAATTAAAGACATCTATAAGCATATGAAAAAATGTTCCAAATCACTAGTCATTAGAGAAATGCAAATCAAAACAACTCTGAGGTACCACATTTCACCATCTAGACTGGCTAAAATGACAAAACAGCAAAATGATAAATGCTGGAGAGGATGTGGAAAAATTGTAACATTAGCGTATTAATGATGGAACTGCAAACTGATCCAGCCATTCTGGAGAACAATCTGGAACTATCCTAAAGGACTATAAATAAGTGCATACCCTTTGACCCAGCAATAGCACTTCTAGGGTTATATCCCAAAGAGATCAGAGAAGTGGGAAGAGGACCCCTATAAATATAAAAATATTTATAGTGGCTCTTTTTGTGGTGGCAAAAAATTGGAAAACAAGGGTATTCCCATCAATTGGGGAATGGCTGAACAAGTGGTGGTATATTAATGTAATAGAATACTACTATGCTATAAGAAATGAGGAGCAGAATGACTTTGTAATAACCTGGAGAGACTTATATAAACTGATGCTGAGAGAGAAGAGCAGAACCGGGAGAAATTTGTACACAATCACAGACACAACGTATGTGTGATGACTAACTTCAATAGACTGGGCTCCTCTCAGCAATATAAGCTTATAGAACAACTCCAAAAGACTCATGATGAAAGCGATATCGACATCCAGAGAAGAAGATGCAGAGTCTGAGTGCAGATTGAAACAAACTGTTTGTTCTATTTTTTTCTTGTTTTGTTTTGTTTCCTCTTTCCCACTGATCATTCCATAAGTTACAATCCTTCTTTACAACCTGACTAATGATTAATGGGAAGATATTTGCAGATCCTGTTTCTGAGTGCACACTGTCATGATGAGGTGGAAGAAAGAGAGGGAGAAAATCTGAAACTCAAGGGACTGTGGAACTGAATGTTGTAAATTAAAAGTAAATATACCAATTTAATTAAAAACAACAACAACAATAGCAAAATAGCAACCACCACCAATACAAGACCCTCTTTAGGGAATCTGCTGATTAGTCATCTTCTTGTGGACTGGAATTTTTTAACTCAATTGTAAGATGTGATAGTTATTTTAAAAAATATTTAAATTTATTTATTTTTAGTTTTCGACATTCACTTCCACCAGTTTTAAATTTTCTCTCCTCCCTCCCCCTCTCTCCTCAAGACAGCATGCAATATAATATGTCTCTACACATAGATTCCTATTAATCACATTTTTACTTTATTCATGTTGCATATAATGTATTATAATGAATGGGAGAGACCATGAGAAAGAAAAAGCAAAACAAAACAAAAAAGAAATAATCTGTTTCACTCTTCATTGTGACTATAGTTCTTTCTCTGAATTTGGATAGTATTTACCATCATGAGTCCTTTGAAATTGTTTTAGGTCCTTGCATGTCTGAGAAGGGCTGAATCTATCAAAATCAGTCATACACACTGTGGCTTTTTCTCTGAAAAAAATGTTTTCCAGGTTCTTCTCACTTCACTCAGCATCAGTTCATAGAAGTCCAGGATTTTCTGAAGTCTAGTGTTTCATTACATTCATATACTACAACATGTTCAACCATTCCCCAGTTGATGGTCATCCCCTCAATTTCCAATTCTTGGCCACCAGAAAAAGAACTGCTCTCAATATTTTTGTACACGTGGGTCCTTTTCCCAGTTTTATGATCTCTTTGGGATACAGCCCTAGAAGCAGTATTGCTGAGTCAAAGGGTATGCACATTTTTATAACCCTTTGGGCATAGTTCCAAATTGCTCTCCAGGAGGGTTCGATCAGCTCACAGCTCCAGAAACAGTGAATCAGTGTTCCAACTTTGCTACATCCTCCCCAACATTTTCATTTTCCTGTTTTGTCATGTTAGCCAATCTGATAGGTGTGATGTGGGTGCCTCAGAGTTGTTTTGATTTGCATCTCTCTAATCAATAGTGATTTAGAATATTTTTTCATCATAGTTATTTTTGTCAAAGTTTATTTCCTTCATTTATCCCAATATCTGTATAAAGTATTTATAACTACTCATGCAGCCATTCAGTGTTTTTGCTATCCATTCTAGTTTTATATCTAGATTCTAGAAGTTTATTAAACATTAAACCAAAACTGCCTCCAGGCCCTCATTCTGAATGATGATTTGATTATTTTTCCATTTCCATCAGCAAAAGCTCATGCCTTTATCTTTTTCTCTCATTTCTCTACATACCATTGTGTGGCTTTAGCACTTCAAGTCATTGATCTCTGTTCTTTTAATCCTGTACCTTATTTTCACTCTCTTACTCTCTGCACATCTTCTCACTCAAATTATCAAGTAGTGAAGCATGTGCTGATTCACTTTGGATCCCTTCACTGATTTTGTACCTGTTCATTCTCTGTAACAGATGTGACTCCATAGTTGCGATTATCTTCTTGATGTTTTTTTTTTGTTTGTGCTTTTTATGTTCACAAAAAGACAGGAAGATCAAATCTCATGATATTTCTTATTGGTTTTTTTACGCAATGAGAAAATCAAAGTCTTCGCTCACTTCTTTGAGGGGAACCTATGAGCCATCCTATTTACTTGCAACTTCCTTCTATAGTCTGGTTTCATTTATAGAAAGAATGTCAATATTGATATAATTCATAACGACATTATTCATTAATGATCTTTGTTTGTACTATGATATAAATATTGCCAGGGAAGAATAAATCTTTTTGAGCCGCAGGATTTCAAAATAGAGTTGGGGTGAGGATTAATGCTTTAACTATTATATGTGCAAAGTATTGCAATGTACAAAGAAATGGAAAAGCACAGAGAATATTTGGGGAAAAGTAGGTAGTCAGTTTGCCTGGAGTGTGAATTATATGCAGGGAAATAGTAGGAGGAAAGACTGTTGATTCCTATTTTTGTTTTACATAGATGGACTTCAAGAAGAATTGTGGAAAGTTGCCTGTTATACTAGAAAAATGAAGAAATTCATGTTCTAAAAATGTTTTTAAAGAGTAGAGGAGCTAAATGGAACCATACTATGAGAAATGTGTCCCAAGATCATCATATCCACCACCTAACCAAAATCCTAGTAATTCTTTTTCACAAACCCTCAGGTGACTACCTTTCCTTCTTCAGTGAGTTTGGTATCTGGCTTGCAAGCTTCCTTCCCTCCCCAAATCATGCTCTCAAACTAGGAAACTTCAACATACATATTCACCCTCCCACCAATCAGTTCCTCAACCTCCTCATGAACTCAACAATTATCATGAGCTACTCCTATCAGCTACACACAAAAATGATCATACTCTTGATCTTGCCATCACCCACAAAAGTACTACCTCTATGACTTAAGAATTCTCAGATCTCTATATCCAACTATAATTGATTGGTTTCTCATCTCTCCATCTGTATTCCCTTACAAAATTCTTGTTTGTTCATATCATGACTTCCAATCCCTTGACCCCTCAATTCTTTCCAAGCTATCTCCCTTGCACTAGTCACTATCTCCTCTTATCTCCATCTTGGCTTTCTGTCAAAGCAATTCAATTCTGCATTGTCCTCTCTTGAATCTTTATCTCCTTTGTCATACCATAAATTACAACCAGCCAAGTCTCAGTCTTGTATCACTCCCATTATTCATTACCTTCCCTCCTACACATGTGCTGTTGAATGAAGGTAGAGAAAACCATTCAACTGTTCTCACTGTGTCCATTGGATATTTTGGTATACAGTGTGAACTGGTCCATTACTACCACTAGGTAAATCTACCATACCTCACTTACCTCATTCATTATCTCCCTCTTTACAGTGGTTCTTCTCACCTCTTCCCCATCTTCTATAACTCAGATTTTTTTTTGCTATTTTCTCTTCTATATCCCTGTTTTTCAAGAAGTGGCATTACTCCTTACCAAGGCTAACCCTTCTATTTGTTCAAGTGATCACATTCCATTTTGTTTCCTCCAACCAGTTGTCTCCTCTATCATCCCAACTATTTCCACTCATTTTGAATCTCTCTCTGTCTATTGAGTCATTTTTGCTCCCTACAAACATGCCCATATCTCCTCCACCCAGAAAAAAAATATCTCACTTCTGGCCCTGCTGTCATCCTCTACTTCTTCTGCCTTTTGTAACTAAACTCCTTGAAAAACAAAAAGATCATCTACAATGGGAGTCTCTTCTCTTTCTCTTCTCCTTAACCCCTTATAGTTTGGCTCCTGATCTTATTCTACTGAAACTGCCCTCTCCAAAGTTACTGATCATCTTTTAGTTGTCAGAGACAATGGTCTTTTCTTAATCTTCAACCTCCTTTACCACTTTGCATCCTTTGATATTGTTGGTCACTGTCTCCTTGTTAATATTATTTTCTCTCTAGGTTTTCAGGAAATCACTCTGCTGGTTCTTCTACCTATCGGATCATTCCTTTCCTGTTTCTTTTGTTGTATCTTTTACATTCTCTAACTATAAGTGTCCCTTAGGATTTTGTCATGGTTCCTCCTCTCTTCTTCCTCTATATACTTTACTTGGTGATTACATCAGCTCCAATGGATTTAATTGCCATGGCTATGCTGATGATTCTCACATCTTTCTACCCTGTTGCACACTGTCTACTGATGTCATATCTTGCATTTCCAATTGCCTTTCAGTTATCTTGAAGTGGATGTCCAGTAAACATCTTAAACTCAACATGTCCACAACAAAATTCATTATCTTTCCCCAACTCTCCCCTACTCCTCATCTTCCCTATTACTGTAATGGTCAGCTCCATCTTACCAGTCTGTCAGGCTCAGAGGTCATTCTTAACTTCTTACCATCTCTCACTCTCCCCCACCCCTTTACCTAATAGGTAGCCAAGGTACATGGATTTCACCTTTTGTAGCATGTCTCCAATATAGCCCATTATTTCCTCTGAAACTAACAACACTCTAGTTCAGGCAATTATGACCTGAGGCCTGGATAAGTTTATAACCTTTTTCAATAGGTGGGTCTCTCTGCCTCAACTCTCTCTTTCCTCTAATTCACCTTCCATTCAGCCACCAAAATGATTATCCTAAAGTTCAGGTGTTTTCACATCATCCCTCTATTCAGTGAACTTCAGTGTCTTTTTGTTGCCTCCAAAATCACATACAAAATGCTCTGTTTGACATTCATAGCCTGTCATAGCCTAGCACATACTAACTTTCTGGTTTGCTTATACCGTACTCCCCAATATATTCTCTTTCATTCAGTGACACTGACCTCCTGACTATTTCAGGAACAGGATGCCCAATCACTGGGCTCTGGGCATTTCTCTGGATGTCCTCCTTGCCTGGAATACTCTTCTTCTTCTCTAACTACTGACTTCCTTAATTTCTTTTAAGTTTCAACTAAAATGCCACATTCTACAAAAATCCTTCCCAACCTCTCTTAGTTTTTTTTTGCTATATATTATTTAGATAGTTTGATTAGAGAGATGAAGTAAGAGAGGGACAGAGAGAGAAAGAGAGAGAGAGAAAGAGAGGGAGAGACAGAGAGAGAGAGAGAGAGAGAGAGAGAGAGACAGAGAGAGACAGAGACAGAGACAGAGACAGAGAGAGAGAGAGAGAGAGAAAGAGAGTTTCTCCAATTTGACTGTAAGGTCCTTAAGGCAGGAACTGTTTTCTGTATCCTCAGCACTTAGTTCAGTGCCTTGTACAGAGTAGGCACTTAATGAATCTTTATTGATTGATTTGATTAAATGATTACCACACTGCTTCTACTAAGCTTAAAGTCTGTTGTATTATTTTTCCTCCGTCTTTGACATCATATTTGTCAATATCCTATTCTCCTCAACATTTTTTTTCAACTCCCTCAATGACATGCTGCTCAATGGTCATTCTTGAAAAATTATTCAGGAATGTCTCATCATACTAAGGGGTTCAGGATTCTGAGGCACATTACAAGAAAGGATGGATCACAATGAGACAGGACACAGCATGAGATGGTAGTCTGCAGAGAGAAAGAAAAGCAAGTCAGCTTTACTGAGAGGACATACAGTAAGAATGACAGTCAGGGATGATGGAAAAGGGGCTGATAGAAGTCCAATGGAAGGAGGAAGCAAACTCAGTAAAGTCACATGAATTTTTATAGAGTTCTTCAGTGGATCAATGAGGACTAGTTGTTTTTTTTTGTTGTTGTTGTTGGGGGGGAAGGGCTAGGGAATCTAAACATGGGGATGGGTGCTGATTCCTTCTGGTAGGAAATTCTTGGGGAATTGGCAACTAGAGGGTGCAGTGGATGGAGTTCTGTGCCTTGAGTTGGGAACATCTGAATTCAAATTTGGCTTGAGACAATTATTAACTGTCTTAATATGTTTGCCTCAGTTTCCTTAACTGTACAATTGGAATAATAGCACTTACCTCAAAGGGTGGTTATAAGCACAGGATGCATTTAGGATTAAGGCTACTGCTTTTAATCACCATATGAGGTAGGTTCTATTATTCATAGTACCTGCCGCATAGTAAGTGTTTTATAAATGTTAACTGTTATGACTTTGTTAATCAAATGCTAGGTTAGAGGGCTACAATAGTCTATTCAAAGGATGATAGAATAGCTCATTTTTTTTCTTTTCAAAAATTTTTTTAAGCCCTTGTTTATCATTGTACCACATTTCCCAAAAAAATAGCCAGATGCTAGAAGAGTTTCTATGATGAACTTTCCAAAGATGACTTTAAAAACAGTCTACAAAGGGCAGTTTCATTTCTGATTTGATGTTTAGTATCCTTTTAAAGAACCTTGATTTTAACTGCGTTTAACTAGTAAAAACCCCTAACAAGTTATCCCTTTATGTTTTTAGTTCTTGTAACCGTCTAATCCAATTAGCATTAGAGGGTCTGATGTTGATCTTTTTTATGGATAATCTAATTAGAATGAGTGTTAGCTTTAACAAGAGGGGAAAATAAAACACTTTTAGTGAAGTTAATTTTTCCTTTCTATCACTTTTTTTAAATTCCAAGCTAATTTGAACTTTAACTCTAATTTCATTAAGAAAAAACATATGCTACCTAATCTATCATTGAATCCAGTTCAATTAACCAAATTTTTATTGGAGAAGATATTACATGTAAAATACTTCCAGGCAGTAGAAGAGATATAAAGGTACTTATGTGGCCTCTTCCCTTATGAAACTTAAAGTCTAACATTCGGTACCTCAACTACTTAAAAATTAATAACACTTTTCAGTATTTCACAAATGTCTATGTAATATATAGCATGACTTAGTAGAAGTATTTTGAGAGGTGTTATAGATGAAAAACCTATATCTCTGTGGAAAATTTTATGATAAATGTCTCCTAATTTATGTCTGGTAATGTCTGTGACAAAGACATTTGTTTCTAAAACTTGTAGTCATATTCAAAGCCTTTCCATCTCAGTAAGGCTATCAGAGCTCACTCTGGGGTATAAAAGACTTTGAAAATCCAAGATTATATCCATGCCACTATGAAGTATCATAATAGAAATTCAGCAAAATTTGAGTATTTAGATGCACATGTTAATTGCATAAATAATTAACATATAAAATAACACACGGTAAACTCATTAGAGAGGTACAAGGAAAGTGTCGTGTATCATATGAGTAGAAAAAATCCAAATAGAGAGTTCAAGGAAAGTTTCATGAAGAAACTAGTATTTTAGTTGGGTTTAAGGAATGCAGAAAAGTGCAACTGGTTATAAAATAGCAGGGAAGTAATTCTGAGTGTAAGGAAAATCTACTCAAAGGGTATGCAGGCAGATCTTAGTTGTCTGGAGGGTGGGAGGGGGAAGGAATTGTACAGTTTGGCCAGATTATGTAGAAGGGAATTATCCAAGACAAGATTATAAAAGTCGAGTAGCAATAGTATGGAGAGGCTTAAATTCCAGTAAAAGGGGTCTGAACTTCACTTAGTAGGCAAGATGAAGTTGAACAGAACAGGGATTATGGAATATATGACTAGCAGAAGCTTTATGGATATATAATGGGAAATGGGGAGTAAAGACAGGAAGCCTTGCTAAAAAGACAATTACAGCAGTCTAAGTAGAAGACAATGGGTACCTATGTTTAAAGACAGTGGCTATAGAATAGGGGAGGACCATGCATATAATGATAATGTTATGAAGCTAAAACCAACAGTATTTGCTAAATGATTGACTATAAAAGCTCAAAATAAAGGTGAATGATGAATCTAGGATCATACTTTTAGAGTTGGAAGGGACATGAGAGGCTGCCTAGTTTAAAACTTTTATAGATCAACAGAAGCCCCGAAAGGTTAAGTGACACCCAAGATTATGCCACTAGTAAGTGACAGAGGTAAATTTTCAAAGCTAAGATGTTGGGTTAATAGGAATGACATCTGATCCAATTCAGTAAACATTTATAAAGTGTCTACTCTATATTTTGCACAGCACTAAGTGCTGAGGACATGATTAATAAAGAATACAGTCATTGCCCTCAAGCATCTTACTATCCAAGGGAAGGAGACAATAAATAAAAGGAAGATAGAAACTAGGGGATGGTGGAATTTGGGACACTAGAGGGTATCAGTGGAATTTAAACAAGGAAGAGCAGCAGATGAAAAGTGGAGTGAGCTAAGAGTCCAGTTTCTGCCTTCTATAAAGGAAGGCATTAGGAGCAATTTGGTACCTATCATCTGCCTTCTAATCATAGGGGAGAGGAAGCTGAGCTTGACGCACTGATAGAAGTAGGGAAGTCGGAAGAGGATCTAGTGGAAATAGCTCAGGTGAGCAAGAAGGTCTAGAGGACTTCCTTGTGGATCCTCTTGTCTGAGAAAGTCCCACACGGAAAATGTACCACACATAATATATACTAATAGGGTTCACTATCCTTGTAAAATAGAAAATGTGTTTTTAAATGTCACAAAAATCAATAATTGTAAAGAAATGTAAATATTCTCTCAAGTAATGCATTTGTAACCTTGTAGCACTTATACATCTAAAGCCATTAAACTTAAAACTTCATTAAGACTTTTGGGATACCCTATAATTTAGCACTCACCTTTTTATTATGAAAAAGTCTATGAGTTTTATAGCTGAGATAAGAATAAAAATGACATCTATTGCTGATATTTCACTGACCAAATCTCTAGACATTTTTGTTTTGCACACACACACACACACACACACACACACACACATATACTCACACTTAGGGTGTCATGTATACTGAGACTAAGAAACTCTTGGGATGAATTAGCTTTTGTCATTTCTTTTGTCTTCTGTGTGTATATACTCATCTGATCACTTTCCCATGTAATATCACCAACTATTACAATCTACATTGTGTCTATGAAAGTGGCAGATGGAAACCATCTGATTTATTAGGTTATTAGGATATGTGGAATAGTTCAATCTATATTACTCATATGTGGCAGTCAATTATAAGTAATCTAATCACATTAGCACATTTCAACGATTAGAAAAATTCAGAGAGTGACTGTTTTAAGAGATGAAAGCAAAATAATAATCAGCTGCAGACTGTTACATCATTTTATCTAAATATAAAGAATTATTTATTAATAAAGAGGGTATCGTTATACCATCCATAATGAATATATAAGCTCTTGACCCAAAGAGGGGAAGGGGACATAGGAGAAAGAAGCAGAGTAGGGAGAACTGCTCCAGGCTGAGGATAGTTGTTATAACCCATTGAAAATGGTATTAGAAGGAAAGTGCTGAGACAACCTTTACTCCAAAAGTGCTTCCCTAATAAAATTTACAAGGGGCAATCAAATTTCTAGGATGTTTCAGCTAGTGTCAATCTCCTGATGGATCTCTTGGGATTTTAACGGATCAAGAGAGTGACAAGTCTCTTGATTATATTATTGTACTTGGTTATCAAAGCATTTCTGGCAGAAACATTGAAGAGATTTGGAGTCCACATGTTCTTTTTAAATTGGGTTTTAAAGGGGGAGGGAGAGAGAAGTTGAGGAAGGGAGAGTGAGGAAAAAAGAAAGACAAGAAAAAGGGGAGGGAGGAAGGAGAGAGACAAAGACAGAGAAAAGACAAAGAGAGACAGAGTGGGAAAGTAATTTTGAGTTAAGTAAAGAATCCATTATTCCTCTTCCAATAGTTTGAGGTTTTGACTAAATTCATCTCCTTGCATAGAGTTATATTTAATTTATAATTTATAAATATGATCCAGTGTTATTGGTTTTAACCTTTTTTCCATGATCCCTTTCAAAACACCCAATTGGCAATGATTCACTTTCTGACAAATACACAGACCTAACAGTTCTTGTTGACTATCAATCAGTTTATTTCAAATATTATCTTTATCACTGCATCATTTTGGGATAACTGAGAGCAGTCTTCACTTAGAAAAGTGACAGAACCATGGCAAATAATTAACTATTAAGTCCAGACTACCAAGTCAGATCCAGTCAGCAAACAGACTTGCTATGTGCTAAACACTATACTAACCACCAGGATACAAAAAAGGGAGTAATTCTGGAGGCAATAAGGTGCTATTGAAATTTATTTAATGGGGGAGTGGTGACAGTAATTTTAATTTTTTAAATAAGTATAGCTCTCTGAGATTGAACAGTAACAAAGCATGTGAAAAAGAAAAGAAAACACATATTCTATGTTATTTCCATGCCAAGAGACCATACATGGTATCTAAATATCAAGATGGACTAAGTTACTTTCATGACATCTGTGAGTTACTGATCACTTTGCTTCTCACATTTTCAACCCTCATCTTCCTCAGCCTCTCTCCAACTTTGAATTTCTCTTTTCATTCTTCCTTATAAGCCCTGTCTTCTTCCTTGGTTTACATGACATTAGATATTAGATACTAGATTTGCAGCCAGAAGTGATGTTGTTTAATACATGAGAAAACTGAGAGTTGCAAGATTCAATTATTTTCCCAAAGTTAAACTGCTAGTAAGTGACAGAGCCTGGGCTCTTCCTCCTGCCATATGTTGGCATTCCTGTTGTTTTTTTTTTAAACTTCTCTTCCTATTTCTCTAGCTGTTCCTTTTCTGATTCTTCTCCTACTCCTCAATGTTCTATATGTATGTCATCTTGTAGTTCTGTCTAAGGTTCTCTTCTTTTGCCCTGGTTATCTCAGATATGATCTCTATTTAGAAAACTCCCAGATCCATACTTCTAGTCTGGTTCCATCCACTCTATAGAACTTGAGTTTTGATTTCTTGGATATTCCCACCTCGATGTCTAAATGACATCTCAAAAACTGGAACTTATACAAAATAAACTCATCATACTACTCCCTTTCACCACCATCCCCCCCAAAAAATAAAAATCAAATGAATAAAATAATCTCTTGACTTCTCTATTTCTTTGAAAGACATAACTATTCCCATAAATAATTCAAGGTTATAGATAAGAATAATTTTATTACTCTTGCCTCTCATGGTCTCTACCCTACTCAGTTACTTTGTTGTATCAATGGTAATTCATTATTGTTGTTGTTCTGCTGTTTTGTTGTTGTTGTCATCATTGTGGTTGTCATTGTTAATTCCTACTGTGCTCTTTCTCTACAAACTCATTTTTCTGAGGCTCAATTAAGGACTTTGTTCAGGTGAAAAGCAGAATACATTCTAGTTCTATAGCCGAAATTTTGCATCTTGTGTAATATAGTTGATCTCCCTTGATTAGAAAGTTAAGAATTCCTGGCAGAAAAGATAAATAAACTGTTGAGATTTGGGGTCGTGTGTGTGTGTGTGTGTGTGTGTGTGTGTGTGTGTGTGTGTGTGCGGTTTTAAGATATAAGGAAGATTGACTAAATCCTACCATCACTTCTACTACTGATAGTAAAAGTCATGATGGATGTTGATAATATTAGCTGGCAAATACAAAATATTTTTAGTTTAGAAAGTGTCATACAGATATAATATGGTCTAGTGGACACAGAATCAGACTGTGAGCCCTGAAGACTAAGATTTAAGTACTGCTTCTGAAACGTAATATCTGTGTACAAAATATACTATCTCAATGCTCTTGGTGATTGACATCAAACTCAAATAGAAACCACAGCTACCAAAACATATATTAGGACCCTAGAAGGCTACATATTGACTTTAAAAACATATATTAACATTATTTATGTTTTATGGCATTTCCTTTTATTTTGTTAACTATTTTCCAATAATATTTTACTCTGATTCCACCAGCATTCAGGATTATTGCCAAAACCACACAGTTTATTGCTACATGGTTGACATCTCTGCTCCAGATGTCTGTCTAAGTTTATAGATTTCACAGAAAATCCCACTTGCACTGGTGAAGGGATTTTCGTCATCTGCCAATTCCCAATACCAGTGAAATCAGAATTCCACTGCCTAACCCTAATATGTACAGACATTCATTCATTTGATTCACATTCCCCCAGGGGGGCAGTAAGTTTATTGTTATTGTTTTGTTCTTGCTATTCTGATCATTATTATTCACATTTCAGAGATGAAGAAACTAAAATTGAGAGATGGTAAAGACTCAGGGCCAATAATAATAGTAGCTATCATTTATGAAGCTAATATTATGCTAACAATTATGTAGCTAACATTATGCAACTAAGCATTACAGCAGATTGAGCCTGGAGTCAAGAAGACTCATCTTCCTCAATTCAAATCTGGCCTCAGACACTTATTAGCTGTGTGACCCTGGGCAAGTCACCTAACCCTGTTTGCCTCAGTTTCCACCTCTGTAAAATGAGTTGGAGTAGGAAATGGCAAATCACCCTATTATATTTGCCAAGAAAGCCCCAAAATGAGGTCACAAAGGGCCAGATGTGCCTGAAAAGACTGAAAACAAATGTAGCACTTATAGTGTGCCAGGCTCTGTGCTAAGCACTTCACAATTATTGTCTTATTTGATCCTCACAGCAACCCTGTGAAGTATGTGCTATTATAATCCACATTATACATATATATGTATGTATGAAAACCAAGGCAAATAGAGGTTAAATAACTTCAATAGCAGCACACAGGATGGTTTTCACCTCAGTCCTTCCTGACACTAGGCTTGGAGCTTTAGCCACTGTATCACCTAACTACTGGGACAACTGTCTTGGGCTTAAACACAGGTCTTCTGGTTCCAAACCCACTGTTCCTTCCAAAATAATACAGCTGCTTATTATTATTTTTTTTTTCTAATTTGACTGGTCATCCTTGTAAATATAGCCAGTGAGTAATTAGATACTTGCAGAATCTAGTTAATTATGAATTTTTATTCTTCAGCAGAGTAATCATCAAATTTTTGTTTATTGAGTACCTTCATGCAAATGGCACTTATATTTATACTAGCAGAGATGATGTGTATCTGACACCATATAAAATGTTTTAACACTCAAGGTCTCCAGTCTAATTACTCCTAACACAATGTGAATTTCTTAACTCTAAAAATTATGAATAATTTATAAAACCAAAACTTGGAAGGGCCCTTAGATAGTCATCATAACCTCCTGTCAAATGTAGGAATCCCTTTTTAACATATGAGAAGTGGTTATTCATTGCCCAATGGAACATCTTCAATGATGGGGACTCACTAATTCATGAAGTAGATATTTTATTTTGGAATAGCTTCTAATCATTAGATAGCTTTTCTCGGTATTGAACTGGAATCTGCCATTCTGTAACTTTCAAACATTGGTCCTTTTTCTGACCGTCAGTCTGTTCTAACTCCATTTGAGGTAGGTGGTGGGATGGACTACATGGAAAGCTCACATGGCTTGGATGATCTCAATAACTATAATCCTTCTAGAATACCATTATACCTTATCATCTGCACTGCTACTTTATCTGGCCTTTAATTATGTCTTACAGACCCTTGAAGGATTTGTTGTAACCTGCTAACATATCCTAACTACTCTTGGACCTTTCTTTTACCCTGGTACACTTAGCAGCTCTAGGCTATCCTAACCATCCTGAACTCTTATATGTGTGGCTTCCCACAATTAGAATGAAGTTGGCTCTTTGAGAATAATGACTATCTCATTTTTTTTATGTTTTTATCTCCATTGTTTAGTAGTCTTTGATACATATTAAGCAAATAACTGCATTCATTCATTCATTTTAAATAATATTCCTTCATCTATTTGAAGTTAGCACATATCTTAACATATTTCTCTTTTCAAGGTTCCAGATTTCAATTTTCTTCAAATGTTTCTCATAAGGTGTGTTTCTCAGTCTCTTCACCATCTTGAAAACCCTCTTGTGTATGGGTTCTGATTATCAATGTACTTTAAGAACTAAAAGTAGATGATCTCACCAGTGCAAAATCTAATGGTGCTATACCTTTCTCTGTATACTTTGCTTCAATAAACACAATGCAATATTGCATGAAGTTATTTGTAATCTAAACCTCTCAGTTTTCTGGGGAAAGATTTTCAGAAGAAATGACCACAAAGAAATTTGTGCAGATGTTACATTATAAATTATTATTAATAATTCAATGATTTTCTGTGTCAGATGTGTGAATATTGATATATATACACACATAAACATCTCTCTCTCTCTCTCTTAATATATATGTGTGTGTGTGTGTGTGTTTTGTTGGGGAGGGCCTTGAGAGGGACTAGATCTGTTATTTTATTCTTATAGGAAACTCCAAAGTGAGGAAATTCTGCTTACCAGTGCAAGTGATAACTTTCTCTAAAATTATAGTGTTAGAGAATTGCCTAGAACACCGAGAGATTTCATAACTTTCTGAGAGTCATACAATCAATTTGTGTGAAAAACAGTAATTAAACCAACCTCTTCCTGGCTTCAAAGGTAGCTTTCTACATTGATCTCACACACACACACACACACACACACACACACACACACACACTAACAGAGAACATACATGTATGTGTGCCTATACACATATATGTGTGTATTCATACATTGGGTATAATAGTCAATGTAGTGACTCAAGTATAACAATGCATGCATATATGTAAATATACACATGTATGTATATATGCATACATATATGTATACATACACAATTTTTATTATTCAAGGAAAATTTCAGAGAGAAAAAATAAGAATAAATAGGATCTTATAAGTAAGAAAAAAGATTACGTTTATATGTAAAAATTATAGTAAAATATCCTAACAAGTTAAACAAGAGATGATTTATTTTCATTAGAATGAACAGAAGAACTCTTTTAGTAGACATATATGTCATATTATTTAAGTAGCTTTTGTAACCTAAATTACTCTGAGAGTGGGTAGAATTGAGACAAATGGATTAAAATATTTTGCTTGGTGTAAATCGTCATAACTCTCCCCTATTCAACTCCAAACAACCATAAAATAGTGCCCCCAAACAAATCCTAAAACAACAAAACCAGCAAAACAATTGGGGTGAAAAATATTTGGCATAAGAATCTTGGAAGATCAGAAAGAAAGGTCTTTCTCATTCAGGTTTTAAAAAGGGGGCATAATCCAGGAGAGGAAGCATCCCAGCAAGCCAGCAGTATATCCTGAGCCCCAGTGTGATGGAGGAGGTAAACACCAATACCAGGACCCTCAACCATACCTCAGCATAGCAAAGGGAATGAGCAGACTCCAACTTGGAGAACCACCATGTGCTTTAGTGTAGCCCTGGGCAAAAAGGCAATCTCCAGTGGGCAGGAAGCCATATGTTTCAGTGTAGCCCCAGTGAAATGCAGAAACACCCAATTGGACTCAGCATACACCAGAACACAGCACTAGAACCCCAGCTCAGCACCAGGTAAAATATCAGACATCTAGGGCCTCCAGCAGCACCAGGTACACCAAGCCTCACCAACTCAATGCAGTGCCAAACACCAGGGTCCCCCGTGGTCCTCAGAGCAACATCAGTGCAGCATAAGGTAGACAGCCAGGGCCTGCAACCACTGGCACAAGAAGCCTGAGACAGTGCCTCTTCCACCCAAGAGGTGAAAAAAGGCAAAAAAAAAAAAAAAGATACATGAAAAACAAGAACCACCACAAAATAATTTGACCATATAAAGTTATTGTGGTGACAGGGAATATCAAGAGAAACTCAGAAGTGGACAACAATGTCAAAATATCTATGGGCAAATCCCCAGAGAAAAAGTGGAAATTGTCTTGAGCTCAGAAAGAACTCAAGAAAGAACTCAAAAAGGACTTTAAAAATAATATCAGAGCGGAGCCAAGATGGCGGCATAGCAGCAGCAACATATCGCAGCTCTCACATAGCCACCCCAAAATACCCATAAAATAGGACTCTAAACCAATCCTAGAACTCCAAAATGCACAATAAGATACTTCCCACTAAAGTCAGCTCCGCTACGAGGAACCATATCAGCACTGCAAACCGAAACCAGCCTGGCCTAAAGCCGCGGCTGTGCCCCGAGGGCAGCTGGACGGGAGGAGCCGAGGAGCTTCAGGTGAGCAGATTAGCTGCAGCTGTGAATGGGAATTGTGAAAGGGAGAGATAAGCAGTCCTGCCAGAAGGCCTCCAGAGCAGAAAAGTGAAAGGCAGAGGTTTTGCACCCGCCTC
>CM053581.1:377752068-377781575 GCA_028627135.1 Pseudochirops cupreus | reverse complement strand
AATGACATAAACTCTAAACTGGGTATCTTGCCACACAGGAGAGTAGGGGGTATGGAGATGAGAGGTGGGATGATGGAGGGGAGGGCAAGGTGGGGGGAGGGTTGATGGAAGTACACACCTCTGTAGGGGGACAGGGACAGGAACAGGGTAGAAAATAGAACAAGGAGGGGTGGGATAGGATTGAGGGACATATAATCAGTCTTTCACAACATGCCCACTGTGGAGAGGTTCTGCGTAATTACACATGTACAGCCTGTATTTAATTCCTTTTCCTTGCTGTTGGGGGCAGGTCACAAGGAAGCAAGAGAAAGAATCTAGAATTTGAAGTTCTATAATCAAATGGTAAAATATATTTTTGTGTATATATATATGCATATATATACACAATTATTATTATTAATATTATTAACTACATCCAACTTGGACTTAACATACACAGGCACTATGGTAGGGAGATCCATCCTACCCTACCAGAAAGTCAGAGGGGTGATGGGGGAGGACATAGGAGAGAATAGATTGGGGGAGGGGATATACAATGGGATGGCTGTTTTGGGGTGGTCGGTAGGGGAAAGATGGGGAGAAAATTTGTAACTCAAAATCTCGTGGAAATCAATGATGTAAACTAAAATAAACAAAAGTTTAAAAAAACAGATATTAGATCATGTTTACCCAGAACTCATTGGTTTCTTGTTCCCTGAGCATATCCTACTTCCTAATATTGATAGAAACCTGGACATCTTGTGTAGCCCTGGATCACACAGAGAAATGTGCTACTGTTTTTGATGGTATTTTTGGTTACTGTTTTACCTGCTGCCCTTTAAATATTTTTGTTGGGTATTTTTTAGGAGAGCTGGGCTATTCTAGAACCTTTCATATTGACATCTCAATGGGAAATCTCATTTCTTTTTGTTATGTACCAGTCTAATGCCAGCACATTGTCAGTTAAGATTTTATTTCAGGAAAAAAATTGAGGAATTTTTAACTCATTGAAAAGGCTTGTTTTTTGTCTTTTGTTTGTTTGTTTTTAAAGAAAGATAACAGCCCCTATATAGCAAGGATATGTAACAATACCATGGCACAGTACAGCATCACTTAGTTTCTATAGATATACTCCTTCTTGTCTCTATATTGAAACATGTCTCTTTGGCCAGGTAGGGAGTACTGACTATAATGGTTTTACAGATAGCCACCAAATAAGGCAGCCTTGAGTCTATAGGGGTGGGAATTTTTATTTCCTTAAATGGCCAGAAGGTAGAGACCAATCATGTACTAGGGACAGTTTTATCAGTTTTTAGGAATAATTATTCTCTCATGTAGGGAAACAAACATTGGAAATCCTTGTCCTTATCACTTGTTGTGCCCATGGTGGTAAAATGGATCTTCTGGAGTACCTTGCACCATGATCCAAATGATCTTAGAACTTTTACTGGAAGACTTCAGTGACATAGGTATGTGAAAAGAAGAAAAAGAACAAGGCAGAGGAGGATAAAAGTCAGAAATCACAGGCATTTCTCTATCCTTTCAGAAGTAGCCAGACTTAGGTCCAATGACCCGGTCCACATGGTGGGTGATGTTATATCTTTGCAATTCATAGGGAGACTCTGAATGCAAGATGATGATTCAAAAAGCCAGAGCAGCACTGAAGATGCTAGAGATATAACATAGATAACACTTCCAGCACAGAAAATTTCTCCTCTTATATTAGGATCATCTACAGTAAAGTGACTAAGACATTATGAGCTTCTTGAATTCAATCTGTTCTGGGCTCTCCATCACCCAGGCTTTCCCAATACTGCTACCCACATATATTATTCACCAAAACTTCTCACTTTTTGAGGACCATTTTAGGGCAATGATACCAAATTTTGGCCTTCTTAGTCTCTGTGGAGGATCTGCCCTCTTTTTCTACAGGGCCTAAATAAAAAGTCTCCCTTGTCCCCATTCAAGAATGCAGAATTATAAGCTACAGGATTTATTTTCTTCCACAGTACACTTTCACCATAGAAATATAGCAAAAGTTCCACTTCCCTTATGATATTGGCTAGTAAGGTGGCTCCCTGAAGTACCACACCTTGGTCCCCCAAGAGCAAGACAAATACACATTCATATGTTTATATGTATATATGCATATATGTATATGCACATATGTGCATGCATATATATGAATATATATATGTATATATATATATATTTGCAGGCATATGTATGCATATTTATTTTTCCAATTACATGTAAAAAGAATTTTAACTTTTTATTTTAATTTTGAGTTCCATATTCTCTTCTTCCCTCCTTCCATTCCTTCCTTAATGAGAAGGCAAGCATTTGATACAGGTTATACATATGGAGTCATGCAAAACATATTTCCACATTTGTCATGTTGTGTGTGTGTTTGTGTTTTCTTTCATGTCTGTGTTTTCTTTCACAGACAAAACAGAAGGACAAAAATGTAAAGGAATTTTTAAAAATCCTTTAATCTGCATTCAAACCCCATCAATTCTTTCTCTGGAGGTGGATAGCATTTTTCACCGTAAGTCCTTCAGAATTGTCTTGGATCATTGTATTGTCAAGAATAGCTGCCATTCCTAGCTGATCATTGTACAATATTGCTATTACTGTGTATATTGTTTTCCTAGTCCTGCTTACTTCACTTTTCATCAGTTCATGTAAGTCTTTCCAGGTTTTTTTTTTTTAATTTCAACTTGCTCATCATTTCTCATAGCAACGTTTCCATCGCAATTATATACTACAACTTCTTCAACCATTCCCCAATCCATGGCCATCCTTTCAATTTCCAGTTCTTTGCCATTACAAAAAGAGCTTTTGTAAATATTTCTGTACATATAAATCCTTTTTCTTCCTTCCTTTCCTTCTTCCTTTCCTTCTTCTTTCCTTCCTTTTTCTTTTTCAATCTCTTTGGGATACAAGCCTAATATTGTTGAGTCAAAGAGTATGCATTGTTTCAGAGTCCTTTTGGCATAGTTCCAAATTGCTCAACAGAATGATTTAATCAACTTACAACTACACCAAGGGTGCTTTATTATCCCAATTTTTCCACACGCCCTCCAACATTTGTCATTATCCCTTTCTATCATATTGACCAATCTGACAGGTATGATGTTCTACTAAGAGTTGTTTTAATTTTCATTTCTCTAATCATAATAATTTAGAGAAATTTTTCATATTACTTTGACTATATATTATAATATTAAATATTGCATTACATATAAATTATAATATGTTATAATATAATATATTTTACATATTACTACTTTGGATAGATTCAGTTTTTTCATCTGAGAAACTACCCATTCAGATCCTCAGACTGTGTATCAGTTGAAGAATTATTTGTGTCCTTATAGATTTGACTCAGTTCTCTATATATTTGATAAATGAGAACTTTATCAGAGAAAATTGCTGTACAATATTTTCCACAGTTATGACTTCTGTATATTTCCCTCCATCCTATTTTTTCCTGTTTATCCTCCTCTCTCTCCTTTCACCCTCCCCCTCCTCAAAAGTATTTTGCCCCCAATTTCTTTCTGACGAGTTCTTTGAACCATCTCAGAGGAAGACAAATCTAAAAATTGAGGGGAGGGGCATGATCTATTTCCTTTGCCCACCTCATAGGGCAGCAGGGTCTGTGACTCCTCTCCCATGGCCAGAGTGTATTTTTGTGTTCATAGCAGTTGCCCAAGTCATATCTGTCCCAAGTTCCAGTTCAAATTTCATGAGTTAATACACCTATACCTATATAGTTTGCAGTTGAAAAGTCCTGTATTCAAAGTTTGAAGCTGTTTTGGAGGGGCTCCACCAAGAAGGCAGGATTTTATTGCCCATGACATAGGTTAGTCATAGGGTGTGGAAGCTTTAAATGAGGGCATAGATTTGATTATTAAAATCATTTTATTATGGTACCTTAACCCCCTCCTTTGAAAATCCACATTAGAGAGCCATAATAAGAATCCATTTTTATGGAGTTCTATTCAAATATTTCCCCATGACAGATACCTAAAAGGGGACAAAAGCAGTCCCATTCTAGTGGCTTTAATTGATTAAGCTCACTATAACAATAAATCTTCAGACATGCCTATGTAACTCCTATGGGAAAAGTATCTTGGCATTCGGCTAGTTAAACTACTCCCTCAGGGGCTCTTTCTAAGATTTATCAGGTTTCTGTCTGAACTTCTGATGTAACTTGACAACTTCCTTGGTAGTAAACATCCCCATGCTCAAGAACAGTGATAAGATCAATCTTTCATTTTATTTTTTAAACTATTGGTGGGAGCTCCCAAGTCTCTTACATTTGTTCTTATTCTTCTCTCTCAGAGCTCTACTCTTGGCAGGATACAGGAGAATCATAACCTCTAGATCAGAAAATATATGGTGGCCCTTGTATGGGTTTTGTCAGTCCTTACCTCCATCAGGAGATATCTTTTTACTTGTGTAGTCACTAATACCCTTCAATTCTCATTGATAGTTTCTGAAAGCCAAGATCTCTGTCTTTAGGTTCTGAAAGTGTTGAACCAGTTCACTCTCAGTTTTTTGTTTGTTTGTTTGTTTTTAAGCTGGAAGTCTAACTTCTGAAAGATGGCCACTCACAACCAGGAAATGGTGGATTTGACTTCTTTTTAATTTTTTTTTTTAGCTTTCTTTATCCCTTTGGGAAGCTTCCTTCATCTCCCATTGGGATAATTGCTCCACATGAGCAGAACTCTCCTCCTTACACCACAGAGAGGGCTCTTCATACATGACAACAAGGGCTCTTTAGACTAAATATGGCATCCTGGCATTTGATCATTGTGTCATCTGTATTGGGAGTGCCCTTCCCCAATTCAGCTAAAATGCGTACCACAAGGTCATTTAGTCTGAATGCCAGCACTCAGTTTTGGTTCAGTTTTAAGATGAGATGAGTTACTTTTAAGTCACTGAAGAACTGAAAAAGAAAACTCACCCCAAATAGAGGAATAATATGAAGGAATGATACAGTGGCACTTATCTTCTATAGATGTGACCTTTCTCATCTCTATAATGCAATGAGATTATTCAGCAGAACAAGGTGTGCTGACTCATGTGGTCTTCAACATCCACCAAGTCAGAGATCCCCAATGTCATATGAATAGGACTATTTTTGTCCTTAGGAGACTAGGACCTTGTGTTAAAAGAGGCAGGGGTCATTTAGGTCCTGAGATACCTTGTCACTTTTTAGGAAGGAAGGAAGGAAAGAAGGAAGGAAGGAAGGAAGGAAGGAAGGAAGGAAGGAAGAAAGGAAGAAAGGAAGGAAAGAAGGAAGGAAATATATATTTACTAACCACCTATGTTCAAATCATTGTAGTAAGCACTTTTACAAAGATGTCATTTCTCACAACAAAGCTGTGAAGTAGGTCCTATTATTATCCTGATTTAAAGTTGAGGAAACTGAGGCAGACAGGAGTTAAGTGCCTTGATCAGGATCACACTGATATAACTGTTTCAAGGGCTCTATTTGAACTCATGTCTTCTTCACTCTAGGTCCAGCACTCTATCAACTTCACTGCCTAGCTGTCTATTATCAGCTTTAGGGAATATTAATTCCTTTTATGGGGAAATATGTAGAACCCAGATCCTATCAGTCTCATTTTTAGAAATTCCCTCAAAGGACAAATTATCCTTGACAAGACTAAAACATTAAAAATAAACCAAGGACTCATGATATGCTAGATATGAGTGAACTATCATTCTCTCCTTCAATACTTTTTTATGTCGCTTTACTACATTTTACCTTTAAGTGTTTAAAAGAGAGCCTATTATGTAGCCAGGGAAAGCAATGGTTTATAGCTTACTTTTACTGCTATTAAGATCTAATCTATCACTTTTCAGTCGATCGTATTTGACAAGCAGCTTCTTAAACTTGAACTTTGTCATTTGGTGACAGATAACTCTGCCTATTTGTGCAATTTCCTCTTTTACATAATTTTTCTTATGAAGTGGCTTATTATTATTCACAATCTTTAGATGCCTAGTAAGCATTTACTAAATATGTGTTGATTGCTGATTGAGTGATAGATGCTATTTATGAGAGTGTAATGGTTTGGGAAATACATTATTTCTTCAAGGATAAATTGAAAAGGATGGAGAACTCATAGAATTGTAGGATCACCTTGAATAGGTAATGAACAGAGTGCTTAGAAAATAATCCATATTGCAAAATCCAATAATATTGGATTGCTGGATAATATTATATGTTATTACTCAATAATAACAGGACATATTCAGGGACCAAAATGGCTGCTCCTCATTACAGCAATTTCATGTATCTCTATTCATCTCAATCATCACTTGAATTTGTTTCAAGGTTAAGTATTTTCATAAATTATATTTGAGGACATAATACCAGAGATTGTATGGGCAAGGGCCGTATGTCCTAAGTCATGTTTTGGGTATTCCTGACTAATAAGATATTAGTTTCCAAAAAAAAAAAATTGAAAGTTCTGTTGCTGTCCTCTTCCAGTAAAGCCTTTTTCATCCTTCCCAAACACTATACGTTAACTAGGTAAATAGTGGTACCTACATAGGTCGTAGAAGAAGATAGGAAGTTAGACATGAAGACATGTTAGACATGAAGAAATATGAAAGATTGGGAGGTAGCAACATACAACTTAGTAAAATCTCCTATATTTTTTTCTGTTTTAAAAATGTGTTTGGTGGTTCAAGGACCAATTCTACTTATAAACTAGTTATATATTTAGAAGCAACTATTAAATAAAAAAGCATTTCAAACACTAAATTCATTATGTTCTAAGAATCTACCTACTATAAATTCTATTCCTCCAAATATTTAATAGTTAACTTTCTCCCTGACCTTCCACCACTCTTTTTATGACCTATTTGAGTGAATTGTTATCTAAAATATTTGTTAATTTTCTCCTTAACACTCTGATAATCATTAATTACATCTTAGATTAATCTGATTTGTATTGCCTGTCTCACTATAGGGAGCAGTATTCTCCAAAACAGGAGCTGAATCTAGCTGGAGGGCAGGGGGAAGCCTGTGACTTTATCCCAAATAAGAGAACAGAAATACACCTAACCTTAACCCATTAGAGCTCAAAACTCTACTTTGAAAGTTTCCGAACTTCCCATTTCAGTAGAAGTGCTGCCCAACAACCTAACCACAATCCAATAACTGGTAGAAGCAGATTCATGATTTCCATTAGGAAAATATGAAAATCGCCCAGCCCCAGCCCCAACAGCATACCTTCCCCATGCTCTCTCAGCTATTGTGTTGTTAGGCATTTTAGTTATGGCTGACTCTTCATGACACCGTTTTCAGAAGTTTTCTCCCTCCCTCCCTTACCCATCCCCACTTTCCTTCCTTTCTTCCTTCCTTCCTTCCTCCTCCCTCCCTTTCTTCATTCTCTCTGACTCTCTCTGTCTCTCTCTGTCTGTCTCTTTGTCTCTGTTTCTCTGTCTGTCTCTCTCTCTCCTTTTCCCTTTCTTTCTTTTTCCCTTTCTACATATTTATCTAATATTTTATTTTTTCCCAATTATATGTAAGAATTTGGGGAATTTTATCCTCAGAAACACTGGAGTTGTTTGCCATTTCCTTTTCCAGCTCATTTTGCAGATGAGGCTGGTAAGTATCTGAGGCCAGATTTGACTTAGGAAGGTGAGTGTTTCTGACTCTGGGCCCATAGCCTCATTCACTGTGCCACCTAGTTTCCTAAGGCCTGATTTTGCCAGAAAAATAACAAAGTTAAGATCACAAATCTGGCTCCAGACACTTGCTAACTGTGTGACAATAAGCAAGTCACCTACTCTTTACCTCAGTTTCCTCATCTGGAAATGAGCTAAAGGAGGAAATGGTAAACCACTCCATTATCTGTTCCAGAAAAACTTCAAATAGTCAGACCCAGCTAAAAACAACTGAACATGAGAGTCAATTCACTTTAATTCGTTGTATAATAACCAGCTTCAGAAAGAAATACAACTCCTGCTAAAAAGCTGTTCTGTTTGCTGACTGTCATAATCTATATTTTGGTGGTTACATTGTATACCTTTTAATAAATATATATTATATATATTGACATGAAAATAAATATATATTTATAAATTATCTATAATATATAAGATATTTAAATATATATGAGAAAATAAATTAACCTATCTGTAATGATCAAATTAAATGAATAATAATTATCAACTAGCAATTATCATTTATAAGCCTGCCCTAGCCACCAGGGCAAACAGAGGAAGTTTTACTCTTAAAAAGATATTGTGAATTAAATCACTCTGTTCTTAAGACAGGCACCATCATGAAAGGATAGAGAGATCTAAGCTTGGAACCTGGGTATGTGGCCCTGGATGCATAATTTGACCTTTCACTGCCATAGCAGCTCTCTAAGAGTTGCTGTTCATCCTTCTCTCTCAAAGAGGACCAATGACATCATAGGTGATGTCTTGACTTGTGTGTGAACTGGATTTAAGTGAGTCAGAGCTACACTAAGTCATCAGTTTCATTCCTTCCTCCATATGCATCAGAGTCCAGTGGGAGGACAAAAGTCAAGATAGCTGGTGATGGTCGAGAATGGAGTGAATGACTTTGGCCTTTTTAAACTAAGGTCTTTCCCAGGTCTCTGTTTGACTGAGACAATGTTCAATGACTAAGGGCTAGGTAAGAATTGAGACAAAATTTGCCATCACAAAAGAATCAGTCTCACAGGGGAAGACCCTCAGAGTTTCTGTCCAGAACAAAAAACAATTGCTATTTACATTCTCTCTGAGCCATCAAAGCCAAACAATGAGCCAAGTTTTCTTTATCCATAAAATCAAAGATCTAGTCCCTAATTCAATATGAAAACTGGGTAAATTTAAGAAAAGGTGTCAGTCATCATTGGCAGAGAAAATTCCTCACCAGGGATTCCCTACATTGATGAAACTCCAAGTCTATTACAAAAAAAGATACTTTAAAAATTTAATATTAATAAGTGAGGTAAAAGTAATTGATACTCATCCTTTTAAAACTTAAATTTGTGTAAGTTTTTTAAATGGATGTAATATAATATATTGGTTGTGTGTTTTCAATTTATTTTTTTAACTGATGGATCAAAAAAGTTTCTAGTCTATTGACGTAGAGCTTCTGTTTCTCTTATCCACGAAATCTCTGGAAATGTCTTCCAAAAGGGATGCACTATCCTTTTCATTGTACTCAACAGTCTTTTATTAAATACTAATGGCATGTAAAGCCACTGTGCTAGATGTCACTATTAAGTGCTAGGGATTTAAAAAAAGACAAATTAATTTAAATTTAACAAATTTTTAAAAACACAAAAAATGAAGTTGTTGTCTCCAAGGCTTTATATTTTGCTTTGCCCTTTGCTGTTCCTAGCTCCCTTGGTACTGTTGTTGTTTCACCTTCATTCTTGAAGAGGACCATGACACCTGGAAGGTGATGCCATGACTTGCAAGTGAATTGGATTTCAGCAAGGGAAGGATGTGCAAAGTCACCATCCTCATTTTATCCTCTGCAGTCAATCTTTCTTAAAAGAAGCTAAACAAATTTTTTTTTCTTATGGACTTTCCCTCTGTAAGATCATCAGTTTCAAGCAAAAAGGGTCTTTAAAGATCATCTAATTCACCCCATTTCATTTGGCAGATGAGGAAATTGAGCCTAAGTTAGGTTTAGTATCTTGTCACAGGTCACAAAAGTAGTAGTAAATGTAAACAACTAGGATTCAATCTAAATAAATTTAACTAAAAACAGATGATACTAAAGAAGAAGATGATGATGATGGTAGTGATGATGAGGAGGATTTCAAGCCTGGGTCTCCCTATCTTTCATTGGCTAGAAGTCCAATGGGCCTCTGCTCAAGGCCCAGTACCAACTACTGACCAGTGTGGGTGCTTTAATCTGTTGCATTTACAACATGTACCATTTTACCCTTCCTTAGTCAGCCTAACGACCTCACATTCCTGGACATCCACCATGACTTAGAGCTTTAGCCCTACTTCATCTCAGAATTCTAGAGCTTCCACTATCCATCAACTACAACTTCCCCATTAGCATGAAATAGGGATTCATGTCATGATATGTGGTAAAACAAAACAAACCAACTAAACAAAAAAACTCACAAATAAATGCCCTCTATATTCTGAGATATTGGGGCAGCTAGGTGGTACAGTGGTTAAGTGTTGGCCCTGGAGTCAGGAGGACCTGAGTTCAAATCCAGCCCCAGATACTTACTGTGTGACCCTGGTTAAATCGCTTAACCTTGTTTACCTCAATTCCCTCATTTGTAAAATGACATGGTTAAGTAAATGGTATCAGCTTTTGTGACCCAAATGGGGTCACAAAATGTTTGTCACAACCGAAAGGATTTAATAACAGCAACAACAAAATATTCTGAGAATCCTTATCCCAAACTCCAACTTATATTGACAAGTCAGGTGCTCACAAAGAGGCTGGCTGCATCTCCCCATGCAGGGTTAGCCCTGATGGAAAGTGGCAGCAATTCTCCTAATGCTGTTGACCAAAAGCCCCATTCTAACATGTTCTGCTCAATATTCATCACATATTTCATTTTCTGTCTACTTTTCCCTTGATTAGCATCAAGTTTAGTTTACCCATTACTAATTTAACTAACTCATATGAATTATTTTTATACAAAGGTTGTTTATTAAGAAGATATAATAAGAACAGAAATACAAACACCCTTCCCCAATAATAAAGACACAGCCCTCCCTCAACCACCTCAATCCCTAAGAAGACTGAACTCAAATCTCAAGCACTTGCTACAAAGAATTTGCCTCATCAAGTGCTATCCAAAATCTGGAATAGCTATTGGGTGCCCCTCCTTTGATGCATGATGTGGAGTTCATATTGTACTAGGTCAAGCAGCTTACTTCTCAGATTTAGAAGGTGCATTGGACTCAGGTTCCAGCAAACTCTGTTATAGATTACAATTTGTGAATCTCTGGAGACTTGTTCTTCCATCCTTTGAAAGCTAACAAGGTCTCTCTCTCTCCTACTCCATCTATGATCAGGAAAAAAAGAGACCCACCAAACAGAGACAGAAAACAGCCTCATCAGATTCTCATGACTTCCTAGCAAAGAGATAAGAGATGCCAAGACTTCTCCACTTGGAGGCTCATCGACATCTGTAATCTTCATTATTTTTTGGTTTTTGTTTCTGTTTTGAAATTAATTTACTTGTAACTTTCAACATTCATTTCCATAAGATTTTTAGTTTTAGATTTTCTTCCCCTCCCTCCTCTTCTTCCCTCCTAAGACAATGGACAATCTGATATATGCTCTTCATATAATTCATATGAAACATATTTTCACATTAGTCATGTTCTAAAGAAGATTTAGAACCAATAGGAAGAATCATGAAAAGAAAAACAAAACAAAACAACAAAAAAAGAGAGAAAATGGTATGTTTCCATCTGCAGTCAGACTCCAAAGTTCTTTGTCTGAATGTCCATAGCATTTTCTGTCTTGAGACTTTTGGAGTTGTCTTAGATTCTTGAATTGCTGAGAAGAGAGTCTATCAAAGTCAGTCATCACAAAAGGTGGCTTTTATTGTGTACAATATTCTCCTGATTCTGCTCACTTCACTCAGCACCAGTTCATGTAAGTCTTTCCAGGTTTTTCTGAAATCTGCCTGCTCATCATTTCTTATAGAACAATAGTATTCCATTACATTCATATGCCACAACTTGTTCATCCATTCCCCAAGTGATGGGTATCCCCTCAATTTCTCATTCTTGGTCACCACAAAAAAGAGCTGCTATAAATATTTTTGTACATATAGACCCATGCAATCTTCATTCTTAACACAGCTAAGTAGAGGGAAGTAGATTTGGTCAAGCATGCTTCATATCTACGTCCAGTTTCAGCTCAGCACTTCTTCAAAAGGTGTCTTTTTGACACACAGTAAGTAGATGGGAAACCTACACGTGCTTTGAGTTGAAATGTAGGACCTTCTTTACACATACCGAAAAAGCATACAAACAGATAAATCATCCAGATTGGTCACTCTCATATTCACTGAGGAGTAGACTTCTCATTGGCCATTCCTACATTCATATTTTTTCCTGGAAATCGAATTCCATTTTTATATTCTATATACTAAGAATAAAGTTAAATAATAATAATTACCAGCTTCTATATAGTGCCTTAAAGTATGTAAAATACTTTATGATTATTTTTGCATTTTATACTCACAGCTCTAGGAGGTAGGTGCTGTTATTTCATTTTTGCAGATGAGGAAACTGAGGTAGACCAAGGTTAAGTAACATGGGCATTGTCACACAGCTGGAAAGTCTTATTCTGTATTGAAACTCAGGTTTTTCTAACCCAAGGTCTGGTGTTCAAGGTACTGGTAGGAATCCTACATATTCCTTGTAACCACAGTTAAATAAAACAGGATGGGGCAGAGCACTGTTCAAAAGATAAAGAATAATATTATTTATATAAATCACATAGTGCTATAAGTCAAGTATCTGAAAGAATATCATGCAAATTTGTCCAGTACCTCTTTCCCCTTCAGAGGTAAAATCAATTCAACTCTCCTTTCAAGGGTAACCTTAGTGAAGCTTGTCATTAGAATGGCTCCAGTTTTTCTTAGCTTTTAACTTCTGGCATCCTTCCTAACAATTAAAATGTTTTCTTTGCATCAGTATAGAAGAGTGTTTTCATCTGGTTCCCTTTCAAGATCATAGCCAGGCACTACAAAATTTCAGAATTTTAGAGTTAGAAAAGATCTAAATAGTGTAATCCAACACACATCTGGAAAAGGATTTCTGGTATAACAGAGGCAACAATGGGTCACATGACCTTTATTTGAAGATCTCCAATGAGGGGAAACTATTGCCTCCCAAAGCAAACACATTCCACTTTTTGATAGCTCTCATTGGTATCAATCCCAAATTTTAGTTTTTGTAACATCTCCCTAGGAACACCTCAGGGAAAAAGGATGAGGATGATGATAGATTTTCAATAGCCTCTGCAAGCTGTTACTACAATTACTAGTTGTGCTCCATCTTTTAGTGCTTGGTGGCTATGTGGTTATTATGCCAATTTTTAGGACTCTGAAGTTCCCTCTTACAGTGGTTTCTTTGCTTTGCTGATATTAAACTGTTCCTTACTCTTGCTGTAGGTACTGTTCTGGCTTTGTCACTTGAATTTGCTTAATTCTATGTTCTTCCTGTTGTGATCTTCAAGGTTTTTTTCATTTATTTTTCATTCATGTCCAACTCTTTGCAACTGCATTTGGGGTTTTCTTGGCAAAGATACTGGAATGGTTTGTCATGTCTTCCTACAGCTCCTTTTACACATGAGGAAACTGAGGCAAATGGGGTCAAATGACTTGGCCAGGGTCATTAAGCTAGTAGTCATCTAAGGCCAGATTTATGATCTTAGTTGTTTTTTTGGTTTGTATGTTTTTTTAATTTTCTCTGGCAAATCTGGACCTTAAGAAGCTCAGTGGTGAAGTGGATAGTGCTCTAAGCCTAGAGTCTCAAAGAACTAATTTGAAATATGGCCTTAGACATATACTAGCTGATGGGACCTTAGGCAAAGTCATTTGACCTCTGTTTATTCAACTGCAAACTGGAGACAATAATAGTACTTTATTTGCAGAGTTGTCATGTGGTTGAATAGAGATATTATTGTAAAGCATTTAATAATGCTTATTTCCATCCATTCTGTATTGCTCTAAATATCAGTTCCATTACCTTAGCCTGCAATAACCTGAAGCATTTTTCTAATCTTCAGGACATAATTTCTGGCATCTAGATGAATTTATAACGCATTCGATGGAAAAAAAAGTAAATAAATTCTACTCCTTTTGAAGATTTGGAACCTTAAGATATTCTCTTCCTTGTGTGTCTTATTAGAGACTTGGTGTCATAATTTGCTTACCTTCTTGACAGCATTTAGGCAAGTAGGCTGTGCAGTAGAATTGGAGTCACGAACAGTTGAGTTTGAATCTGCTCCCAGACACATTTTTAGCTATGGGACTTTTTGCAAGTGATTTAACCTTTCTGGGCCTCTGACTCCTTATCTGTTAAATGAGAATAATCAAAGCACCTGCCTTCCAGGGTTGTTGTGAGGATCAGGTAAGTTAAGCAAAGCACTTTGCAAACCTCAAAGTCCATATAAATATTAGCCATTTAGAAACTTTACAAATGAGATGATGTAAAGTCACAATACTTATAGTAACCAGAACATCTTTCCCTTCCCCTTCTACTGACTGATTCTTTTAACTGGCCCTTTCTGTTGTTGTTGTTGTTGTTTTTGTCTACTATGTAAGGAACTCTAAATAAACAGAAGTTAAGCCCAGGGGGCTAGGTTCTTGTCTATTGCTTTCCTGGCTAGACACATCCCTGTCTATCTATGTATCTATGTATCTATGTATCTATGTATCTATGTATCTATGTATCTATCTATCTATCTATCTATCTATCTATCATCTATCTATCTATCTATCTGCATATGGTATTGTTCATATGTACATATCCAGTATATAAAAGTATGTGCATGTATATGTATATGTGTGTATACAAACACACATTCATACATACACATATGTACTTATATATAAGTGATGAGGTGATAGAACCTGGCCCCCAAAAAGCCCTAAGACCATGTATCTGAAAGTAACCAAGCCCCCTCCTCCCTCCTGCCCTTGTGGAAAAATTTTCTCTTTGTTAAAAACACAGAGTTGACCCTGTAATTCATTAGATAAAAAACTGACACACGGGTACCTGGCCCAAGGATTTTTGTGCCTGGCTGGCCCAAGGACACTCTATCACACCAGCTCCCCAAGGTTCATGCCTCTGAGAACTACATCAATGTCTGGTATACTCCCTGCACTTTCCCATCCAAAGCTCCCAAAGATAACTGGACCTCTAGATCACCTAATTACATCCCTGGCATTCCTTTCCCATGCCCCTTTTTCATATAAGCCCCAGCATCATCTTGACTCCCTCAAAGGTTCCATGAGGGCCTTTGCCCATTTTTGCTAGAGTGTTCAATAAACTTTTTGTACTTGACTAAGAGAAGGTTTGAGTGTGTGAATTCATTCCAGGCAACTCTGCCATGGCATTCTCAGGGTCCCAGCACCCAAATCTCATCATACATACATACTTCTATATGTGTGATTTTGTTTTTCAATAATTTTTCAGTTATGCCCTACTCTTTGTCACCCATTTGGGGTTTTCTTGGCAAAAATGCTGGATTGGCTTGCCATTTCTTTCTCCAGCTCATTTTGCAGATGAGGAAATTGAGGCAAACAGGTTAAATGAGTTGCTGAGAGTCACATAGCTAATATCTGAAGCCAGATTTGAAACCAGGGAGATGAGCAAGGCCCAGTATACCACCTAACTGCCCCAATAAATATGTATATATGTATACATGTATACATATATCCTTTTTAGACTTTAAGACCATTAGACAGATAACAATTGTTTTTTCTTAAATATAGGACTTCTACATATAATTTGGTTCTATATCTAAGACCCTGGGGTTTCAAGACTAAAAGTGAAACAGTCCTTAACTTCAGAGATATTACATACTCCTGAGGAACTATTCTAGATACATTTATTCTAGTCCAATGCTATTACTTTAACATGAAATTCTGCATCCCATAAGCCATAAAAAATGACACACTGATATAAGTCAATATATTTAAGCTATTTATGAATACTGAAGAACCTTTCTATAGCTGGTTTCTTAAGTACCATGTTCATATGTGGTATGTTCCTGATGCTTTCACTTTTGGCCAGGGCAGAATATGGAATCAGAGAAGACTGTTCAAATTTATCATCTTTTCTGTTTTTTCTACCTCTCTCTTTTCCTGACATCACTGACTCTTTTTTATAAGAGTGCTAGCAGGTTCCCATTCTCAAAGGGTCTTGCTTTGAGACAGAAGCCGTATTCTTCTTTCTCCTGCTATTTGAGAAAGACCTCAAGTATTTCACTTCTAAGAAGATACTTGCCCTTTAAAAGAAGACAAAGTATTGCAAAGATTTCAAATCTATAAAGAATGAATCTCTAGGGGCTGCTAGATGGCAGAGTGAATAGAAGACTGGCCCTGGAGTCAGAAGGACCTGAGTTCAAATCTGGCCCAGACACTTAATACTTACTAGCTGTGTGACCTTGGGCAAGTTGCTTAACCCAAATTGCCCTACTCTCTCCCCCTCCAAAAAGCAAATAAGTAAATAAAGACATTTTTCTCTAATTACACTAGTGAATTTTAGAAACCTTGACTCATGTTCATCTGGACTCTTCTGAAGCACATTTATTCTACCTACTTGTAAATCTACAGCTAATTCTAGTATTTAAAAAAAAGTTATAGGTATTTGCTTTTAAATCATATCCTTGTAGAATATATACTCCCACCCCTTCTGCCCTATCTCAAGAATCATCTCTTATAAAAATAATTTAAAAAAACAAAAAGTTCAGCCATGCCAGCAAACACACTAACGATATTGGACAACCTTTGCAACATGCTGCAATCATAATTCATCACTTTTCCAATGAAAGGAAGGTATATTTTCCTCCTCTTAATCAGAGATAAGGTTGGCCATCATGATTATATGACATTTGATTACATTTAATTTGTTTCAATTTAAATTTTGGTAGTTACTGTATATATTTTCACTCATATTTCCTTATGCAGCAGTTTATTTGTTCAGTCTTCCAGTATTTCTCTGAATTTTTTTGTAGTTGGCATTTCTTATGATTCACTGGGATTCTGTTACATTAGTTTGCCACAATTTGTTTAGCCATTCTTCAGTCAATGAGCAGCTGTTTTGTTTATAAGTCTTTCCTATCCTCAAAAGTAATGACATGAGTATTTTGGCATAAACAAGAATTTCTTTTTTTTTTTTATATGCCTTCTTTGAGGTATATGCCAGCAGATAGTCAGTGTGTGTGGCCATGAGCAATTATTTCCCTTGGTTGAAAAAAGTTTTCCAAAATATTTAGATTAATTAGTATCACCAACAATTTGCCAATGTGACCATGACCTTCAACACAATTTCCAGCTTTGGTCCTCTTTGCCAGTTTCCTTGATGTAAGGTGGAATTACAGAGTTGTTTTCATTAAACATTTTTGATTTTGAAAAATTTTTCAAATGCCTGTTGAGACTTCACAATTCTTTTGAGACCTTTTTGTTCATATCCCTTCACTAAGTAAAAATTGGTAAATAGTTCTAGGCTTTCTTTATTTTTCCTAATTCCCTAAAGATACAATAAAGGTGTATGAATCTTTTTTTTTTACTCAAAATTTCCTTCTTTTCCTATCAGCATTGATTTTTTGTGTGAAAAAATTCAATTTCACATAAATGGAATCATCTGTTTTATCTTTTGTGATTTCTTTTATTCCCTGTTTGATTAAGAATTCTTCCCCTAATTACAGTTTTGAAAGATACCACCATCTATTTTCTTCCATTAAAAATGATGTACCCCATTATATTTGAGTCACTTATTGATTTGGAATTGATTGTGGCATATAGCATACTCTCAATTTTTTTTTTTACCCAACTGATTTCTAGAATTTTCAGATATCTGTCTAGTAGGGAGTCTTTTTCCAAACAATTTGTATTTTTGGACTTACATAGCACTGTGTTCTTAAAAAAAAATCACCTTTTTTCTGATTGTTTATTATTTGGTCTAGTCTACCAACATACACACACACACACACACACAGACCCAGAAACATACACACATGTATGTGTAGATGTGTGTATATATTATTATATACATATATACATATATACATATATACATATACATATACACATATAAAGTATATCATAGTTTTAATGATGACTTTGTTAGAAGAGCTACTCTACCTTCATTCCTACTTTCTCTTTATCTATTTGATTTTAAATTCTAGACTTTCTGTTTCTCTAAATAAATTATTTAATTATTTTGTTTGTCTCTATAAAGTGCTTTCTTTATCATTTGATTGATATGGTACTAAATTTTGTAATCAATTGACTTAGTTTCTTCATTTTTCTCACACTGGGACTGCCAACCTAAGAATCATGAATATTTGTCCAATTATGTATCATTTATTTATTTAAACAAAATTCTGTAATTATATTTACATAAATCTTGAATATGTCATGACCAATTGATTCTCAGACATTTATGCATTTTGTATACGTGTTTTATTTTCTTCAGAATTTTTTTTTGGGGGGGGGTTCTCCTTTAGCAAGCTGTTGATTCATTTTTCATGATTTTCTTGCATCACTCTCATTTCTCTTCCCAATTTTTCTTCTATTTTTTAAACTTGATTTTCAAAATCCTTTTTGAGCTCTTCTATGGCCTGTGACCAATTCATATTTGTCTTGGAGCCTTTTGATATAGGAACTTACACTTTTTTTGTCTTCTTCTGTTTGAATGTTTTGATCTTCTTTCTGACCAATGATACTATAGTCTGATTTTTCCCCACTGTTTGCTGATTTTGCTAGCCAAGTACTTGACTTTCTAACTCTTTTTCAAGGTAGGACTCTGCTTCCAGTGTGGGTGGGTGTGGGTGTAGGTGTAACGTCCCAAGCTTTAGGGGTTTTGTGTAGCTGTTTCCAACATTCTTCTAGGAATCTGTAAATTTTCAGCTTTTCCAAGTTGGTGTGATCAAGGGAGAAGTATTACTCCTCTCCTGGCTTGTGCTCTGGTCTGTTAGTGACCACAAACACTTTTTTCTGACTTGGAACTGTGAGGAGTATTCCCTCTCCACTGCAGCCACAAGCTCTTACACACCAGTACTCCTCTTCACCCCAGGACCCATACCAAGAACTGCAACCCAGATCCAAGCAGGGCAAAACAAGAGAATCCTGTCTTAGCACCAGCCAAGAAATCTCTGCAATCCCTTTATCATCAGCCATTTGATCTCCACACCTTCTGTGGGTCCAGAGCTCTGGAAACAAGAGCAGCTGCTGCTACTGTTGCTGCCATCATTTTCACTGCCATTGCCACTGCTGCCACTACCACAGCACCACCTCCACCTCCCCAGGCCTGGGGCAGGACTGTACTTCTCTCTCACTCAAGTCTGACAGAGTTTTCCCACTGACCTTCTATAGTGTCTTTGGTGTTTGGGGTTTAAAGAGTCTGGAAATCCTCACAAATGCCTGTGATTCAGTCCCCTGATGCCTACTCCAGACCCGTTTATACCACTGCAGCCCATGCTGGCCTGTGCTGTGCTCCTAGACTGGTGTGATAGACCTTTCCTGTCATACTTCCAGGTTGTCTTGGGCTCATTCCATCATTTTGTGGGTTCTGCATCTCTAGAATTTATTTAGAGTCAATTTATAGGTATTTGGAGGGATTTGGGGGAGAGCTCAAGCAATTCCCTGCTTTTATTCTGCCATCTTGTCTATATATCCTTTAATACATTACAAAGTATTCATTATTTCATTATAATACAGCTCCTCCTCACCTTAATAGACTAATTACATTATCATTAAAAGAGAGGGGAAAGGAAAACCTTCATTCACCACCACATTTTAGATTGTGAATCTCCTTAAATGTGATTGAGGTGGTCTTTGAATGATAGTACATTCCCTGGTATATGCATGAAATTTCTGAGATTTGTAGAATATGGCATAATTTGAGATTTTCTGCCACATTGTTATATTATCTTAATCCCAAATCACATATTGATGAGACTTCAGAGTAGGACCTCAGTGTGAATATTATTTTCTAAGTATATTTCTCAATCAGGAGACGGTTTCATTGTTATTGTTTCTGCTTTGGAAGTATCACCAATCTCCTCTATTCTCTTTCATTTTGCCTGTGAAGTTTAGTTATGATTACTGGAGCTGCTCAATGGTCAGTTTTACTTGGTGGTCTGGACTAACTTCAATTGATAATAGAAAGCTTTTATGTATGAATCTTTATGATAACACTTTGATTGTATTTGGAAAATATTTTTAAGTTTTAAGGAACTCTTCCCTCCCAGGAAATAGTGATGAAGACAATCCTAGAGAAATGAGAACTATGGTAAATTTGGGCCTGCAGTTAGATTTTTCAGGTTAGTAAAATGTTTTGCAGGCTGAGAAAGAATTTATAGCACAGGTTAGGAGTTCTTTTGTTAATGCGTGAATCCTAGAACTCCTCAGGATTCTAAAATGTATAATACAATGGAAAATTGTTCACAAAGAATAAGTATGGCATCATAGATGGAGAGTTGGCTTCAGAGTCAGGATGACCTGGTTCAATTTCCAACTCAGTTATACTGACTGTGTGATCATGGACAAATCACTTTGCCTCTCAGTGATCCAGGCAGATTTGTAATAGTGGAAGCTAGAGAATACATGCCTGTATCTATTGGTAGAGACAACTACGAGCACTAATGATATTACTGACTTAAAATCCTTTCCAAAAACGAGTGATAATTATTTCATTAGAGTCATGCATACACACCCAAAACAATGTGCTAGAGAGAGCAATTATTCACAGGATAAAAAGTTTTCTTATTTCAGTTTGCTAAAATTTAAAATATTCAACATCAAACAATTAGGCAACATAAGCTGATGTTCTGTCTGTTGATTTGGAGCAACTTCTTCTAATGTAATCCAATTCAAGGTGAATTTAATAATGCGGACTTTTATTCCAAGAGTAGAACATTAGAAAATCATTCACAGTACCCATAAAGCATCTGGCAAGCCTTTTGGCTTGAATTCCTGATTTTTTTTTTCAGGTGGTTCAATATATTTCTGGAAAACAAACAGGAAGCATGTACCACATTGTATAAACCCATGATTAAATTATGTCAAAATATTTACCAGGACGTCAGACATGTAGCAATGAATCCTGTTATGAATATTTAATATGCATTTGAAATTTTCTGCTGGATTATCTCATGTATCTTCTTGGGTAATATGATCAGCTCTCGCTCAATTTCCTCAGCCCACTGAGCTATTTCACATTCAAATGATGGTTCTTTCTTTGGGTGCTGGTTGCTCTGGCAGCCTCTGTGAGATATTGCTGTTATCAGTCACTAAGCACACAGGGAGTCAATGGTTCTTAGGCACTTGAGCCATATCCTGTATTCAAATTTTTACTTGACAAAGATAGAGAATATCAAATTTTCTGGTCAGTCTAGATCTTCTCTCTTGGCAGTTCCTGGGAGAGACAGAGATGGATTATTATCTATTAGGAGAACAATGACCAATTTCTCCAGGGATTAAAACTAATCAAACAAAACACAAATTAAGGGCAAAAAAAAATTAGTAGAGTGCCAGCATTTATATATGTGTGTGTGTGTGTGTGTGTGTGTGTGTGTGTATATATGTGTGTATATGTATGTGTTTGAGTTTGAATACTCTGCCAAAAAGCAATTACCAACTCTGTTTATGACTGAAAGTTGCTTGGCAAAAGGTGAATTTGGTGGATTAACTCAGCCTTACAAATGGATTGACTGATTTATTTTCACTCCATTCACTTGACCAGATATATGGAATCTCAGAGCTGAAAGGCACCTTAGAACCCATCTAGTCTAGTGACTGGAACATAGTCGGTACTTAATAGTTATTTATTCAATTGAAGTGAAACAAATCTAGTCTAACTTAGTCTTGGTCATCTTTGCCTCATGAAATCACTAGCCTTGTTTAAGGCTGAGATTGAGCATCACCTGCTATAAGAAACCTGTCCCAATCCTCCCTCACTGAACTCTCCTTTCAGAACTCTATCTTGTTTGTTTAGAAAAATAATTTACTGATATTCTGATAATTGCATGAATTCCTTTATTGTGTATGTTTGAGTGGGGGAAAGAACTCAGCTTCCAAGAAGGGAGTGCTTGATCTAGTTTGAACTCACTGGTGAGAATTGATTTTAAAATTTTCAATGTGAACTAGTGCCTCTTGGAAACTGAGAAATGCTACCCTTCAGGACTTTACTGTCTAGGCTTAAGATGAATAATGGAGAAAAAGTTAATGGGGGCAGATTAAATTTAAAATTATATCATATGTACACTTTTTCTTTCAGAGAGCCAAATGATAAACATTTTACAGCATACCTCTGACTCTAGATCTGATCTGAACAGTGGTTGAAAAAAATAAGGAATAAAGCACTATTTATACCTACATATGTAGATACATACATAAATACACATATATAAATATTTGCTTACACACATTCACATATATACATACATATACACACATGAATACATATATAAACACACATATAATCTTATGGAAATAGAATTAAAAGATGGAAGAGATAGTATAGGGAGATGAGAAGTGCATAGGGGAAAATTCAGGTAGATGACAACTATGGAACTGTTCACATAACTAACTGATACATTTAAAGATGGAACAATGAGGTCCCCACTTCCATAGTGATCGTTGATAGTCAGCCCCAGAAACAATTACTCAAAGAAACAATAAACTCAAATTGAAGGCCTTGACAGAAATGGGATAATGCAAACACAAATATCAAGATTTCTTCTCATAAACCTATGGTACACTTTGCCACAGCTGTACATAACGCCTTTCCTAAGAGCATGCAAGTATTTAGTGTACAGTAATGGACAGCGGTAGAGACACTGACAAGGAACATAAGTGCCCAAGGGTCTAGGAATCAAGCAGTTTATTAGTCCCAGGTACATCAATATGTGTGACTCCCTCTCTATGAATATCCACAATAACTTAATGGGGGGCACTGCACACAGTGTGCCTACACTCCGTTTGAGGGGCCAGATCTCCCGGATATCTACCCTTGTATCTGACGTGTGTCGCTGGCAAATTTGGGAGGATAGAGCAGGAGGGAGACCTTGGGAGCAGCCAATCAGGGGGCTTCTGGACTTTGACTCCTCTTCCCCATCTTTCTAACGATTACAGGGACGCTGTCATTAGTCATGTTAACCAATCACATGTCTGGACTTGGATGAAGTTTGCTAAGCTTATATTTTGCTGATTTTCCATTCCTAACCCTGAATGTAGATGACTGAGTCAGATTTTGGGTATATAGGCATTTGTCAATCTAGTAATAGGTCAATCAGAGGTTTGAAATAGTAATTTCTATCAGCTGTGGCCTAGCAATATTCCAAGCCTCACAAAGAATCAAATGCTTAGGGAACTCATGTGGCCAATATAGCACATACAATTAGCATTTCAGGGCCCCAAAGCCCTTTCCTTTCTTCAGTGTCTTTTTGTTGTTCCTCTTGTGTGCATTATCTCCTCTGCAAAGGTTACTTAGTTGGGTTCCTTGGTCCTATAGATATTCAATCACCCATCATGATCTACTGGAGCCCTCTGCAATAGAGTCAGTCAGGAGTCAGTCTACAGGGAGGCAAGGCAAGATACTAGGAACCCAAATGGAACCTTGAAAGAAGACTAAAACAAAAAGGAGGCAAAAGCAACAGAACTTCTGAGAAGCCCACACCAGGAGGAGCATTTGGTGTTATAGTGATAGGGTACCTAGGAACAGGGCCACAACAGGTTAAAGGATAAATGCTATCTCCAGGCAAAGTAAAATCAGGGATAGAACCAGTGCAGAGAATGGGTGTGAGTAAGAGACCAGAAACCAGCACAACTCTCCATGACATCTCAGGAACGGGTGTTAGGATCCTCAGAACCATTGGGCATCCTGATCAGAGCCACTCACACTTTTCACTCCTATGTCTGTGCTACTCCCTGCATTTGCATGAAACAGCTTCATGGTGGGCTTTACAACTCTGGAGCTTTCTTAGGGGAGTCCTCTGCTCTTGCTGCTGCCAGAGAAAGAAAGACGCCAAAGTCTTCAAATATCTTAGGTTCTTCTCCTGGAGGTTGGGATTAGAAAGAAAACAGTTACCTTGGAAAAAAAATCTATAAAGCAAACTTTGCTAAGTCTGGGGATCGAAGATCTATAGAAAATTGCTTCAAGTATATCAGAAAAGCAACCATTTCCTAATAAGAGATTTTATAAATGGTAAAAGGATATGAAAACAGTTCTCAAAAGAAGAAAGAAAATTTACAAATAAGAGAATGAAAAGTGCACAAAATACTCTAAGAGAATAGGTGAATTAAAAATACTTTTTTAAACGTCATATTTGCCATATTTCTAAAAATAGAATACACACACATAAAAGAAGGATAAGCTTCCTAGAGAAGTGAGGATGGATTGACCCAACCATTCTAGTAAAGAATTTATGGGAATCGTCACTAAACTGTGCTCTAGGACCTAGCATTAATATATAAATATATGTGTATATATATATATATATATATATATATATATATATATATATATATACATATATATATATATATAGTCTATAAAGCATACCTTCAAATATATCATGCAAAGGGGATATATTTATGTAATGTATGTGTGTATATAATTATAATCTACTTCAGGACTTTTTGTAGTTGCAAAGAATCTGAAACAAAACTGAATCCTATCATTTGAGAAATGGTTGAACAAATTGATGTATATGAATAATGTGATATTATAAGAAATGGTGAAATGGACATATTCACAGAAACCTTCATAACTCTTTATGGACTGATACACAGTGAAATAATTAGAATCATGGATTCTAATCATTTCATTCCCTCTCTCTCTTTTTCTCCTTTCTTTCCTTCTCTACCTCTCTTTCTTTTTTTTTTCATATGTGTGTGTATATGAGTATATATGCACACACATATGTGTATGTGAGTGTATATATATATATATACATACACATATATATACCTATACATACATACATATATTAATTAATTAATAGACATTTATTAAGCACTTACAATATGCCAGGCACTTTGCTAAGTGCTAGAGATACAAAGAAAGGAAAAAGACAGCCCTTACCCTTATGAGACTCGCAACCTAATGGGGGCAGCAACATGCAAAGAATTATGTATAAAGCTATATAAAGAATAAATAGGAAATGATGAACATAAGAAAGGCACAGAATTAATACATATATAATGGCTATTCCACAGTAAAGAAAAACAATTGTAAAAAATTTAATAGCTTATGATTAATGCAATGACTAAGCACAACTTGTAAAAACTGATAATGAATTATGATTTCCACATAAAGGGACTAGAGCAATGGTTCTCAACTTGTGGGTTGCAACCCCTTTGGGGGTCGAATGACCATTTCGCAAGGGACACAGGAGTCACCTAAGACCATTGGAAAACACATATTTCTGATGGTCTTAGGAACCGAGACACTGCTCCTCTATCCATCTCCAGGCAGTTCTGCCCAAATGCAGATACATCCACATACGAGTATTAAAGGGTCACGGCATTAGGAAGGTTGAGAACCACTGGACTAGAGGTACAGAATAACACATATATTTTCAGAAATGACCAATGGATGCCTTTGTTTTGCTTAAGTACACTTTAGTATAAGGAAAGATGTTTTGGGAATGTTGATGGTCATGGATGAAATGACAATGATGTCATAGAAATGAAGAAAGAAAAGAGTAGCATGATTTTTTCCATAGTCAAAAAACATTTTTAAGGACATTCTAGGTGCTAAGTACTGAAGATACAAAGAAAGACAAAAGAGACAAAATCAATGGGAAAAGAGTGCCTCAATTTTATGGGTGGAACATTTTGTGGATACTTTTCTTATTCTGAGATCTTATTACATGCCTTTATTCCAAATTAATTGTACTGTCTGTTAAGTAAAACTATGAACGTTAGCTTAGACATATCTAATAGATACAGATCTGCAAAGAACTTTGACCCTATGGCAACTTTTTCAGGACCTCCATATCAGAGAGAGAGGCTCAAGGATCTGTCATACCCCATTCTGGAACTGAGAGGAATTTTAAGTCTGGAGAATATGTGGGAAGGAAAGGAAAGTGAGAAGATAGGTGGTTTTACGCTGCTCTATTGTTTATCACTGACTCTATGAGCATGCAATAAATGTGGTGTGACCAAATGTTACAGCTAAGAGGAAGCCTGTGGGGAAATACTGCAACTCTTTGAAGAGAGACTGATTAGTATCACTCAGGAGAGCCTTGCCACGTATTGGGATAACAATGGCCTGAGGACTGGTAAAGGGTGACATGACACTTTGATGCACAATGAGATAGCTGGAAATCTGAAGAAGAGCAAATGTATTTGCAGCTTGGATAACCTTGCTCAGGAGGGGTAGGGTGGGGTGGGGGCAGTGAGGTGCTTTCTAGAATATGAACATCCCCGAAGACTGCATTTGTGACAAACTTCTTTATAGCTTTAGGAGAAGCAGTCAGTTCTATAGCAGGGAATGACTCAACTTTTTTCCAGTGAAAGTTACTTAAAGTTGCTGCTCATTTTTTCAAATTATCTTTATAATTTCATAACAACAGTAATTTTGATTTATTAGATGATAAAATAAGGTTTTTTTTTGAATTATCATGACCTGCTCACAAAACAAGAGAGATAACTGAGAGATAGCCAAGGTATCTTTACAGATATATACATAATAGCCAATAACAGTCATTTAAAAATACTTTTTGGTTTCTTTTGAGAGAAATATTAGTCAAATACAGAGGAGACAGCAGAAGGCAACAAAATCAAATTATAACAAAAAATATGAAATACTATGGCACCCAGGGTCCTGAAGATAATCTAAATTTTGCCAGAATGAAACATGAATAATTAGGTCAAATAGACCAAGGTAAATATTTGTTTTCTTAATTACTTCCTTGAACTTATATCCCTTGACAGATTGTCCCTTTTAAATTTAGTTTTCAGGGGTAGCTAGGTGGCACAGTGAATACAGCCCTGGCCCTGGAGTCAGGAGGATCTAACTTCAAATCCAGCCTCAGACATTTAACACTTACTAGTTGTGTGACTTTGGGCAAGTCACTTAACCCCGATTGCTGTGCCTTCCTCCTACAAAAAAAAAAATTAGTTTTCAAAAGTTACTAAGATTTATACCTTTGAAAATTGGTTCATTTGTTTAACATCAAATATTTCACATTCATCCCTTAGATAATCATGTATAACACCACAGGCAACAGGCATGAAGCTACATTTGTACTGCAAGTGACTTTTAAATCATATCAAAATAACATTTAAAGAGATGACTACCAGAGAGCAATGGATTATGGTTTGTAAACACAGGTTTCTCATTGTCAAGGAACGAGAATATTAAAAGTGCCACGTGAAAAGTAACCCCTCTGTGCCCCCAAAAACCAAGTGAATTTTATATTTGCAATTTTCTGAGCCCAAAGCTCATATTTTTGTAAAGTTATCCCTACATTAAAATTTCCCCAGTTGTATAACCTGTGTTTTCTCTCATGTTATATTCTGTTAATTTACTGCTTAACCTATATTAAGTTCTTAATGTAGTGTCTAGACATAATTTCTCTTCAATCTCTTTGTAACAAATGAAAAGTAATGATTTTGGGTAAGTAAGAGACAATCCAGATTACATAAACAAAAAGAACACCAAGAAATTAATCCAAGGGAAATTCGTAGTGAGCTCTAAGGCTATGTTTAACTCAACAAATGATAAAAGTGTATAATACATGTAGATAAGTCCTATACATCTACAAAACAGAAATACAAGTGTAAATATATTAAGGTCTTTTCATATTCATTGGAAACTTGGATTTGTAAAATTACAGAATATAAATTTTGGTAGTTAGGTGGCACAATGGGTAGAGTGTCAGGCCTAAAGTCAAGAAGTCTCATCTTTCTGAGTTCAAATCTGACCTCAGACACTTATAAACTATGTGACCTGGCTATTCGCTTAACCCTGTTTGCCTCAGTTTCCTCATCCATAAATTGGGCTAGAGAAGGAAATATTAAATTGTTCTAGCATCTTTCCTGAGAAAACCCCAAATAAGTTCGCAAAGAGTTGAACATGTCTGAAAAATGACTACAACAACAATTTATAAATGTATTTTGATAAAGCATGTATGTGACAACTTTTTTGTTTCTTTCAGTTTCCATATCTCTCCCATGTCTGATGTATACCAGCAACTCATGGTCCTACCCTCTTCTGAACTTCTCTATTACTCTCAATGGCACTAATATCTTCCCTGTCTCCTGAGTCCACAATCTTGGCATCATTCAAAATTCCTCTCTCTCTCACTCCACCTCCACCATATCCAATCTGTTGTCCAGTCCTATTGATTGTACCTTTAGAACATCTCTCCTATGAACTCTCTTCTCCAATCTGATAATCAGACCCTTTTATTTTACAAATCACAAAAATGACACCTAGAAAAGTTGAATAATTGGCTCAAAGTCATACAGGAAATGAGTATCTGAATAAGGATTTGAACACAGGTGTCTGAATTCCATATTCAATAATTTTTCAACTACTCCACATAAATGATAAAGATGATGTCTATCAATGAGCTCAATAACCCAGATGAAAAGGCTTTTTTTTTTACCTCTGTTACTTGAGGGGAACACTTCTCATTGAACATGCCTAGCCAAGGGGCGCAGAGCCAAGATGGCGGCATAGGAGCAGCAACATATTGCAGCTCTCACATAGCCACCCCAAAATACCCATAAAATACGACTCTAAACTAATCCTAGAACTCCAAAACGCACACAAATATACTTTACACTAAAGTCAGCTCGGCTACGTGGAACCATATCAGCACTGCAAACCAAAACCAGCCTGGTCTGAAGCTCTGGCTGAGCCCTGGGAGCGGCTGGACGAGAGGAGCCGAGGAGCCTCCAGTGAGCAGATTGCCCGCAGCTGTGGCAGTGTTCACAACTAGGTCAGTGGGCCTTGTGAGGTCTTGGGAGAAAAGCAGACTGGCCGAAACGCCTCCAGGGTGGGAAAGCAAAAGGCAGAGGTTTTGCACCCACCTCTGTATTGCAGCTTCCACACCCTCGGATTGCAGACTGCAGGGGGACTAAGCAATCATTCAGAGGCCAACTGCTCTTGCGTTGAGCAGCCTGGATACAGATCGCGGTCTTGGGCTTTGGTCCTGTGAGTCTTCTTTATCCAGTGAGCCAGAAGTGGAAAAGGGACCCAGCACCTTCCTGAGAGCTATGGCAGCCGGGAGGACCCCAGGGATTTGGGACAGAGCTTTCCTTTCTGGAAGCAGAGCCCCACAGAGATTAAAAAAAAATCATGGACTGACCAACCATGAGTAGGAATAAGCAGAAGAAACAGGATAAGAACAGCAACCAACCCTAGATTCCTTCTTTGAAGAAAAGAAGGACCAAGGCAGAGAGCTGCAGGACAGCACAGAGCTGCCCCACCAGTGGCTTGCAATAAACATGAAGATTGCCTTAAAGCTAGAGATGAGCTGAAGAAGGATTTTGAAAACCAAATAAGAGAAGTGGAAGAAAAATTGGGAAGAGAAATAAGAATGTTGCAAGAAAATCATGAAAAGAGAGTCAGCAATCTGACTGAAGAAATCAACACCCTAAAAAATAGATTAACTCAAATGATAAAAGAGGCCCAAAAAGCCAATGAGGAGAAGAATGCCTTAAAAAGTCGACTTTGCCAGATGGAGAAAGCATCTCAAAAGCACTTTGAAGAGAATAATTCTGTCAAAATTAAAGTGGAGCAAATGGAAGCAAATGACTTCATGAGAAAACAAGATACTATCAAACAGATTC
>CM053581.1:377734201-377751568 GCA_028627135.1 Pseudochirops cupreus | reverse complement strand
GACTTTAGTGGGAAGTATCTTTGTGTGAGTTTTGGAGTTCCAGGATTGGTTTAGAGTCCTATTTTATGGGTATTTTGGGGTGGCTATGTGAGAGCTGCGATATGTTGCTGCTTCTACGTGGCCATCTTGGCTCCACCCCCCGGTGGCTAATTATTGATGTAGAAGAGTGACCATGGATATATTGATCAAATTGATGAATCTTCCAGGCTGAGATAATAGGAAATAGCTGATTATTGGAGAGAGACTCTGCCTTGGAGGTTCATCTAGTACCTCACCAAGAGGACATAGGAAATACTCCAGCAGGGAGCTATTAGAAGTATCTTTTATCTGAACTTCCATTTGAATGTCCCTTTATTTTGCAGGGATTCTTTGGAGAAATTGGTTTTTGCAAATACTTTTTGGTTTGAAATATATGTGACAATTATGCATTGAAGGGATTTCCACCTAATAGTTTTGTTTCTCTTGTAATTGTTTCAAATTTTCACTCAACCTCAGTTCTTGAAGACATACTGGGAGAAAACAATGACACAGTGGAGTCAATGGATCTGGGGTTAAATTATGCCTCTGGTGGCTAGTACCTGTGTGGTATTGAACAAGTCAATGTATTTCCTTGGGCTTAAATTGCTCATTTATAAAATGAAAGCATTAGACTACATGTCTAATGTCTGATGTCTCCCAGATTTTTGATATTCCATAGGGCATATGTGGGCTTAGACTTCCTCTCTCAACAGGGGATAGCTAGTTTGTTTGTTTTTCTTTCCTTTCTCATTTGTTATTTTCTACTATTTCTACTATTTCATTTTATTATATTTTTGCTAATTATTTTGTATTGAGAAAGATCATAAACAGGACCAACAAATGTGTCAACCTCCAAGAATTTTATAAAATACTTGCTTTTTTATATACTTATGTTTACCTACCAATGTATTTAGAAATGAGTGAGTAATAGAACACTTAGGATCTCACAGAAGTCAATTTTGGGAGCATAAAAAACAATGTCATTTGAACTTTTCTGGGACCTAGCATATACTATTCAGGAGGCAGTCAAGATCCATTCCAAGTGGAACTTCTCCAGTCAACTCCAGCTCCCCAGGTAATGTCTGTAATTGAGGTCATGGACCAAGACGCCCCCAAAGCAGGTTGGTCAGACTTTCTGAGATAGCAAATATTTTACTTGTAGAAAATACCTATTCAATTTGATGCATCCCACAATATGTTGTGATTAAAAGATGTGAACCTTTATAAGAAGGGCACCTTCAATGGAGTTACATATAAACCCTAGCACTTGTGAGAACACAATAACATTTTCATGAATCCTGAGTACAAAGGACAATCTCTAACATGTTTAGCAATAGAAATTCAGGGAGGTAGACTGAAGTCCATCTGATCACAAAAACTGTCTTTGTGCATATTTTATAAAAAAAAAATCTGTAAAATGATCTGTCCATTTTCTTTCAATGTGCTATCTATCACTAGAATTTCCTTGTTGGAAGCACAGAAAGATGAGGGAGCTTTTTTTTTTTTACCCTTCTCCCTGAGCAACAGAAAGTAATAACTGATAGAAGCAGAGTGAAATATCTGTCATGGACTTTGAGTTTCTCACTGGTCTCTGCATTTCTGTTCCTTTTCTGAAACCAACATGTCTTTGCAAGTTCTAAAGTTTCCAAAAGATGATGGGTTTCACAACAGGAAAGTTGAATATCAGTGATCTAGAAGGAAATTTCCTCAATGCTATCCTTGATGGAGAAAAACTTCCAAAAGCTATGGATGACCCTGAAGTAATAAAACAGAGTCATGAGGGAGCAGGGGCATTGGAATTAGTGAAATATGCTATTGTAATGTTTTGTTTATATAGGAAAGGGTTCATGTGAAAGGAAATAGTTTGTTCAAAAATACCTTGATGTGTATGATGACCTTCAAAGGTTAGGGTCTACTGAGTCTAATTGACTAATAAAGTGTTTTATGTTTCTGTATTTGTTTAGGTTATGTGAATCCTTTTATTTTGGCCATTTCCTATTCAGGGTTAAAAACAAACAAATAAACTATCCTCTATCCAATACTCACACTGTAAATTAGGTGTCTATATGGGAACCTGTAACACATATTTGGGGAAATTAGATAGAAGTCATACCTTAGCTTTATTTTTCAAATTTCCCAAAATGAAATCTTTGGGGTAGGGGAGAAAAAAAATTGATTTATTTGAGCATCAGACTCCTAGGATTGAATCTGATATGGCTGATGCCAGAATCCTTTTCTTGAAAGAGAAAGAAGAGAACTCTAGGCTGTAGGTAACATTTGTATAAATATTTTTTTTTGATGAATTAGAAATACCATTGAGAGTAGCCTAAAAGGAACAAATACTTTCTGATAATATCAAATGCAGTTATATTGGAACTTTAAATCCAAAATATTCAGACTGCCTAAATTATACCAACAAATCAAACAATACTAACAGCTATAATCAGTCATAATTAGATATTTTGCCAATGAATATGTGTATAAATGACTTGATCCATTACAATATCAATTTATGAAGAAAATAAACCTCACAGGACCTGAGAAATGCAGGTACAGTGCATTGCAAATAGCCTTCCAGGTAGTCCAGGGTTGGCTATTTCTAGAGGCAAGCAGATACTCCCACATTTGAGATGATGCTATATAAAAAAAGATTACCAGAGCTTTTCTGGTCATGGCTATTTAGTCAGAATTGCTGGGAATTTATGGCAGAGGGGTAAATATTAAGAAGAGGTTCTTAACCATTCTGGCATCATGGATCACTTTGTCAGTCTGGCAAAATCTATAGACTCCTCAAACTAATGTTTTTAAAGGCATAAAGAGAAATATATAGGTATACAAAGAAAATAAATTATATTTAAATAGTCATGAAAAAAAATCCACAATCTCCAGAAGTAGCACATAGGATTCACCTAACTTGAGTATCTATCTATCTATCTATCTATCTATCTATCTATCTATCTGTCTGTCTATCTATACATAGACATATCTACAAACATATATGCATATATATATATACATATATATATATATGTGTGTGTGTGTGTATGTATTAAGTGTGATTTATAAATTAGACCAGCTATTTGTCACTCTGATGATTGATGATATGCGTATTTTAGAGCTAAGTTTAGGAAAGAAGAAAAAATTTAGATATATAAGGAATATAGAGCCTTCTAAAATGTTCCCATTAAAATTTTCTGACATTACATTTTATTCTATATTATATATGGTATACATTTTGTTTTCTAAGCTGCATATGGACAATTTGTCCAAATTGTTTGGCTTCTCAAAGAATATGGCACAAAATCACAGATTTTCAGAATTTTGAATAACCATACATATCCACTCCTGGATTATTTAGCAATTATTTTCACTTATTTAGATACTGCTCTGATTATTACAATTATAATTCAAAATCATATGCCTTTTTAAGCTTTTAAAAGTATTTTATATATGTTGTTTCATTTGATCCTTATAATAGCCTGGTGAGGTAGGTTCTTGTATTATTCCCATTTTAGAGATGAAAAAAACTGAAGTTAACAGAGATTAATTAAGTTGTCCAGGGTCATGCAGCTAAGAAATTCCTGAGGCAGGATTTGAAATCAGGTCTTTCAGACTCCAAGTCCAGCACTCCATACACTCTACCACTTTGCTACTTTTACCTTTGTTTCTCCCTTTCCTTTTTTATCGTGTATTAATCCACCTTTATGCAGTCTTTACTTATTGCTCTCAATTTCGCTCTTTAAGGCTAAGGAGGAAAAAAAAATCTATCCTGTCTTCTATGTCATATCCCTTAAAATAGTTGAAGATGACAATGGATAATATCTTCCTTAAGTATTCTCTCTTCCAGGTTCAAAACTCATAGCTCCTTCATCCATTTCCTCCCAGGCTCTTGTGACAAGGTCTCTGATAGCCTCAGCATCATGAATTCCCTCATCTGAACATGTTCCAATTTGTCAATAGCCTTCTAAAACTGTGACATTCAGAACTGAACACAATATGCTAGATGCAGGCTTGCTGGGTTAGAATAGAGAGATATGATCATTAGGTTGCATTTTATTCAGTCTATTATGACATTAACTTTGGGTGCTGCTCTGACACACTGTTCTCAGGAATATTGAATTCACAGTTTATTAAAACTCTCCAACTTGTCCTCTGCAGGTGATTTTAACTGAAGCTCAAGCATGGGCCGCTATGTGGGACTTTGTTAATCCCTATTAAATTTCACATTATTATATATGTGCAGATTAGAACTTCAAAAAAAATCTTTCTTTTTTGTGGAACATGACTAATGTGGAAATATATTTTCATCATTTTAAATTTTTAATAGGCATTATATTCTTTCCTTTCCAGTGGAATGGGAAGATGTGGAAGGGAGGGAGAGAAATAGGAAATTATTAAAAAATAAAACTAAATAAATTTTTTAAAAAAGTAATGAATGAATGAACTAGGGAAAAGAAAGAAAATTAGTGAGTTAGAGATAATGTCTTATGTTATGAATAACAAAAAGGCCAGTGTCATTGTACCATGAAGAATATGAAAGGAAGTAAGGTGTAAAGAAACTATAATAGGTAGGGTCAGGTTTTTATGTGCTTTAATCTTATATTTGCTCTTGGAGGTAATAGTAAGCCTTTGGTGTTTGTTGAGTAGGGAGGCAACATGAGCAGACATGTGCTTCAAGATAATTGCTTTGGCAATTAATGGAGAATGGAATGTACTGTTGGGAGACCTGTTGCAGAGATGTAAAGAAAAGGTTGTAGTAGTAGTAATCTAGTTATGAGGTGATGATGGCCTTCATCAGCAGAATCAGTATCAGAGGAAAGAAGTGGGCATAAATGAGAGATACTGCAGAAGTAGAAGTAATAGGACTTTCTAACTATATGGAGGATCAAGGTAGCAAGACTGAAAATCATCAGTCAAGGATGATACCTAGGTTTTGAGTCTGTCTAACAAGGAACATGTTAGTGCCTTTAATTATAGTGGGGGATGTTGAAGGGGGAAATGATAATTCAGCTTTGAACATCTTGGGTTTAATATGTATATGGGACATGCAATTTGATATTCAATTCTAACAGCTGTTCCATTGGCCATTGCTGATGAGAGACTATAGGTAAGATGAAAGTTTAAGGCCAGATGAATATATCTGAAAGATTGTAAATTATGTAATTTATGTTATATAATTATATAATTTTTCATTTGGATATATTCATATGGTTTGATTAGATCACCAAGTGAAATAGTACAGGAGAAGAAAAGAGTCTGGGTCTGAGTCTTAGGGGATACCCATTACTGGGGGCCATGATCTGGATGCAGATCCAACTAAGGAGTTGAGATATAGTCAGAGAGGTAGAAGAAGAACCAGCGAAACAATTGCATCAAAACCTAGGGAGAAGAGAATGTCAAGGAGAAGAGAGAAATTGACAGTGTCACAAGCTTCAAGAGATCAGGAACAGGCAGCTTTTTTTTTCACACAATAAAAGAGACATAGCTGTGCTTATAGGCAGCAGAAAAATAACCAGGGAACATGGAGAGCGTGAAAATTATGAGAGAGTGAAGATGATAGAAGGGGCATATGTGCTAAAGAAGATAGGATGATACATGCATGCAGAAGGATTTGCCATAACACAGAGAAGGACCATCTCTTTGTGTTTCTTTTTACCAGAATTTTATTTAAAATGTTCAAGTAGATATTAACTCCATAGATTTATAGTTCTCTTACTTTACTTTATCCTTCCCTGCTTTAGGCATTAGGGCTATATCTCACGAAAGGATTTTGTTAGAATGCTGCCTTCTCAGTTATTTATTATAATTTGTGTAATGTAAGTATTGATGCTCCTTCAAAAGTTTAATAGAATCTTCATGTAAATACATTTAGACCAGGATTCCACACCCTCTCCAAGTAGTCAATTTACAGCTAGTTCCATTTTCTTTTATGAAATTCAATTATTTAAGGCTTCTACTTAGTGATATATTAATTCAGACATTTTATACTTTTTAATATTCAGGTTTGTTGGTATATAAGTCTGAAAAAATAAGTCATGGTCATTGTTGTATTTCTTCTGTATTATGGCTTCACCTTTTCATTAAAAATGTTATTATTTTCTACCTTTTATTTAACCAATTGAGCAATATGTTTATCAATATTTCTAACCTGGTTAATTAATATACTTTTTGTTTAATCACTTTCATAGTCTTCTTTTCCAACTTATCTATTTCTTTCTATTTTAGGATTTCACCTTTTGTGGTTATTTTGGTTTTATTAAATTTCTAATTTTTAAAATATATATTCAGTTCATTAATCCTCTTTATTTTGCTATTGTTTATTTTTAAGGATTTTTTTTTCATTTCAGGATTACTTTAGCTGCATTGCAGATATTTCAGTATATTTCACCATAATTCACTTAGTCATTCCTTGTTTATAAGATTTTTCTTTGATTTGTTCATTATTTCCAATTCCATTATTATACCTGTTAATAAATTCATTATTTATTTTCTTCACCTGCTTGTGTTCCCTGAATTATGGTTTTAGTCAAATTATGGTCTATATTATGTTTAGTATTTCTGGGTTTTTTTATTTGTTTATTATATTATCATTATTAATTATAATAACAATAGTAGCTATCATTTTCATAGTACTTTAAGATTTGCAAAGTTCTCTAGCAGTGCTAAAAAGATGAGTGACCAACTGTCCTTTGAGACATTACATTAGAGGTTGTGTTTTTGTTTTTTTTTTTAATTTGACAAAATAAATACTGGGAAGTGATTTTGATACACTGATCAAAAATTCTCTTCCTTTGCTTAAGGTAAACCTGAATAGAATGATTTGCCTGAGAAGCTTAGAGGAGGCATACAATCGACATGGAGACTTCCCAGTTTACTTCCAAGAGAATGACTAATTCATTCTCATGGTTTCCACTAATACTTGTCTTTTCCAGGAGCAGGACGGACTTAGCTTCCCTCTATTTCCTGCATGACTATCATCCTTCATTGCATGATTATCTTCACAAAATTCAAAATCTCTCATTTCTTCTTTCACCCAGCTTTACTGCTACTTTTTACAGAAAAGGATTCTATTACATCAATGTCCTTCATTTTCATTTTCATTCACATTTTTGTGACCTGACTATTTCTTGCCTTGGGTGGTCAAGCTTCTTATCTGATGTTTTAAAATTTTCTACACTGTCAACAGATTATTTTTTGTAAAATACAGCTGTCATTCATGAAATGTGGATTAGTTGCCTTTTTTCAATCATTGAATCAACAAATGTTTATTAAGGGTCTACTATGTGCTAGGCAATGAGATTATAAAGAAAAAAATGAAACACTTCATGCAATTATATAGCTTGTTATTTTAAGGGAAATAACTTATGATTTCCCTCCTTTTAACAGGACCTTGATCTCTTCATAAATAACACAAGATGACTTGAAAAGAAAGGAAGGGAAAACAAAGAATGAAGAGAATGAAGTAGAAGAAAAACAATAGACCGAAAGATATGTAAGGCATACATGAATCTTTATAGGTAATTTTTTGATACTGCTTTTGAAAAGACCTTGAACAATTTTTTTCATTTATCCCTACTGCTTCTATAGAATTGATTTATATGAATGTCACCATCTTATGACATAATAAGAGTGAACATCAACAGAGCATTCTGCAGAAATCTTTCAGGGATATTCTAAGTCTCATATAAACCAGTATTTGCTGGTTTTAGCATATTGTTTGTATTTATGGGAAATATTTCAAAAGCATATTTGTCTACTTAACTAGAATGTCCTCTTTCACAGATTCCCAATTTCCTTGGAATATTTAAATATTTATCATTATGTATTCATTTGAAGCACCTAGTTAAGACTTTAAAGAACAAAACTCTACAAGTATGAATGTTAATTCTTCTGAAACTCCTGATAATGTTCGTCCTAATAGGATAGTTCCCATAAACAAATTCTTCCAATTTATAGTAATGCATATACAGTAGTTAAAACTTATTATAGCCTTGTCTCCTAGCAAATTTATTCTTGTTTAAATCAGAATCACTTAATTCTAGTGCATTATTAAACATGAATCAAGCTCGTAATAGAGAAGGTAGACTGCCTTCCTTCACCTAGGGATTCAATGACTGGATCAGAAGCTAAATGCCCCTGAACATATTTGCCCTACTCTATTGAAATTCTTTGTTTGCAAAGTCACTAGATTTCTAAGTGATTCATTTTCTTTATTTGGCAAAAACAGAGCCTTAGGATACCAAATACTAAACGAAAATATAGGGAGGTAGTGAAGTGTACTGGAAATTACAGTGGAATGAGTCAGAAGACCCATGTTCAGATCATGGCTTGGCCAGTGACACACCTAATCAGGAAACATCTTAGATGCAGATGCTAAAGAGGGATATACAATGTTCTGATAAAGTAATGCACCAAAATAATACTGCAAATTAAGTTTGGTAAGGGAAATCACAGACTCGCTAATCTAAATATGACCAAAAATTCTCTATTCTATTTCCCCAATATGTACACATGTACAGAGTTTCTCTCTCTTTCACCTTGCTCAGGGTCATATGGATAGTAATCATCTAAGGTTAAATTTGAACTCAGATCCTCCTGACTCCAGGGCTTATGCTCTACCCACTGCACCACCTAGCTGCTGTGTTCATTTTTTTTAAAGAACTACATTGAAGATACTACATACCAAGATGACACTTTCTATTTCTATGCAGTTTAATTTCTAGAAAGATTTTCCTTTCATCACAGTCTATCACAGACTCAATATATGATCATTTTGAGAGGAAGGCACCAGTCTCTTTGGGGATCACGTAAGAGGTGAGAAAGAAGTGTTTTTCAAGCATGGAGAATTCCAGTTCAAAGCCATAGAGGTGAGAAATGAAGTGTTATGCATAAGAAACTTTTTTTTTTTACTAAATTGACTAAATTGTAGACTGTTTCAATAAGCATTATTGAATGTATATTAATTCTGAAAAAGAAAGTTTGGCCCCAGTTGTAAAGAACTTCCATTGCCAAAAAGGAGAGTTTATAAGTGATCCTGGAAGTAATGAGATTACTGTAGTTTATTGAAAAAAGGGGTGACATGGTTAGTCCTACACATTTTCAAATGTTTGAACAGCACAGGGACAAGGAAAAAAGAAATCTCTGAATCATTCCATTAGAAACATCAACCCAAGTCACTTCACTGTTCTAATTTGGAACTTTCTCATATGTAAAATTAGCACTCTTGGGAAGCAGTTCCAAATCCAGCTCACTGTACTATGATTTAGCTGATATCTCTCTACATTATCTAAAAATATAGCACTTAGAGTTCCCCAAACAAAATTTATGTCTATTTTTTCTGAATCTAGGACTCTAATTAATGTCAAACTAATATTTCAAAAATGAAATTAGTGTTTGAATAACTTCTTTTAAGGAAGTCATAATAGTTATAACGTGAGATTTTTGCTAAGAGTAGAACGTAAACTCATCGATCTGTAGTATGGAGACTTTCCTTTTTCCTTTTTGTGAAAATTGGGATATTGCCTTTAATTCCAGTGTTACTACTCAAATTTTCCAAGAAGTTTGAAAGATTATCAAATGCAGCTCAGCAAAAATGTCTCACATGTCTTTTTGTATCTGAGATTAAGGCTAATCCAGTAATGGCACCTTGAATTCATAGAAGGCAACTAGATATTGGTTTACTTTCTCATTTACCTTGGATTCCCAACCTTTGCTGAACATTTTTGTTAAACCTTTGAAAGAGAAAACAGAAACAAAATTAGTAGACTGATTCAGCTTTCTTAGGATAGTCTCTCATCATCCTATCTGCCCCAAGTCAAAATCCTATTCTCTTTGCTCTTTTTCTTGCCCCCAATTTAGCTAAACAGAACAAAAGAAAAACAAATCCCAAACAGGTAATTGCCATTGATGTTTTCTTCATTGCCCTTAGGTTTAATTGACAGGTTCAGCTCATCCTGGGTTTAGTGATCCCCGCACACTTTTTATAAGATTTAGCTACTCTTTCTATTCATCTTCAACTATTTGCCCTCACTTAAATTTTCTAAATATGGCTTAAAAAATCCTGACTTAGTTAAAGTGTTCCTTCTATAGGTTTCTATTTTTGGAAAGCCATTTCTTTTTCTCCTCTGCTAGCATCTTCAGAATTTTATTCTTGAGAACTTTTCATCCCATGGGAACTTACTTCTCCCAAAGAATATTAGGCTTTTGGATTCCATTCCTCTTTTGCTGATGCTTTTGAAATTGGCTTTTGAAATTTAGAGTGCATCACAACTACTCATAGCTTTCTTCTGTTCAAACACAAATTCTGTGGTATATTGCTTATTTAATTTCAAGATTCTCATAATTCCCACTTAAGCAACCACATTTATCCTATTGGTTAAAATTAGTACTGTTGTCATTTTCTCTGCCTTTTCAAAGAAGAAATTATCATTATGATAATTTCAAGAAATCAGAAGCCATTATTATTTGGTCAGAGAGAAAATATCCTCGGTGGTTTGGAGAGTAAAATTAACTGTTTAAAGTCTATTTCTGAACTCATTTGTAATATATATAGGGGGTCCACACTCACTTTGTAATCCTGTATCTTGTAACTTTCACACAGGATAAGTAGACACCTACTGGTGATTTGATCTGTCTTCCTTATTTCAACCTGCTCTCATCCTGGCACTTCTATAACCTCAGAGAAATATTATGACCATAGGGTTACATTGGCAGAGTCCTAGGAAAAGTCATGTTGTGTAAAATTGTAGCTCTTTAGTTTGATTCTGGAATCCCCATGAATATGCTTCTATTATTGTTATTATAATATTATAATGTTGTGATATAATATATAATACTGTTATTATAATATTATTATATAATATATATCATATGTACTCATATTAAATAAAATGAAAATAATACTCAAATCACAGCCCACACATATAGACACACTATGTCACTCAATTCACTCAGTATTTGTCAGGGAGAATGAACACACACTTATAGAAACATGCCAAGGAAGCGCATGAATAAAGAAAGCTCATTTTGCAATGATAATTCACAAATTTTGAACTATAAATGTTGGTGCTGTCTGTCTTAAGAACTGTAAATAAAAGTTCTTTAATGAATGTCCCTTCTTGGTTGGATAGATTGTTTCATGACACTTTGGACATCTAAGATGTGCTTGACTAACATCTAATAATGTGTGTGGTTTATCAGCCAAACTTGTGAATTTTCTGTTTCTGTGTTCAAGCTATTTGTCTGAATATTCTATTTAGAATTTGCTCTTCAGTAGCAACTGTAGTCCCTTCCAAGAAGACCTGTGTTCAAATCCAGCTTCAAATACTTTCTATCTGTGTGACCTTGGTTGATTTACTTAGCCTCCCTTTGCTTCACTTTCCTTAACTATATAAGGGGATAATAATAATAGGACCTACCTTTCAGGACTGTTGAGAGATAATATTCACAAAGAACTTAGTACCATGCCTAGAACATAATGAGGATTTAATTAATGCTTATATACTCCCTCCTTTCCTGCTTTCCTTCTTTTCTTCCTTCCTCCCTTCCTCCCTTCCTCCCTTCCTCCCTTCCTTCCTTCCTTCCTTCCTTTCTTCTTTCCTTCCTTCCTTCTTTCCTCCCTCCCTCTCTTTCTCCTTCCCTTCTTTTCTGATATATGTTTACATGAAATAGTTCCAAATTTTGTCCTTTGGCTCCTCCCCCTCTCCCTCTCCCTTTCCTTCTCATCCTCCCTTTGTCTCTTCCTTCCATTCTTTAACACATCCTGATTGCATGTTCAATGGATGTAGAATCACAAGCATTTCTATATTGTTTATTTAATGCTGACAAATAGTTTCCTTAGTACCACTAAATGTGAGGTCATGAAAGAAAATTGTTAGTCTTTCCTTCCACTGACTATTATATTGCTGGATGACTTCTCACTCATGGTATCTGTGTAGCCGTATTATCATTCTTTAGAGTTCACTAGTTATTTCCTCTCAAAATCATTCACCTTACCTTCTACAGGCAAAAGTCTATTATCTCCTACTTATAAATGTTTGATGGTCCTTTTCCCTTTCTTTCCATCATGTCCTTCAACTTCTCAAGCTTCTTACACTTGTTAAGAATTTTCCTTTATGTCCTCACATCAGTTTTTCTCCTGAGTTTAATCCTTGAAATGCATATTGTATTCTTTTGGGGAGAACTTCATTCTCCCTAATAACATGGAGAGTAAAAATGTATTGTTTCAACTTTTCAGTACCCTCTTCCAGGAAAGAAGCTAACTTGTACTTTATGCATAAATAAGTATAACTTGTTGCCAGAAGAATCATACATATAAAACTCAATTTGGGGATCGTTGAAAAAATTCCTCTTGCCTTCCATCTTTTCTATAAATATACATGCACACACACACAGAGACACACACACAGAAACACACACACACACACACACACACACACACATACACACTCCTAAATGCATATTATATTATACGTAAGTGGTGGAGCCACCAGGAATTCTCAATTAAATCAATCAATCAGAAAAATAAATTAGGTATGAATCTAGATATTTCCATTGACTCAATAAAATAGTTCAAAACTTTTCAACTATATGTGACAGGAAGTGGGTTGGGATTCATTAAAGAAACATAATCACCACCTATATTTTGTATATAAAAGAGTGAAGTACCTTGGAACCCAGAACATTAGCGTCTGGTATTCTAGAAACAAGATTAGTATAGTTAAAGTCCTTTGAGGGAAATGTCTGGGGGCCAGAAAGAAGAGAAGTCAAGGTCTCTTCTTCTCTCAGTTCCTCCCCATTAACTGAAAAAAAAATGAAGTCTGGAGGGATAGAGAATTTGGACTTATCAGCATGATATAAGTCCCTGACACTGATGAAGTCATAGATTTAGAACTGGAAGATAATTAGAAGTCATCAAGTTTGCCCCTTAATTATTTGAGTTGTTTCAGGTTATTTTAAGTAATTATTAAAGCTTAATATTGAAACTAAGTTTTGGAATATCGTATGTACAGAAACAGAATGAAACGAAGAGGAGTTAAATAGCTACATCTAGGCAGGGAATGACATGGATTGGATTCAAACATTGGTCCTTGGATTCTAAGTTAACATTCATTGCATGGCACCACAGTGCTGCATTATTGTCACCCTCAAAAAATCACCATGTCTAACAGTAAAAGATAGTATGATGATAAGCTACAAAATTAGTTGGGAGATTGACCTAGGTTAGTAATAGGTAATCCATAACAATAGAATCAATTTGGACAGGTAACATAGAGAATTGAGCGTTGGACTTAGAGTTAATAAGGTCTGAATTTGAATCTTGCCTCATATACTCAACTAGTTATGTGACCCTAGCTAAAGTAATTAATCTATCTCAGCTTTTCTCATCAGAAAAACTGGGATAATTATAGCACTAACATCACAGGGTGTTGTGAAGATCACACAGTGATCTTGTAGTGTATGAGATAACACACTTAAAGTATTTTCTAAATGTTAAAGCACCATACAAATGCGAGACACTATTATTGTATCATATCACTTCATATCATATTGTATCACATTATATCATATCATTGTATCACATTCTAGAGCACGGCATGTATAATATGGTATGGTATGATATGGTATGATATGTTATTGAATTACATTACATTTTATTGTTATGTAATAGAAGATCATAGTATAGCATAGTATAATAATTTATTTTCTACCATATATTAAAAACATAAAAGAAAAAAATTCTCAGAGTGAAATTTCAAGTGGCATTTAAGCAGATAATCCATGACCACACTCATCCTCCTCGAATCAGTGGCATAGTCAAATCTACTGCCTCACAGTTTGGGGGGTTTTTGGCCTAGAAATATTGACATTGACTCTTTAAGTATTAACCTTTTAAGTCAAGTAGAAGGTGTACTTGTCAGATGGCATCAAGTCATCTGTAACATCTCTGTGAGAAGTAGGAAAACATAGGCTACATTCACTAAATCCTGATTAATATATTTTTTAGAGAAAATAACGATTTTGTAACATTATTAACATAGGCATATTTTGCCTCCCCCCTCATAATTTTTGATACTGTTGCAAGAGTATTAATTCAAAAGAATATGTGCTCATAGGCAGTATCTTTTACCATGATAAAAGTCTCACTAAAAATAGTGTGTTACAATCAAATAGACATGATACTTGATCACTGCATGAATATTTCTAGTTGAGCATGTGACAACACTACATCTGTCATTCTGACCTTTTAAGTGGGTACTGGAAAATGTCATGTCTTGCCTGCACAGCATACTCCATGCACACTGAATTGTACAATAATATTTAAGCTTTGGACAAACAAGGACAATCTGTCAGGCCAGCTGTTCACACCTCACTTTCATCCTGGAAATAAAATATACAAGATGATATGATGATGAAGTCTCATTTGAGCAGATAGTGGACACATTCCCCAACCTCTTCTTCTCCCTTTAAACACGAACCAACACTTGGAGATCATTTTCCAGAAAATACTGCAATGTCTAATATAAGAATTTTTACATATTATGTGCTCAAAATATTACCTTCATCTTATTTTAATTTCATTTGAAAAAATTAAAGTTTTAAAAGTTGAGAAGGAATAAGATTTTTGTACATAGTATACTATTTTTTATGTCCTATGTGACACCTGAAATACGCAATGTCACCTAGTAAGTATGGCATAAAGGTGAGAAGTATGAGGCAAATACTATTAGAGAGACAAGTGTCTATCCATTTGTTGAATGTTGGGTAGTCGGTCACTTTGTAGATAGTCTGAGTCAATGGGAATAAAGTCTGTGTCTTCACAATAAAGCATCAAAGGGATCAGAAGGAGAGTGTAAACAATCTTTACCACGTCTTATAGAACACATACACACATATACACACACTTACATACATACATGCATGCATACATAAACATATATGTACATGCCCATACATGCACGTATTCATGTGTATATAAATATGTATACATTATATGAGTTTATAGATATATAACACATTTACAAATATACATATCATAGATTTCCAAAATGATTTTCCATTACTTATGCATTTGTGTGATATTTGTTTGCAGATATGGGTGTCTAAGGGCAACTAGGTGATGTGGTGGATAGAGTGCCAGACCTGGCATCAGGAAAACTCACGTTTCTGAGTTTAAATTTAGTCTCAAGCACTTACTAGCTGTGTGTCTTTGGGGAAGTCACTTAACCCTGTTTGCCTCAGTTTCCTCATCTGTAAAATGAAATGGAGAAGGAAATTGCAAAATACTCCAGTATCTTTGCCAAGAAAATCCCATATGGGGTCATGAAAACTGAACAACAACATATATATCAACAGGGGTAGATAAAGATAGAGACAAATGGATATAGAAACAGATATAGCTAAAGAGATACTTATATACAGTATATACAAATACATGCCTATATATAATATGTACACACATACACAGAGGCTTGCATTGTGTGTGTGTGTGTGTGTGTGTGTGTGAGAGAGAGAGAGAGAGAGAGATTAGTTTTCCTCATCTACAAACTAAGGAGTGAGAACTAGCTGTTCTCTATGGCTCCTTCACAGGTCTCTTTTTAAAAATCCTTTTAGAAGTTGCCAGGTGGAATAATTAACAAGATTCCTCCTGTGTAATGAAACAATAATTGTTTAGGTCTCAATTCTTTACAAATGAACAATGTTTACTAAGTATTCATTTTCCCTGAGTGATATTTAATATATGAAAACTGATTTGGGATTGATTGAAGATTCCTTTAGCAAAGAATTTTAATGTAGGCCTTGGTTATGAATTATTATCAGTCAATCAGTTAATAAATATTAAAAAGTGACCACCAGGTGCCAAGCACTGTTCTAAGTGATATTTTCCTAGCTACTATAATAGAATTATATTCTAAAAGGTAGTTTTGTGTAGAGTATATCTGTATTATATTCAAGCCTTCTTTTTCATTTTATCTGTGTGTGTGTGTTCTTTCATATGGTAACAACTTAATAAATGCTATTGGATTTCATGGGAAATCTCAATGAACAAAATACTGGATTTGGAATTAGGAAGATCTCAGTTCATATTAAACAGTAATGGACTTTGTGACCTTGGGCAAGTCACTTTACCAGATAAGAATAGCACCTACCTCACAAAAATGTTGTGATGATCAAAAGAGATAATATTTGTAAACAACAGTGCCTGTCATTTAGTAGGTGCCATGTTAATTCTTATCACCTTTCCCTTACCCTCTACATGTATGTTATACCATTAAATAAGACAATATGTAATATGGCTTTGAGAATTTGCCTTTAATATGTAACAGATGCACATTTGTAAAATGAAAGGAATCAATCGGGATTGTCTAGAGTAGAGGTACCTTGAATTGTCCATCTTCATTCAAGTAAATTCTTTCTATGTATCATAAGATACTTGAATTAGACATTAAGAGTAGAAATAATCTTCTCTTACCATTCCACTTTGTACATGAGGAATACTGAGGCAGAAATAAATAACTTTCCAAAGGCCACAAAGTGAGTAAGTAACCTAATCAGGATTTGAGCTCAAATTTTATTAACTCCATGTTCTGTGTTCTTTCCACTACGCAACACTTCCTGTATATATTTTTCTTCAGGTACAAAATGTAATATAATATGGCAAAATAATTAATTTAATTGAGTTTAAAAAGGTAAGGGAAAAAATCTGATTATGAACAAAAACTTTGTGTATTACTAACCATTGCCAATATTGCTTATGGTTTTCATTCAATTTCCATTACTTATGATCAAGTGAATAAACACATCCATTATAATAAACAATTTTCACAGGTTATTTTTATGAGAAATGCTGTTATTTCTTCCACCTCATGATTTTCCCCATCATGGTTTCAATATACTGTGCATTGGTATAAGAAAGTAAATGGGAATTTTCTGAGAGTTTTGCAGAAGTCGCAGATGACGCACAAAGGCCAGGAGATGACACAGAAAAGGTTTAGGAAGTCTGAAAAGCATAAAATATATTTTAAGTATTGTATAATATAGCCAATTATCAAATACTTAACTAAAATTTTAAAATAAGGTACTGTAAATACCCCATAAAAGAAAAGGAAAAAAAATCAGACTTCTCTGGTACTAAGAGAATGCAAAAAAAATTTTGTGCAGATTTTGAGATCTAGGGCACCATGCCCCTAAGTTCTGTGATGTGAAATGGATAACTATAGTCAATTTCAATTTGAATGTTAACTCTTTAAAGAAAATTGTGCAATATGAAAATTAGATTAGATTGATCTGTTTTGTCCAGTGTGTTATTGTGGATAATTTTGATTCTCTGAATGTTACTAAGTTTATATA
>CM053581.1:377709498-377733701 GCA_028627135.1 Pseudochirops cupreus | reverse complement strand
TAATATAATGTATTTTCTAGCTCTAATATTCCACAACTAAATTATTATACTTATGTAAAATTAAAGAGAGTGGAAGAATTTTTAATTAGATATTGTTGTTCAGTAGTTTTTCAGCTGTCTCCTACTCTTTGTGACACCATTTGCTGTTTTCTTGGCCTAGATCAGTGGTTCTCAACCTGTGGGTCATGACCCCTTTGGGGGTAGAATGACCCTTTCACAGGAGTCACCTAAGACCATCGGAAAACACATATTTCCAATGGTCTTAGGAACCGAGACACCTCTCCTCTATCTGTCTCCAGGTGGGTCCGCCCACATGCAGATATGCCCACATATGAGTATTAAAGGGTCACGGCATTAGGAAGGTTGAGAACCACTGCTCTATGATGTTCATTTGAGTTGTGAGTTCATTAGAGGGTCATAAGAAATACAGAAACAAAAGTAGAAAAAGAAAGACTGAAAGGCAAAGCAAAGCAGTGAAAATATTTTCCTAAGATTTTGGAAGTGCAGACCTGTGATGCAGTCAGTATGGGGAACTTCCAGTTCAGATACTCCTTCCACAGATGCAGAGCAGTAATCCCGCAGTAACTTTGGGTATTGCAGAGAAGTCTGGGGTTTAAGAAATGGAGGGACTTTCTCACAGTTAGGGGTGGGATACGAACCCAGGTCTTCCAGGTTCCAAGACCCTCTGTCTACAAGACCCTGTTGCTTCTCTATCTAGTCCAATACTCATGCAAACAAATTAGAGACGAACCTGATACCTGTCTTCTCCAAGATGATACCAGGTCTAGGCTTTCCTCTTTAGCCTGGTTGGGGGAAATTTTCTAAAACTAAAGAAAGGTTTACATTTTTCTTAATATCTACTTTATGATTCTTTCCATTCATTCTTATATGACAATACTGTGCTGGGAAGGGAATAAGGTCTCCATGCCAGACACTGTGCTAAGTACCTTTGTTTGCCTGTTTTTAATAAATATTATCTCATTGGATCCTCAAAACAATCCTGTGATATTATTGTTATTATTATTATTATTATCATTATTATCCTTTGTTTACAGTGGAGGAAACTGAGAAGAACAGGTTAAGTCACTTGCCTAGTCACACAGTTAGGAAGTATCTGAGGGAGGATTTGAACTCAGGACTCCCTGGCTCTAATTCCATTACACCAGTAGGTGACTCTGTTGTCATGACTCTGACTAACTAGCTATTTTCCATAGAAGAATAAAGCAGAACATTACCCATTTCAATATAGGGCATTACAAGTTAACAAGGACTCATCTTGCTCATCCCTTAATGTACTTTTCTTCAATTGTTCTTTGTTGAAACTGTCATTTTGGCTACCAAATGCCTTGTGAAGAGACTATCAATCATTTCAAAGTGTTTTTAAGGGCACTCCATACTTTTCTTCTCCCTCATACTGCAAATGGAAGAGTTTATGAGAGACCTACATTATGTTATTAGTGTCCACGTACTTATTGTTATTCCAAAGTCCTTAGAAAGGTATTATAAATTTTGTATTATTATGTTTTACTGAGTAATCATTCTGCTCACCCTAATCCATTCTCTAAACAGATAATTTTAATTATCTTACCAGAGTAAAAAGATTGAAGCCATCTAGCATGAGTTCTTTTCATTCACCCTTTTCTACATTCAAAAGAAAAGAAATCATAAAAAGGAATGTTCATTGTCTTTACCATTATCTTCCCCTGACCTGAACATTGGAGCAAGGGTAACATACTGACCATTAGAAATGATGAACATGGGCTTTTTTTGTGTGGGAAGGGGAGTAGTAGACCAAAGATGAAGTGGTAGGAAATCATGAAGTGTGTTGGCCATAAATGCAGTGTCTATACATGCATACATACTTGCATGCATGCATACATTCATACACACATATAAATACATATACACACTTACACACACATATAAACATATGATACACACATACATATATTCTCTCTGTATATGATACATAATGTATATTTTGTATATTGCATATACAAAACAGCTATAAATTCACATGTACACATTGATACACATTCATGCATACATACATGCACAAATGTATATGCATGTATTGTGCACATATGTACTGTGTTTATTCATATGAATACACACAAGTGCATTTATACATAGACGTGTATAAAACATTGTATTTACACATATACATGTATATACACATACACATATGCACATATGCATACACACATATACATGCACATACATACACACATATATGTGTGTGTGTATATATATATATATATATATATACATATATGTAATACTGATGGCAGGAATCTTATATGACACTTTAAAAATCTTTGAGTATTTAATGTTGACTGAAAAGTCTGAATTTGCCAATGATAATCAGAGAATCATACAGGATTGCTGTTAGCAGATAGAGCTCTTTAAAACCTAAGCTTGTTCATTTCAAATGTAAGATGGGAATGAAATCCTTCTGGCCAGACTCCTCCTCTAGAACATTTAATATTCTTTGCAGGGTAAAACCCAAGGAAGAAATATTATTTGCTCTTAAAAGTTCAAATCATAAAATTAAACATGCATTAAGATTAGATACAAAAAAAAAAATCAGTAACCATCTTCCAAGTGATCAGTTATGTATGCTACAGAATTCATAGGGATAGGGGCCGAACTTGCTGTTTCATTAGTGTTAGGGAAGTTCCAGATGAGGAAACTCACTCACCTTAGCCATTCATTGAGACTAGAGCACTGAAAGGTTTTGAGAGCCTGTCCAGGGTCAGTCAGACAGCACTTTTCAGAGGTGGGCCTTGAACCATGTTCTTCCTGGTTGGCTTTCTCTCAACCATATTACACTGCCTTCCTATAGCAATGATATTCCATTAAGACCACAATTTGATTGGCACTGCTAGCAGCATTGGAGTCATTACGAGTGCTGGGTCTCGAGTTAAAAGTCCTGCCAGCAAATCTGGCCTCAGTCATATAAACTCATTGTCACTTTTGGCTCCTCACTTAACCTCTGTCTCCTTGATTTCCTCATCTATAAAATGGGGACAATTATAGGATCAACTCCCAGGGTTGTTGTGAAAATAAAGTGAGAACATATTGGTAAAACAACTAACACAGTGCCTGCACATGGTAGGTGCTTAAGAAATGTTTGCCAATAAGAGAAGAAAAAGAAGTTGAAGAAATTAGAATAGGCAAAAAAAGAAACAAAGTTATCACTCTTTGCAAATGATATGATGATACACTTCTAGAATCCTAGAAAATCAAGTAAAAATCTACTTGAAAAAATAAACAATTTTAGCAAAGTTGCAGGATATAAAATAAACTCATATAAGTCATCAGCATTTATATATGCTATTAATTAAAAAAAAAACCAGCAGCAACAGATGGAAAGAAAAATTCCATTTAAAGTTACTGTAGACATTATAAAATATGTGTGAATCTAGCGGCCAAGACAAACCAAGAAAGTAGATGAACACTATTACAAAACACTTCACACAAATAAGTGCTGACCTAAACAACTGGAAAAAATATCAGTTGTTCATGGGTAGGCTGAGCTAATATAATAAAAATGGCAATTCTACCTAAATTAATTTTCTTATTCTGTGCCATACCAATGAAACTACCAAAAAGTTATTTTACAGAGTTAGAAAAAATAAAAACAAAATTCATCTGGAAGAACAAAAGGTCCAGAATATCAAGGGAATCAATGAAAAGAAATGCCAGGGAAGGTGGCTTAGCCACACCAGATTTTAAATTGTGTTATAAAGCAGCAATCATAAAAACTACTTAGTACTGACTAAGAAAAAGAGTGGTGGATCAGTAGAATAGGTTAGGTACACAACAAATAGTAGTCAATGATTATAGTCATTTAATCTTTGATAAACCCAAAGACTTCAACGTCTGGGATAATAATTCACAATTTGACAAAAACTCCTGGGAAAACTGGAAAATTGTATGACAGAAACTAGGCATAGATCAATATCTTACACCGTATATGAACATAAAGTCAAAATGAATATAAGATTTAGATATAAAAACTGATATTATAAGCAAACTTGGAGAGCAAGGAATAGTTTACCTGACAGATCTTTGGAGAAGGGAAGAATTTACGACCAAACAAGAGATAGCGAACATTATAAAATTGATGATTTTGACACTAAATTGAAAAGTTTTTGCACAAACAAATCCAATGCAATCAAGATTAGAAGGGTAGCAGAAAGATGGGAAACAATTTTTACAACCAGTGCCTCTCATGGAAGCTCATATCTAAAATATAGAGAGTAATGAGTAAAACATATGTATACAAGTCACTCCCCAATTGATAAATGTTCAAAAGGTATGAAGAAGCAGTTTTCAAATGAAGAAATTATTTATAGTCATATGAAAAAAATGTTCGAAATCACAATTGATTAGAGAAATTCAAATTAAAACAACTCTGAGGTATCACCTCACACCTACCCAATTGGTCAATATGACAAAACTGGAAAATGATAAAAGTTATAAAAGATATGGGAAAATTGGAATACTAATACATTGTTGATAGTTATGAACTGATGCAACCATTCTAGAGAGCAATTTGAAACTATTCCAAAAGGACTACAAAACTATGCATACCGTCTGACTCAGCAATACCACTTCTAGGACTGTATCCCAAAGAAATCATAAAAATTGGAAAAGAACTTACATGTATAAAAACATTTATAACATATCTTTTTGTGGTTGCCAAGAATTGGAAATTGAGGAGATGCCCAACAATTAGGAAATAACTGAATAAGTTTGTGGTATGTGAATATAATGGAATACTATTATTCCATAGGAAATGATGAGCAGTCAGATTTCAGAAAAACCTGGAAAAACTTACATGAACTGATGCTGACTGAAGTGAGCAGAACCAGGAGACCATTGTGTACAGTAACAGCCACATGGTGTGATGACCAACCTTGATAGACATAGGTCTTCTCAACAATGCAAAGATCTAATACAGCTCAAAAAGTTTCATGATGAAAAATATTATCCATAATTAGGAAAATTGGAGTCTGAATGCCAATCAAACTATAATATTTGCTCTTTTTTGTTGTTTGTTTCTTCTTTCTCATGGTTCATTCCATTAGTTTTAATTACTCTTTACAACATGACTGATGTGGAAATCTGTTTAATATGAATATGTGTGTAGAGCCTACCTCAGATTGTATGCTGTCTTAGTGAGGAGGAGAAAATTTAGAACTCAAAATCTTTTGAAAGTGAATATTAAAAACTAAAAATCAATAATTTTTAAAAATAAAAAATAAATGCTTGTTTTTTTTAAATTTTTTTAAATAGTGAATGTTTATACAAATTAATTCTTCATGATTGTTAAATCATGATAGCCAAAAATGTTGATATAATCTCAAGCTGCCTTAAAAGAAGCATAACTTCTAAGTGCAAGCAAATGATGGTCCTGTTTTATTCTGTCCTAATTATACTCTAGGAGTACCATGTTCACTTCTCGTGCCTCAGATTAGGAAAGCATCAATAAATCGGAGAGTTAAGAAAGAAGGGACAATTGGGATAGATAAATACTTAAAGTTTATGACATGCAAGGGAAAGTTAAAGGAAATAAGGATTAACCTGAGGAAAAGAAGACTCAAAGGGAGCAATAGCTAAATTGGAAGGGCTGTCACTTGGATAAAAGATTAGATTTGTTCTATTTATCCTGAGAGGGTAGAACCATGAGCAATTGCTAGACTTAGCAAAATGGTAAATTTATCCTTGATGTCTGGAAATGATTGTTCAGAATTATCACCATCCAACAAAAGAATGGACTGTCTTGGAAGGTAGCATGTCCTTCCCGAAAGGAGGTTTCCAAGTTCAGTCTTGATGACTACTTCTCAGATAGTCTATAATGGGAATTTCTTTTTAGGCATGGGTTGGACTAGACAGCCTCACAAGTCCCTTTCCAGTATGAGTCTATACATCTCTAAATATGTACAGATACACACAATATACATATGTGTGTCTATATACCTACACATGTGTGTGCATATATACATATATGTTTGTATATTATATACATATGTCCAAATGAGTGTCTATATACATACACACATATCTATCTAGACATATACTTAATAGAACAATGCCAGAATCGTTCCCCTCCTTAATCCACATACTCATCCTCTGTAGATCTTTATCACTCCCTTTCCCCATTATCTTTACACCTCATCTACCTATTCCAGAACCTAATCTCATTCAATACTAATACAGACTTGCTATAAAATCTATTTTATAATTAAACCCTAGGTCATCTCAACACTGACACTATAAATGCCTGACACTAACCTAGGATTTTAATTCCCTCTGCTTTTGACTAGATTAATTTTTTAAAAGTTAGAATTACATGCTCACAACTCAGAGGATTTGAGAGTTTTTCGATTGCATTCTGATCACCCAACCTCATGCCTTATTTCCCTCCATCTAAAGCGTGCCCACAAGAATGGAATTCTCTCTCTCTCTCTCTCTCTCTCTCTCTCTCTCTCTCTCTCTCTCTCTTTCCTCCCCCCCTTTCTCCCTTTCTCTCTCTCTTTCTGTCTTCCCCGCCCCATCCCTTTTAGATTCATCTCTCCTTTACTACCTTGCTCTCCATCATAAACATATTCAGTTGCTGAGGCATCTAGGTAATATAAGGGCAACTAGATGGCACAGTAGATAGAGCATTGGGCCCAGAGTCCAGAAGATAAGTTCAAGTTTAGTCTCAGACACTATATCTATGTGCACTTCAATTAGTCACTTAAACTTTGTTTGATTCAATTTCTTCAACTGTATACAGGACACAATAATATCACTTAGCTCTCGGGACTTTTTTGAAGATGAAATGAGATAATATGTGTAAACCATCTGGCACATAGTAGGCATTATAGGAACATTGGTATGTCTCTCCCCTACTTTGCCCAACCTCAATTAAGTTAATATCTTATAAACCTCTCCCCCCTCTCCTGTCCTTTTCTTCCTTTCACTTCATCTCACCTCCTCTCCCTCTTCTCTCTTCTCCTATCCTGCCCTGTTCTCTCTTCATGTTTCTTTCTCTCCTCTTATGATAGATTTCAGAAAATATACAGAGTGAGATTAACAGGGAGATAGAAGAACCATTTCTAGAGCACAGTCTATTATATGACTAGGCAAGGGTAAAAAAAAAAAAGAGGAAAAGATTTTTCATACTCCCATGATATTAAATTACATGAAAGTGAGGCAATTTGCTTTTTTGTAAACATGCCATAACATATCCAATCCCGTCTTCATTCTACTTATAAACTTCCCTCGAGATTTAAGAAAGCAACAAAATGTATTAGTATGTTCTGAGGTCTAATTAATTTAGTATAGAAAGAATAACAATTGTTTACCTTTATAGGAGTACTTTACACTGATTTATCTACATTTTCTCATTTTATTCTTACAATTCTGCTTGGTAATTATCAGGAAAGCAATGTCACATGCTGACTGGAATGACAGGCTAGAATCAGCAAGACCTGGATTCAAGAAACACCTTTGATATTAGATGGGTGAACATTAGAAGTCTCAACCTCTTGTGGTTTCCCAAGTTTAAAACGGGCACTAGTAACAATTGCATTACCTATGTCACAGAGTAAGTGTGGGATCAATGAGATTACATGAGTTTAAAATGAGATAATGTGCATAAAGCACTTTGCATAGTTGTAGGTGGTATGTGAATTGCCTTTATCAATAGTGCAAATACTGTTATTTTCCTTTTACAAATTTTTAATCAACTTGTCCAATTCTAAGTGACATATGCAACATTCAGCAACTTAAATGAAAAGATCAAAGACCTCAAACTTGATCTCCTAATTCTAAGTTCAGTGAAACTCTTAGCTAGCATTTGCCCATAGACTTTCACTGTCATCTCAGAAATACTTGTCTTTACTAATTTCCAGTAAATTTCCATTTTGTGTAGTCAGATAATCAGAGAGTATCAAAGACAGAAAGGATCTCAAAAGTCAACTAGTCCAAACCATACTTACACAGACATTTCACTGCATTCTGCATATGTTGCTCTGCCTGATTTCAACCTCAAAGAATAAATTCCCCTTCCCAGATTAAGCTCTTCTCCTCTAATCTAATCACCATGATGCTAAATCTGACAGCCATCTCCCTCTGATTGGAGGACCAGAGTGTCGAGTACCAAACTACTTCTAATACCTTTCTTTATAGAGGGCAAAAACTCGACTTTTTTTTTTTTTTAGCTCACTACCAAATATGATGTCCCAGTTCTAGATATCTCCAGTTGCCCCTTTACACCTCCTGCATTTCTGCCTCCTTTTGTGCATTTTCTCCACCCATTAGACTCTGAAATCCTTGAGGGTAGGTACTGTGTTTATTGAATTGTATCCCCAGTGCTCAGTACCTGGCTTATAGGAAGTGATTAGTAAATGCTTATTAGAATGGATACAATATCTCTGATAAGAAATTATCCAGCCTTCACTTGAAGACCTTCAGAAGTAGAAGGTCCATACTGTCCAAGAAAGATCATTCTAGATTTGTGGAAAACTCTAATCTTCAGGCAGATTTCCCTTTGGGCAAACTGAAATCTGCTTCTCTGTAACTTCTACACATTGAGTCCAGTTCTAATCTAAATCAAATGAAATAAACTTAATTACTTATGGCAGAATCCAGGTGATTTTACTTCCTAATCCTAGTGTCTTTCTTCCTGCTATCAGTTTGCTCTGAGATAATATAATGTAGTTGATAGGTTGCTTGATCTTGAGTCCGGCATGTTGTTGTTTACTCGTGACTCTGACTCTTCACTCTGACTCTCTGTGACCCATTTGGGTTTTCTTGGCAAAGATACTGGAGTGGTTTGTCATTTCTTTCTCCAGCTCATTTCACAGATAAAGAAACTGAGACAGATACGGTTAAGTGTCTGAGACCAGATTTGAATTCAGGAAGATGAGTCTTCTAGAATCCAGGTCCAGCAATCTTATCCATTCTGACACTTATTCAGGACATAACTACGGTCAAATCGTCTCTCAAATATTGTGTTAAATTGGGTTAGTCTCTGGTGCTATAAGAAATAATGAAGGAGATGGTTTCAGAGAATGCTGAGGATATTTGTCTGATACAAAATGAGGTAAGCAGAACCAAGACAGCAATGTGTGCATACAAACATGCATGTATATATGTGCATTTATATATACACATGTACATACATGTATATTTATCACAACATCATAAAAACAAACAACTTTTAAACACTTAAAAGCTATTACAACACAATGACTAAGTCACAATTCTGGAGACCCCATAGTGAATCATGACCTCTCTACAGAAAAATCATGAATTCAAGGTACAGATTATCTATCATCTCTCTCTCCCCTCCCTCACCTCTCTCTCTCTCTCTGTCTCTCTCTCTCTCTCTCTCTCTCTCTGTCTCTCTGTCTCTCTCTATCTCTCTGTCTCTCTCTCTCTCACTTTCTCCCTTTTCTCTCTCTATCTATCACCTATGAAGATTTGGGGATCACAACATATAGACTGATAATTAAATTGAACGTAAATAGAAAATAATATAACATAATTTCAATTAGCAGAGGGAAGAAATGGCTGCGTGAAGGGATAGAGACAAGAATCAAGAGAGGGTTCCAGTAGGAATCATTCATGTTTAAATTCCCAAATGAGATACACATGCAAACTCCTTAGCGCAATACCTAGCACAGCGTAGGCTCTAGAAAAATGCTTATTTCCTCCTCCTTTTTCACCGCCAGTTAGTTTATGATTAATAATAGTTTTGCTTATTGATCTTATATAGCAAACCTACAAGAACAAGTCAACCCTTTTTTGAAGGCAACTAATATTGTTAACCACTGAAAACTGAAGAGGAGAAATACAGCAACTCACTAAATAATTTAAATAAAAATAAAATATAGCATTGTTTTTTTCTGAATACTTCATTTGGAAGCATCCTTTTTAGGTTATATTATCTATTATATTCATTCAGATATTGAATGAAGTCATGTAGGGGACGGATTAAATGACCTTTAAGGTCCATTCCAATTCTGAAATCTATAATTCTGAGCAATTCATATGGAATCAGGGGCTAGGAGCTTGAACTTGGGCCTTTCTACTATACTTGTATAACTTTTGGCAAAACATTTTATTTCTCTGGGTCTTAACTTTCTCACCTTTAAAACGGGGAAGATGGACTAGATGATTTCTAAGATGAAACGCTCTAGTCACAAGGACAAAAGTTTGGGCCCATTTTTTTTTCCTGGATAGAAAACAGTAGCAAGACAAATGGTGCTGAACTAGCAAGTCATAGTTCCATCAATTACTTAAAACTGTTCTCTCTAATGATCTCTTAATTCCAAAATCTGATGATTTTCTTCATCCTCACTTTTCTTGAAGTCACTACGCTACTGTTTTTGACACTGTTGACTAAACTTTCATGCTGAATTACTTTTTTTTTTTTTGCTTTTTGGGGAAGGGCAATTGGGGTTAAGTGACTTGCCCAAGGTCACATGGCTAGTTTTTGTGTTAAGTGTCTGAGGCCAGACTTGAATTCAGGTCCTCCTGACTCCAGGGCCAGGACTGTATTCGCTGTGCCACCTAGCTGCCCTCATGCTGAATTACTTTAACAAATTTTAAGTGCTTTTGGGAAACTTTTCTCCTATGTTCATCTCCTAGAGATTGACTGCTCTTTCTCAGTCTTATTTCAACAGCCACGAAGACAGCTGAGGCAGATGCTGTGGGAGTGCTCAGAGCTAGGTCAGACATTGAAGATGCCAAGGCAAGGTAATCCACTGAATCTCAGGTCATCACCAGTCATCTTGACTTCTGTCTTGCCACTTGACTTCAATGATTGGAATAAAGAGTGAGACTGACAACTTTGTTCAGCTCTGACTCACTTAAATCTAATCCAATACAATTAAAGCCAGGTCAAGACATCAACCCATGATGACTGTGGTTCTCTTCAAAAATGAACATGCAACATCATCAACTCACATCATCCGCCCTAAATTTTGTCCTGAATCTTCTTTTCTTCTCTTTGTACATTCTTTTTCATGGTTGTTTCATTAGCTCTCATGTATTTAATAATCATCTCTACCCAGATATTTCACTGATATATCCTTCCCTAGTCTCCATCCTAAGCACCAGTAAGTCCCCCATTGAAAATATGGGACATTTAGAACAGAAGGCTATGAAGACATCTCAAATTCAACATGGCGTAAACTTAAGCCAGCTCCTCTTTCAAACTCGAAATTCTTTTAAATACATCTATTTCTATGGAAAGGACAAGCAGTTTTCCCACTAACCAAGGTTTGTAACCCTGGTGTCATGATTAGCTCTTTATTCTCGTTTACCCAGTTTAGCAGCTAAGCCTGTTTGGCTGGAAGGCAGATTATGCAAAATGGGGTAATTGGTAATCATTTTATAAAGACAAGAGAGAGACACATTTTGAAGAGTATTTTGAAGTGAAGCAGAGAGGTTTGTATTTTCCCTAATCACTAGTTTCTTGACCAAAGAAGTGATGCATTTAAATCTGTATTTTTAGAATATCAGTTTGTCAGCTGACCAGAGGATAAAGGGGAAAGAGAAGAGTTTGAGTCCAGGGAAATTCATTTGGAGTCTATTTCAACCATTCAGAAAGGAGATGATGAAGGCCTGAACTAGGGAAGTTCTGGTGTAGTGGAGGGAAGGAGCTGCATGCAAGAGATGTGGAAGATTAAGATAAAAACAAGCAAAAACTATCTGAGACACAGAAGTTTATCACATTATCAATGTCCTTGTTTCTTGAGTTTAATATCTTTTCTACTGTTTGCGTTTATCTGCTCTTGCATATTTTTTATGCAATTCTTTTCAACAAATAGATAAATGCCTAACTTGTGACAGGGGTGCTATCTTTTCATGATTAAACAACAACAAAAAATGGTCCTTATCCTCAAGAAACTTCTGGATTCAAACTTCTTCTCCAAACTTTGTACTTCTAAGGGCCAGTATTTCTATGCTCGTTATTCTTTTATTTAATTTGTGATGGTGATGATGATTATGATGACGATAGCACTTCTATAGTACTTAAAGGCTGGCAAAATTCTTTATAAATATTATTTCATTTTGTCTTCATTTTGTTGGTGACTTACTTCAGGTATGCCCTACTACCTGCTGTCCCATTGAGGGTTTTCTTGGCAAAGATACTGGAATGGCTTGATATTTCCTTCTTCAGGTCATTTTACAGATGAAGAAACTAGGGCAAACAGGGATAAGTGCCACAGTTAGTAAATGTCTGAGGATGGATTTGAACTCGTGTCCTCCTGATTTTAAGGCTAGCTTTCTATCCACCGTACCACTTAGCTGCAACACAACACAAAGAGGTTGGTCTAATTACTCTTCCTATTTTAAAGATGAGAAAACTAGAAAAGATAGAGGATTAGTGCCTTTCCCAGGGTAAATTGTTTCTGAGGTCAGATTTAAATTTAGGTCTTCTAGACACCAGTCCATTGCTCTATTCTTTGACTTACTTTTTTAACCTGTACCAGTACACCATGCTGTTGTCTTGCTTACCTGCTTCTGACTCAAGATCTTGGTCCGATTTCTGATACCAACCTGATCTTTCTAGCCTTGCCTCTGAGTCTCCTTTATCCCAGGTTGTAGTCTAACTTGCACAGGCTGCTGCTGTCCATGCCATAGCACTATACATTATTCTTTGTATACAAACAATCTTCATTAAAAGTGATAGAAATGAAATAAGCGATTTAAAAAAAAAACTATATTCCTAGAGTGTGGTGATATACACACACATATATACATACATACACACAAATAAGTATACACACATGTGTACACATACATGCATGTGTGTGCATATGCACAAACATATGCGTATATTTGTGTGTATGTATATGTGCATGTTTGCAGGTGTATATGTGTGTGCATACATCCATGCATCCATGCATATATATATATATACATATATGCACACACATATATATGTATATAGGTATATGTGTGTGTATATGCATGTGTGTGTCTGTGTGTGTATTTCACTCTACACATTTGGAGATCCAGTTTCTTTACAATATTTTTAATAGTTTTAGAAATATTTCCCAGAAATGTTGCTGATTTCCTTTTATAGATCTCTATTTCCCTAGTCTATTCTTTTTGTTCATTTTCAAAGTAATGTGTTATTACAAGTTAAGGCTTCAACTGAAGTGTTGGCTCTTAAAAAGACAAGGGTCAAATATTACAATACATAATTAATCTTGTTACAGATATATTTTAGTAGGTCTGTATTTTATGATAGTAGGCCACATTATTCATAGTAATTCTTATAATCATAGTGTCATTTATTAGAGGAAAGACTATATGTGAGAGTCTTCAATTGAAATGCAAATGAATTTTTGATTAAAATTATTCATGTATATTGTAATACTGTTGTATGCTCCATGACTTGCTATGTATGCTTATTTGGGGGGAGTCTGTAAAATGAGTTGTTTTCTGGTAATTTCCACGTTTCTTCACATACCTCATCTGTTACCCTCTATCTAAAGAAACTACAAATTTCAGTCATTTGCCTTCTTTTAAAAAGCCATTACAAAGGGTTTTTTCCTCTCTTGTAGATTGATTTTTTTTTGGTTAAAGTTTATATCTATATTAATCTCCCCCTTTTCATGTTATACGCAGGAAACTAAAATTTTTAGTCAGCTGGTTTACTTGGCAGAACAAGATCCTGTATATCATCAAATTTGTCATTCATTTGAAAGGAATTAGCAGCTAAAGTATTATATATCTTGGTTTGGCTGTTCATGAAGATGCCTTTTAGGGAAAAAACATATTGATAAAGATAAGTTTTTAATGTTTGGATTACCACAGTAGTAAAATATGGTTTAAAGTCCTTAAAATAGCTCCCACAACAAAATACTATAGCATGCTCTTTAGAACTATCATATCTTGTTATCAGTTTTCTTCATCTCATCTTTAAAAAAAATCCTAACAGAGCAAACCAGTGAAAGTTAAAAAAATTATACTGCCAGGAGATGCTAACACGATTATTGATAAAGTTAAGTAGGCCTATTCCAGAAGAATACATATATGTAAGCATATAAACATATAAACATGTATGTGTGTAAATATGAACATATGCATATACAGACAAAATATGTATGTAACTGTATACTCATACATATATACATACATATGCTAATCTTTGTAGGTATTACAAACTGAAGTGGAAAAAAAAGCAACAAAATAAATAATTCAAATAAATATAAAATATAGCACTGATTTTCTGAATATTTCATTTGAAAGCATTATTTTCCCTTGAACTGTCAAGATAATTGGCTCTATTTGTTTTTTTTTGTAAATAGTATGACTTGGTTAAAAAATATATTGATTAAGGCAGATACATTTATTCTCTATGAAGGACTCTTGTGCCTAATGGAAAAATTCACATTAATATGTAGTAGTTAGATAGACATATATGCATAGTGGCAGAGCAATTCTAAGACAAAATGTTATACTGGGCATTTGTAGCCAAGCAACTTGGGTTCAAATTCTATCTTTGCTTATAACCTTGGTCAAATAATTTCTCAATTTTGGACCTCAGTTTCTACTTCATTGTACTAAATAACTATTAAGGATATCTCTATGCCTAGGATCCTAATTTCTCAATAACTTTCCAACAAATGCAGTGTAGTCAATTTAATTGGTTAAATACAGAAAATAGTAATTAAAAATTAAAAACAAACATTAATACCTCAAACACATGCCAGTTATATGCATGGCAAATGCCCATTGCTTTGATCCAAAGTTGCTTTGGAGTTTTGTACCCAATTTATTGTATATGTTATTCCCTCTTAGAGGCAATTCCAAAAAGAGTAAGGTTCACTCACTGCCCCCTCTCTCTGGCCCTGCCACTTATCTCTTCTTCCTTTTCCACTGTAAAAGCTTTTTCTTGTCTCTTTTATTTGAGATAATTTGTCCCATTCTACCTCTCCCTTTCCCTTTCTCCCACTGTGATTCTCTCTCACCCTTTTATTTTATTTTTTAGATATCATCCTTTCTATTCAACTCACATATAATGAAAAAAATTATCATGAGTTACAAGTATCATCTTCCCATGTAGGAATGGAAACCATTTAACTTCATTAAGTCCCTTATGATTCCCCTTTCCTGTTTACCATTTTATACTCCATTTGAGTCTTGTATTTGAGTCAAATTTTCTATTCAGCTCTGGTCCTTGCATCATGAATGCCTGGAAGTGTTCCATTTTATTGAATGTCTATTTTTTCCCCTGAAGGATCATACTGTTCTGATGGGTATGTGATTTTTGATTGTAATGCTAGCTCCTTTGCCCTCTGGAATATAATATTACAAGCCTTCCAATTCCTTAATGTAGAAGCTGCTAAATCTTACGTTATCCTGACTATGACTCCACAGTATTTGAGTTGATTCTTTCTGGTTGTCTGCAACATTTTCTCCTTGACTTGGGAGCTCTGGAATTTGCTTATAATATTCCTGTGAGTTGTCATTTTGGAATATCTTTTAGGAAGTGATTGGTGGATTCTTTCAATTTTTTATTTTCTCATCTGGCTCCAGAAGATCAGGGTAGCTTTCCTTGATAATTTCTTGAAAAATGATGTCTAGGCTTTTTTTTTTTTGAACATGATTTTCAGGTAGTCCAATCATTTTAAAATTCTCTCTCCTGGATCTATTTTTCCAATTCAGTTGCTTTTCCAATAAGATACCATTCACATTATCTTCTACTTTTTCATTCTTTTGGTTTTGTTTTATTGTTTCTTGATTTCTCATAAAGTGATCAGCTTCCATTTCCTCCATTCTAATTTTTAAGGAATTATAATCTTCAGTGAGCTTTTTCCATTTGGCCAATTCTATTTTTTAAAACATTCTCCTCCTCATAGTCTTTTTATATCTCTTATACCATTTGATCTAGTCTGTTTTTAAGGTGTTATTTTCTTCAGTTGTGTGTGTGTGTGTCTCCTTCACCAAGCTGTTGACTTTTTTTTCATGATTTTCCTGTATCACTCTCACTTCTCTTCCCAATTTTTCCTCTGTATTTCTTACTTGATTTCTAGAATCCTTTTTCAGCACTTCCATGTTTTGAGACCAATTCGTGTTTTTTATTGAAGGTTTTGGATGTAGGAGCTTTGACTTTATTATCTTCATCTGCATATGTGTTTTGAACTTCCTTGTCACAACAGTAATTTTCTATGGTCAGAACTTTTTTTCTGTCGTTTGTTCATTTCCTCAGCCTACTACTTGAATTTTAACTCTTTGTTAATGTAGGAGTCTGTTTCCAAGGTGAAGGGTGCCTTGTCCCAAACTTCAGAGATTTACTGCAGCTATTTTCAGAAATTCTTCTAGGGCTCTGTAAGTTTTCAGTTCCTCTAAGGTAGTATGATTTAAGGAGACGTACTCTGGTCTGTGGGTGACTACGAGCACTCTTTTCTGCCCTGAACTGTGATGACAGTCCCTGCTTTACTGCAAGCTTTGCAAGCTATGTTGCACTAGTGTTCCTCCTTGCCCTGGGAATGCACAGGATTACAATTCAAATATGAACATGAGCAAAGCAACAGTCTTGCCTCAGTGCTAGCAAAGAGATACCTGTAATATTCATCTGAACAGTTAGGCTCCATCACAATCTGTGGGCTGAGAGCTTAAGAAACAGCTGCTGCTGCTGCTTCAGTGGTTTGCAAGACCTTCTCCTGGTTTGCTGGGCCTGTGCTGGACTGTGCCTCACTCTCACCAGATGTCACAGATCTTTCCTATTGACCTTCTAAGTTGTTTTTGGAGTCTGTGGGCTGAGAATTCTGGAAATTGTCAGTGCTTCCACTGATTCAATTGTCCTGAGAAATGCTCCTGGTTTCCTGCAACCCAGTCTGTGCTTGTATGGCCTACGCTGGACTATGCTCCTTTTTCAATCTGGTGCAACAGACATTTCCTGCTGACCTTCTGAGTTGTCTGAGGTTGGAAAATTGTTTCACTTTGCGTTTTTGTGGATTTTCTCCACTCTATAATCTGTTTAGAGTCATTATTCAAAGGTATTTAGAGGAGTTTGGGGGAGAGTTCAGGTGAATCCCTGCCTTTACTCTATCATCTTGGCTCTGCCTTTTAGTGGTAATTTTTGTTAGAGTGATCCAACCTCTCACATCTCAGGGTCTTAATAGGATATGAAAACCAGAGGGACTAGTCTGGGGACGGTTAGTCCTTTAATACTTAGGACAAGTACTGTGCTCCCATTTACTCTTTTTTCCTGAAGAGCTTTCTTTGTGGAGTTTGTGTTATTTCTAGTCATTTGCTAGTCAGTTAACAAATGTGAAAAGCAAAAAAAAAAGTACTGCTAACAATTTTGGTCATGTTAACTTTGCTGAATTCTCTATTTCTAGCTAAATATTTTAACCTACAAATCATTGATTTTATGACATATAATTCCTTTTTAAAATATTTTGGATTGTTTAAAAGCCACAACACAAGAAAGATTTTAGTTTAAATATTTTTTAAAGAGTTGCTCATTTTATTAAAGGAAGCTTTTAGTCATGCAACTTTAATGTACTGTGTCTGGGGAAATTGTACATAGAAATCTTGCTTCATTCAAAATGAGGTTTTGTCCTTCTTTCAAAGGCTGTCAATAGAATCCTAGAATATGGAATTTGAGGCTGCTTTATCCTGTTTTTCTATTTCCATGCATTCCATTATTCATTATTTACAAACATAATGGGACTCCAATCAGGAATTGAGGTAACACCTGAAGCCATTAATTTCCTTTATTAGAAACTAATTTTAGTTAAAATATTATTATGCTTGAATTCATCCATCTATCAGACCTCTTTTCCCATAAGGAAAGACAAGGAAAATTGAATTTCTTATCTGACTGAAATCTTGTCATTTTATAAAGTGTGATTCTTAGCAGCCTCACAAGCATCTCTCTTCCTCTCTTTCTTTAGACAGAGTGAATATACCATAGTGACATCCCATTGAAGCAAGTGCCATGGTACAGAAAATGATGCCCAAATGCCCATTTCATTCAATATATTTTAATGCAGAAAATAAATTGGTACTTTGAGCAAATCAACTATGATAAGAGATCACTTGGCAGGGTAAGTTATATTAAAGGAAACATCATTTTAAACTAACTGTTCACCATCTGTTATGTACTCTAATTTTAAAAGACCATAAATTACAATTGCAAAAGTAGGTAAGAGACAAATGATTGAAATATATATTTATGTCTATATTGAGCTCAACATACATCTGCTCAGTTTATATCTTATGCATTAGACACTAATTGGCAAAATGATCTGTCCTCTCTAAAGTTAAAGATGATTTGTAGGGATAAACAAGAATGGTTCATGGGATGGTTCCATTTTGTCCTGCTGATAATCATACAGGAAAAGGGATAGAGAGTGGGTTGATGATTTAATTGATACAGGGAAGTTTTTCTACTAATGCAGATTGTTAATTTTCTCTACAACGTATCATCTTGGAGAGTTGACAAGAATACTGAGATATCTCAAAGCCAGAATGTTTCAAAGGCAGAACTTGAACTCATGCCATGTCTTTGCTTAAAGGCCAGCTTTCTATTAATTACTGCCAAATTTCATGCATGCATGCATAGATACATGCATATGTGTTTAAATATTATGTGTATGCGTATACAAACATAACATGCACATATATAGACTTACATATACATAAATGAGTCTACATGTGTGCATATATGTGTGTGCACATGCATAAAATTTAGATCCTATTAATATATTTTAATAATATATGTGATTCTCAATGTATAAACATATGTATATAAGAATTAATAATCTTTTATTAAAATTGAAGTCAATTTAATTATAAATAAGACTGAGTCAGTCTCGGATGTAGTTTATTCATGATTTTTTGTATTCAAAAGGCATCTAGAAACTGCTTTTCATTTGAAAAAGTCTCTAGCAGTGTTTGCCCTACTGATCATCAAATAGTACTACTCTTAACTACTGCTGCACTGATACTTACCCAGGAATTTTTCTGTCTACTTCAGGGAGGGCACTCAGATCTCCATATCACTCAAAATCATAGGGTAGTCTCCAAACTTGGACATAGTCATCTCAGGATCATTCTCCTGATATTGTGAAAACAGCAAACTCTTCAGAAGAAGCAGCTGAAAACCCAGGGATGAACTATCCTGCATATGGAAATCTTGGATTTAGATTTTTTTTTTCCCCAGGATGTGGGTTTTAACTGCACTGTGCTTACAACTATATGGTAGCTAAGGTAAAGGATAGGAAGAAGTGGTCAAAATATCCCCCATGGGGGTGTTGCTCAAAATGTTCCTGACAGGATATTAAGCCAGGAAGTTGAAAATAAAATCACTGCCTTTATAAAGGCCCCACAAATCACTGGCTCCTTTAGTTCAGGCTCCACAGCCAACAGGAGAGTGTTTTCTCATCCCCAAAGCACCTGTCAGTGCTGGGGTGGTTGGCTGGTCAGTAGAAGGAAGGGCAGTCTGTGCGTGGTCTGATCAACTCTGAGTTTTGTATGTGTCAATCCCCACCCCCACCCTCCTTCACATATTTTACTTGGGAAAATTTAAGTATCTTTAATATAGATGATCATCCTTTACTCATATGAGTAATAATTCAGGAAACATCTCTTTTTACCAAAACTTCATTGCTTGTATATCCTAATGATTAATCACACATTAATAAAATTATGTCTTACAAATTTTTTAAAGAAAAAATCCTTATTTATTGTATTGTTCTTTGACAGTTTATTGGCACATGTTATGATTTTGATTCCCTATCACATTTGGGATGTTTCAGTAAATTTTATTTTATTTTTCTTTTTACATTATTTTTATGAACATCTTTTATTTTTATTTTTCATGCATTTCCAGATATATTCTTCCTCCCATCCTTTCCCATTGATCTATTCATTGAAGAAAATTCTCAGAAAGAGAGAAGAAAGGCCCAGAGTAAAATTAATTAATACATTTACTTCAATATTTCACCCTATAGTCCTCTGGTCCTCTAATTCAGGGAGAATGGTATATTTTTCTCAAATATTTTCTGGGGCCACTTTTGGCCCCTCTGATGACAAGACATTAGACACTACTTAAATGTTATTTCTTTTTGCTTTGAGGTAGTTTTTGAAGGTTTTGTTTTCTTGTTTTTATTCACTTCACTTGGAATCAATATGATTAGGCTCTTTCTATATTTCACTGAATTCTTAAAATTTCATTGTGTGTTATAGTCTTAGTTATATACCACAAAATTTTAATCATCCCCCAACTGACACATATCTACTTTTGTTTTCAGTTCTTTTAAAACATAAAAAGTATTGTTAATAATTATGATGCACTGTGACATAGTGGATAGATTATAGGCCGAAGAGTCAGGAAGACCTGCATTTGAGGGCCTGGCTAAGCGATCCTGGCTAAATTGTTTAACCTTAAGGACCTACATTGGTAGAGGAAGTTTCCCTGTCTATGAATTCCCTAAGTAAATAAAGTCACTGAGGTCCTTTCTTGAATTAAATTGCAAAGCATTCACACTCTACTGCTGAAAGCACTCCTATGATGGGCTGGCCATGTTGTTCAAATGACAAATACATGCTTACTTAAAAACTGTTTTATGGAGAACTCACCCAGGGCAAACATTTGTGGGGGGCCCTGCTGTCCAGTAGCAGGGAGTAAAAGAGTTTCTTACCCAGAGACTACAAGAGAGAGTGCACAAAAGAGATGGGACTCCAAGAGTGGTGGAAAGTACAGCCAATTTTATTACCCCACATACAAGCTTTTATAGAAGGCTTGCTAATTGTTTTCCCCAGAGGACATTGTGCACTTCTTTGTTCCCAGGCAGGGGTTGTATATTATGCTTATCTCAAGGACATAATGCTCACAACTGTTTATTTGAGCTCCTTATTGGGGGATGGGGAACCAATCCAGGCCTCATAGCAGGCTCTTCAGCTGAGAGGGCTTATTCAGCCATCATGGTCAGAGTGCCACTGGTCTGTGGTCCTCTGTTACAAACATTCATATTGTGGTCAGAAGAAGCAATACAAGGACATTCTCAAGGTTCCTCTTAAGAACCTTGGAATTGGTTGTATAACATAAGAGACCCTGGCACAGGACCACTCAGCATGAAGTACCCTGATCAGAGAAGGCGCTGTGCACTTGTAAAGCCAAGCACAAGCTGCTTTCCAGAAGAATGCTACTGTGAACAGCTTTTAAGGCTCTGATTACATAGTATAATAAACACTTTATTCAATAATAAATCAGAGCAAAACATTCACAGTAAATCAAGGTACAGCATTCACAATGTTACAACTTATCACAGATAATCAAAATACAGCATTCACAACAACTTATCACAGAAAATGGCAACATAGTTTTAACCACACTGGTCACACAATTTTGAACAAAGTATAATTATTTAGTCAATCAATCACTTAGTAACTCAATCATTCAATAAACTCAAGGCAAGCCTCCTGAAGGCTCACAAAATACAATATTCAACATTCTCCACTCATTGGGCACACTAAGTAACAATATCAGTCACTACTCAGCACTCTCTTAAGGGGTAGTATAAAATACATTGGCCATCCATCCCTCCTCACTCACAAATACGTCACAATCTTCTCAGTCAGTACACAGTATCCAAGTAAAGTCTTCTTTCAAATTGACTCAGGGTAGTCTCTCAGATTCCCTGGATCCCCTTCCATGGTCCCAGCTCCTAACTGGATTCACCAAACTGTCACTTGGGTTCAAAGGCAGACAGCTCCCAGTTCCTTGTCCAGCTCTCCATGCTGTTCCTGTTCCACAATGAATCGCACAGTATATTATCCACCTTAAGTCCTTCACAGCCTCTGTTCCTGGGAAGTCAAGGCTAAACAAAGCCACAAATAGGTTCATATACACTACCAGTATCACAGTCATGCTTCCTCAAGTCTTCAGCAGCTCTCAGGAGAAGCTGGTAGCTCCCCAGCAGAAGCTTCATCTGATTCCCAGAATGAAAATCACATCACCCAGGTTCCCAAAATCAAACTCATTCTCTCCAGTTTGGGCCTTTCTTCTTCAGCCTCCTTGGCAGCTGCTGCTTCTGCCTCCACTAAGCTTATCCCAAAGAGTTCTGTCTCTCCTTCTTTGGGGCTTTTCCTTATATATAATATTGCTCCTCCATTTTCAGCCCCTTCCTGTTACAACAGCAACTGGAGTTCATACCTTCTTTTTCTTTAATAGAGGCTTAATTTGAACGAGGTGCTAAGTACCTCTTAGCTTTCCAATACAAAGGGATCTTTACATTTCATTATCATTATAACTCTATGACCAAAGCAGAACTGAAGCAGGTCAAAAGAAATTTGAGATGCTCAAATTTAGAAAATCCATCCAAATGTTCACATGGACTATTTGAGCCTGACCTGTGGCAGAGCATTCTGACATCATAACAGTCTGATCATCCATAGTCAAACACATTGAAACTTGAACATATTGCTGTCATTTTGATCCTCTTCAAAAACCAAGAACAACAAACTAAAATCACTGGTTTGGTCCCAATTCCTTTGAATATTATGGTACAAATTAGTCTTTTCTTTCTGTCTTTGAACTCTTTAGGTTACATGCCTAGCAGAAAAATCTTGGATGTATCATTTTCATAATTTTTAAAGTGGTACTTCTATGCTGACACTCTGAAGATTTTGAGTATTATACTTTTTCAAAGGTTCTTTTTTGCATCAATTAATATAATGATGGAAATTTTATTGCTCTTTTTAATATCATTAAATATGTTAATATTTTTCTAATACCGAACCATTTTTTGCATATGTGCTTTAAATTCAACTTTGGAGTAGTGAGTGATTTCTTGTATATAATTGCATAAAAGTCTTTGCTAGAATTTTACTTAAAATATTTACATCTTTATTTATCAGGTAACGCTCTTTATTTTTTTTTTCTTTTTTTAATCTCTCTCTGATTTTGATATTTCAACCAAATTTGTCTTATAAAAATTTGTAATATAGTTTCTTATTAAATTACTGAGAATAATTTATGTAATATTGTTTTTTTTTACTCTTGAAGTGTCTGAAATAATTCACCTGCAAATCCCTCTGGATAAAATTATTATCAGTAGTAGTAGTAGTACTAGCAGCAGCAGCAGTAACAGTAGCAGTAATAGTAGTAGAAGTAGTAGTAATTTGTGGATTTTTAGTTTCATTTTCTGAGGATTGGTTAGGGTTGGATATCTATCATAAATGTTAAGTGACATAGACTGCAGGGAATGAATTGGCAGTAGCACTCAGGGATAGTTAGAAAACTGAAAACCAGATGAGAAAGAGATCCCAGAGGACTTCCATATGCAGGATTGAGTGCCATGTGATAGTTCTATTACTAGTTACTCAGTTCTTGGTTGAACTTCCTAGAAGAGAATGAGTGGTCACAATAATGTGGAATTAGAGGATTAGCTAAGGTCCAGAACACAACCCAGGAGCATACTGACCAAACCACTTCCTGGATCACAGCATGCTGGAAGCACTGAAAATTATAGGCATTCATTGTGCTGTGAAAACAGCAAAGGATATAAACAACAAAAGGAAATAAAAGACAGATCAGGTTAGATATCATCCCCGCACCCCAGAGCTCAACAGATTGCAATTATAACATAAAGTCCAAAGTCTAGAAAAAAGATGGGAAAAAATGACCAAATAACAAAAAAAAAAAAAAAAAAGAACTTGTCCATATAAAACTACTATGGCGTCAGGGAAATTCAAGATACTAATTCAGAAGACAATGACTTAATAACATTTATAAACAAAGTCTCAAAGGAAAAAAGTACAGATTGAACAAGAGCCCAAAAAGGATTTCTCAAAAACCTAAAGAAAACTTTATTTTTAAAAATATATTTATATTTAAAAATTAAATAAAATCAGCAGATGAAAAAATGGGCAAAGAAACTAGAGCTATGCAAAAAATAGTGAAAAAAAACTTGGAAGTTGCTTTTAAAAAATATTTAAAATACCAAAGAAAATAACATCTTAAAAATCAACATTAGCCACATGTTTCAAGGTATAAAATTTCCCCAAAGAAAATATTTTTTAATATTTTATTTTATTTATTTTAGTTTACATCATACATTTCCATGAGATTTTGAGTTACAAATTTTCTCCCCATCTTTCCCCTAGCCTCCCCTCAAAACAGCCATCCCCTTGTATGACCCCTTCCCCAATCTAATCTCTCCTGT
>CM053581.1:377688365-377708998 GCA_028627135.1 Pseudochirops cupreus | reverse complement strand
ATTGAGGTTTGCTGCACACTGAGGGGTGGAAGGTTTGTGCAGTTTTCTAATTACTATACTTATGATTAATGATATTTAGTAATTGTGAATCTATATTAGTGACTGATTAAGTTAATGGTTGCCCTAAGAGTGGAAGTTTGTTTATTCTATTGTTTCTTGTTAATGATTGAGTTGCCCCATGAGTGGAAGTTTGATTCTCTTGTTCCTTGTTCTGAACATTGTGGCCATGTAGTGAAAACTGTGTGGCCATTTTCTGTGGTATGATGTAATGTTATAAAATGTAATGTTGTGAAAATTATATTGTGATATATTGTGAATGTTTGTCTTGATTTGTAATGGAATAAACAGAGTGTTCACTATATTTTGTAATCTGAACTCTAAAAGCTGTTCACAGTAGCATTCTTTTGGGAATCTGCTGGTGCATGGCATTACAGTAAGATGATGAGATATTAAGAAATAAGAAAACAAAGTCAAAAGACTGGAAAAAATAGATGAAAATGTAAAATATCTCATAGGAAAAACAACTGACCTAGAAAATAGTTCTCAGAGAGGTAATTTTAAAATTATTGAATTATGTGAAAGCCATGATAAAAAAAAGAGCTTAATTATAATATTTCAAGATAGTATAAAGGGAAACTACCCAGATATCTTAGAAACAGAAGAAAAAAGAGGAATTGAAAGAATTCAGTAATCACATCCTGAAAGAAATGCCAAAATGGAAATTCCTAGGAATAATAGAACAAAATTCCAGAGCCTTCATGTCAAGGAGAAAACACTGAAAGCAGATAGAAAAAAAAAATCAAATACTGTAGAGCCACAGTCAGCATAACACAAGATTTAGCAACCACTATTCTGAAAGAATAGAGAGTTTGCAATGCAATATTCCAGAGGGCAAAGGGCCTTGGTTTAGAACAGAAAGCAACCAAAAAGCAAATCTGAGTATAGCCTTCAATGGGAATAAATAAATATTGAATTAAATAAACAACTTCCAAGTATTCCTGATTAAAATACTGTGTGGTTGTGTGGTTTGTCCTTCAATTTCAAAGTGAACCATGACATAAGAGAGAAGATGAAATGACTTGCAATTGAATTTGATTTGAGGAGGGAGGACTGTGCCAAGGTGTAAAGTGACATGTGAGCAGCTTTCCAGAGGACTGCTGCTGTGAACAGCTTTCGAGGCTCTGATTACATATTATAGTGAGCTCTCTATTTCTTCAATAACAAATCAGAGCAAACACATTCACAGAAAATCAAGGAACAGAATTCACAGTGTTACAACTTATCACAGAAAATCAAAATACAGCATTCACCATGTCACAACTCAACAACTTATCACTAAAATAGTCACATAGTTTTCAGCAAAATGGTCACATAATTTTGAACAAAGTATAATCATTTAGTCAATCAATCACTTAGTAACTCAATTATTCAATCATAAAGTAAAAAAAGTATAAAAATTCCACCCATGGGGTGCACTAAGTTACAAATCAGTCACTATTTAGTCATCAGTCACTATTCAATCATAAATCACTACTCAGTCATCAGTCACTACTAAGTACCCTCTTAAGGGATAATGGGAAATACACAGGCCATCCACCCCTCAGTCACAAGTAAATCAAAATTTCATCCCTACTCAGTACCCATGGAGAGGTCTTTTCATCTTGACTTGTGGCAGGCTTTCAGCTTCCCTTGATCCCCTTCCATGATCCCAGCTCCTACCTGGATTCACCAAATTGTCACCTGGGTTCAAAGGCAGACAGCTCCCAGTTCCTTGTCCAGTTCTTCATGTTGTTCCTGTTCCACATTGAAGCTCACAGTGTTCAGACCATGTTATATCCTTCACAGTCTCTGTTCCTGGGAAGTCAAGGCTTAACAAAGCCATAATCAGGTTCACACAAAGTACCAGTATCACAGTCATGCTTCCTCAGTGTTCTGCAGCTCTAACTGGCCCTCAGAAGTCTTCAGCAGCTTCATTCTCAAAATCAAAATCACTTTCTCCCATTCTCAAAATCATAATCACTTTCTCCCATTCTCAAAATCAAAATCATTTTCTCCACAGAAGTTCTGCTCTAGCAGCAGCAGCCCAGCCTTCAAGTTCTCATCCAAGGATTTCTGATTTTCACAGCTGGTTTTTCCTTATATACATTATTGCTCCTCCCTGGTCAGTCCCTTCCTGTTAGGTCAGCAACAGGGGTTCATACCTTTTATTTCTTTAAAAGAGGCTTAATTTGAAACTAGCTTCTAATTTATGTATCAGCTTAACAATACTTCAAACTTCATTACTACTACAAAAGGTCATCCCAAGTTCTTCTTTTGAGGAAGGCAATGCCCATTCAATGAATAGAACTCTTTAGGAAGTGAGTCAAGGGATGGCCCTTTTAATTAAAAAAAAATCCTGAGAGGAGAAGACCATCAGGGTAGCTGGACAAGTGAAAAAACAGTTACTATTTACATTCACTCTGAACCAGGAGGGCCCAAAAAATAACCATTAAAGAGTGCTTGGGCAGGACAAGAACTGATTGTTGTCCAGTCAGTGAGATCCAGAATGAATTGTTTAAGGCTTTGTCTTTGAGAAAGAAATCTATCCAGTAAATCCCAAGTTAATGATGTAGGTTTTGGCCAAAAACAACAACAACAACAACAACAAATTACTTTCCTTTGGGCAGAATACCCTCAGGTAAGGGCATGATACCCAAAAAGAGGAGAGAAGAGGTCAGGACAGGACAGGCCAAGCCAGGAGGAGACAGGAGAGGACAACAGGAGAGGAGGGGAGAAGACGATCTGAGTTGCCCAACTGGAACTGGCCATCCAGATCCCCATTCAGGCAGCTCAGACTAATTACAGGTTTTGTTTTATATTTTGTTCTCAAAGAGGACCACGGCAAATACATATATACATATATATATATATATATATATATGTATATATATATATATATATATACATACTCACACACACATGCATGCACACACACACACATACATATATATTATATATAAACATACATTGATGTGTGTGTGTGTGTGTGGTGTATATACATCTTTATATACATACATATGCACATGCACAAGCACACATATAAATATCTACGGTTTGTATGGAGATTAATCTTACTTAACAGTGAAACAGGAGTGGAATTAGATAAGAAAGAGGTGGGGTAATAAGACAGAAAGTAGATTAAAGGAAGTAGTGATCAGCAGCAAAACAGACTTTTAAGGAGGGGAAGGGTAAAAAGTGAGAAAAATCAATAGAAGAGAATAAGAGGGAGGTAAGTGGGATAAAAGTGTGAACTTGTCAGGTACAATTCTAAAATCTAGATTTGTAGCAAGTTACCAAAGATTTAGTATCCCAGGCTAGCATCCTGGGACTCTTGTCTTACGTCACTGGTCATAAGTTGAAGTTTTTGCTAAGCTTAGCTGATGTGTAGGAGGGGAAAGTACATGTTCCTCAAATTTGGCCATGGACCCAGACTTGTTTCCATTGACCACCATCTGTCCTGTACAAATATAAAATTGGAAATCCTGTTGAGGAACTCCAAGCAAGTCACCATGTCCTAAAATCCCCATGATTCATAAAATATTGTCTGCTTTCATATCTATATTGATACTGATGACATATTTTGTCTGTTTTCATGTCCACTAGACATGTACCTTCTACTTTTATATCTCTTTTTGATATTACTGATATTTCACCTGCAACACCAACAGATTTCTGTGGGTAAGATTGTGAGCCTCAGTTCCTAATTAAGGGGAACAGGATAGGATGGTGTGCTGAGGGGGGAATGGGTAGTCTTTTGGGTACATAACCAAGTTTTGCATTTTGTATTTTGCCTCTCCTACTAGACTGCTTCTGCTAGCAAGACTATCCTTCTTGCAAGAAGAAATAAATAAATAAATCCTTCTTGTCTGTATTTGGAGATATCCCTGCTTATTTTACTTTGGTTAAGGGTCTCTCATCCCATACAGAGGGAAACAAAGAGCAAGAAAAAAATAACTGTGAATGTGAATGCATTATACTCACCTATAAGATAGAAGAGGATAACAAATGAATTTGGAAGTAGAATCCAAAAATATGTTGTTTACAAAAGACTCACTTGAAACAGAAAGACCAACAGAAAGTTAAAATAGGGGGCTGGAACAGGTACATCAAAGTTCAAGAAAATGAAAGGGTAGCAGTCATACCCTCATAAAAAACAAAAGAAAAAATAGATCAGATTAAAAGATAATCAGGGAAATTAAATTTTGATAAAAGGTACCATAGACTATGAATTAATATAATTACTAAACATATAGGTACCAAATGGCATATTTTGTAACTTACTGAAAAAGTTAAAAGATTTATAGGAGGAAATAAACAGTAAAATTATACTGGTGAGGGGTCTAAATTTACCCTTATCAGATCTTGGTAAACCTAATAACAAAATAAATAATAACAAGTTAAGGAAATGAGTAGAATTTTAGGAAAGTTAGGTATGACAGGCAATTGGTGAAAACTGAATGAGGATATAAATGAGCATCCCTTTTTTTTCAGTTGTACATGAAACCTTTACAAAAATTAACAATGTATTGGGGCACAAAACCCTCATAAACAAATGCAGAAAGGAAAGAATATTAAATTCACCATTTTCCAAACATAATGAAATTTTAAAAACATTCAATAAGGGGTAATGAATGCATAGAGTAAAAATTAATTGGATACTATGTAATATATTCCTAAAGAATGAGTGTGTCAAATAATACATCTTAGGAAAAATGATAATTTCATAATGACAAAAATGAACAATATACCCAAATGTGTAGGACTTGGTCAAAGCACTAATTAGGAAAAAACATATACCTAGACATTTACATCAGTAAAGGAGGCATATCAGATCAATGAATTCATCATACAACTAAAAGTACACAACACTAGAAAACAACAAATTAAAAATCCATAATCAAACATCAAAATAGAAATCCTAAAAATCAAAGGAGAGATTAATAAAATTTACACTTGTTGAATTTATTTTTCTTCTAAGATAGGCTATTTAAATATTTTATTTCCTTTACTGTTTTTCTGCACAATTCATATTGGGGTTTTTTTGTTTATTTTTGCACATACCCATCCATTCATTAAGATTGTCATTATAATTGGCATATGATTGAGCAAAATATTTCCTAAAAATTGCATTAATTTTATCTCTTTTGATTTTCATAATGATTGTCAATCAAATTGTTTAATAGTTTATTTATTTTTTAAAATCCCTGATCCTAGTGCCTCTGTTTTTCTTTATTATTTTAATGACTTTTTTTTTACTTTAAATTATATTAATTTCTCCTTTGATTTTCAGGATAATATGTATAAATATTTTTGTATCCCTGTTAAACTTTGTTTTCCTAGAAACAGAAACTGCAAAGAGCTTTAAGTGGAGCAGTCCTCATGAGCTAAGGCAAGGAACAGGTGCAGAAGCTGCCTACAGGTGAATCCAGGCAAGAGTTGATAGTGGTCAGCCCATAGAGGAAGAGCCATGGGGTTTGGAATCCATCCTGGAGTCAAGAGGAAAGAGGACTTTTCTTTGGATACTCTATCTTGATTGATGAGATTTGTAATTTATTGCAACACAGAGGTGGATGATATTTGAACTTTTTGCTAGCCCTTATGGATGATTGGTTTAGAGATGATTGGAAACCAGCTTCTGGTCAAAATGAAAAAGGACTTTACTTGGATATTCTGTATTGAAAGAGGAGACTGTAACTGACAGTGACGTAGGTATGGATGGTGTTTGTATTTTTTTGCTGCTCCTTAAAGATTCCATAAGATATACTGAATGATATGGTTTATTTAAAACTATGTGGCCACCTTAGTAATAACTTATTATGTTATGTTGTTGTGAATGTTATGCTTCAGTTTCTTGGCTAAGATGACAGAGAAAGAAAATGCAAATGCTAGAGGGTATTGGAAAAATAGATCTACTAATGAATACTTTGCGGAACTGTCAACTAGTCCAAATATTCTAGAGAACAAGCTAGAACTATCCCGAAAGGACTACAAATGAATGCATATTTAGACCTAGCAATATGGCTAATAGTTCTATACCTGAAGGAGATCAAAGAAAAAGGATGCACACATATAAAATATTTGCAATAACTTTTTTGAAGTGGCAAAACATAGAAACTGAGGTGATGCCCATCAATTGGAGAATGACTGAAAAAATTATGATATGTGAATGTCATGGAATATCACTGTACTCTAAGAAATAACCAATGGCATTTTTTCAGAAAAAAAACTGGAAAGGCATATAAACTGATACAAAATGCAGTGAGTAGAATCACAACAATCTACACAATAATAATAATAATGTAAAATGAGCAAGTGTGCCAGTCTCAATAACTCTGAACGACAATCATCCACCACAGCTCTGAAAGACTCATGATGTAAAACACTACCCAACTCCAGACAGAGTGAAATAATAGACTATGGCTAGTTCAGAAATGTGTTTTGTATGACCTTGTATGTGTAATGGGTATCATATTTCTGTATTTTCAATGAGTATATATATGAGTAGAAAGGAGAGAATTTGGAAATGAAAATATAATAATATATTTTTGTCTTTTTTGGAGAGGGGGAGGCAGGGAAGTTGGGGTGTGTGACTTGCCCAAAGACAGATAGCCAATAAGTGTTAAGCGCCTGAGGTTGGATTTGAACTTAGGTCCTTCTGACTCCAGGGCCTGAGCTCTATTCGTTGCGCCACCTGGCTGCCTCCAATAATAATAATTTTTAAAAGAAGGCACTCCTATTATTAGTATTCCACTAAACCTTCTCCATATTTACTTTCTTGTGAATTCATGCAATCCTATGGCTTCAACTATTATATTTCTACTATTGACTCTCATAGCTACATATCTATGCTTTCCTTCTCCCTTGGGCTTTTTTTCTTTATATTCAGCGACAAACAGGTGACAGCTTACACTATGAATGAACCAAGTACATATCTTTAGTCAGACATTCCCAGAAGCATAGAATTACAGTTCAAAGGGATGTTAGTTATTATCTGTTCCCCCAATTCATTTTCTAGATGAGAAAACTGAAGCACAAAAACTTAAATAAATAAATGACTCTCACAAGGTCATATCATAAATGCCTGAATCTGAACTCAAAATCAGATCTTTTGACTCCAACTTAGGTGCTCTGTCCTTTTCATCAGATTTCCTTACTAGCAATACAAACAAAAAACATTTCGATATCATTTTTTTTCCCAACAAATGAGTGACTAATCTAGTCACGTATTGATGATAGTGACAATAATACCTAGATAGCATTTCTGTAGTACCTCTTATGTCCTAGGCACTGTGAGGATCTTATTTTATCGTCACAATGACCATGAGAAGTAGATGCTATTATAATTAATCTTGTTTTGTGGTTAAGGAAACCGAGGCAGACAAAGGTTAAGGGTCTTGACCAGAATCACACAACTAGGAATTGCCCGAGGCTGAATTTTATCTTGGGTCTTCCTGACTCCAGTCCCATTGCTCTATCCACTGTACCATCCAGCTTCCTTAAAATATTTACATAGAACTTACTATTTTTCAGACACTCTGCTAAGACTTTACAAACATTGTTTCATTTGATCATCACCTCAACCCTACAAGGTAGGTGATGGTATTATTTTCATTTTACAGTTGAGGAAACTGAGGTAGAGGTTAGGAGACTTCCCAAGGATCACAATGTAAGTAAGTGTCTGAGGTTGTATTTGATTTCAGGTCTTTTAGACTCCAGGACCAGTGTTCTATCCATTGTGCCACTTATCTGTATCTAACAGGTCAGAAGTTTGAGCTCCTGAATGTCGGAGACTTGCTCCTAGTAAAACAATTGGTTGGGTAAGACTCCAAATATAGCTCCCTCAAATCTAGTGTCCTTTTCTGTTCACCATGAACCAAAATATTCTGAAGTCTAGTCAAATGTCTTTTCTATTCAAGCATGTTGCTTTGTCCATGTCTCCATTCATTTCATTTTATTATTTTAAATAAGGAAACTTTTAGTGTGCCAAAGTAACATACATTCTAAACAAGGCCCTGAATCCAGTGCTTTATAAAGTAGAGGAGACAACTGGACTGGACTATGTTCTGATAATGAATTGGAAAGTCAATATTAATTCCATCATTCTAACTTCATAAACTCTTTCCCCTGCTGTGAAATATATCTATTTTTTAATTATGGCTTATCATCTGTTTTGTTACTCCCCAAGTAACAAGCAAATCCAATGGCGCATAATGAACTCCATTCTACATAATTCATAATTTTCATGGAGAATCGACTTTATTCTATTTTGCAATGGAACCTGACAGATGAGATATGAAAAATAAAGTTTTCACATTTGAGTGTCTTAGGAGTTAGAAACACCACCTTATGATACACAAGGCATTTAGGTTTATAGATGCCAAACTAGTCCTAATTGAATGTAGCAGAAGCAAATAAAAGTTGTTCAACTTTCAAATGATATTTTAATGGAAGAATATATAAACTTAGTTTTCCAAGTTGACAAGTGTAAACGTTTAACAGCTTATAATGAAATATCCTTTTGCTATTTGGTAGAATTAAGTGATTTAGAAATGACACAAGAAAGCCGGCATATTTTCCCCCCAGTAAAGTTAACAAGAGCATTGAATTGTATACAATAAGCAATACTAGTAAGAGCCATGTGGGAAAGCAATGTCAGGAAAACTTCAGTGTTGTTTATTATTTGTATCCCCAGGACCTGGTACAGATCTTATCAGATACTAAGAACTTAACAAGGCCTTGTTGATTAATTTAAGTGTCTATTTATACTTTGTGTACTCAGAATCTTTTTTTAACTCCAATAATTTTTAAATTTCTTATATTCTTACCTGGCAATTCCAATTCTCTCCCTCCCCCATTTTTTTTATAATTTTGGACTCTGTTACAGTTGTAATAATTTATTTAATAGCATTATATATTGTAGGATGAAAATGGGTTTCTCTTAGGTTTCTTTGCTACCCTTCTCTATTCAGTGTCAAACCCCCTGAAACATTTTCAGGTTGTTCATTGAAATGACAGCTGGCTCATACAGGAGCTCATGCAAATTAGCAGAAAAGTTTTCCATGAGAGAACAATTAGTGTAACAAATCTCATCATTTCCAAGTGAATTTGTCACATTTGCCTTAAAAATAATATAAAAAAGTTTTTTTTTCCTTATTTCAACTTCTTGCTGATATCTTCAAAATGCGCAGCTGTGTTGCCAGATTAAGCTATTTGCTAGTGCAGAAATTGGAATATCTATATGTTTTCCCCTTTCAATTTTCAAATTAATGCTTGGTTGCTTGGGGCTCTAATCATCACATAGCAGCCTTTCTGTAGCATCTGTCCTGTGGATATATGCATGTTATTTTGTCTTGCTCCATCCTTTTCCAAAAAGTATGTTCATTTCCACTGAGGGTCTTTATACCTAGATGATTATGGAGGGGGATTCATATAACAAGGAGAGACATGAATTAGATGTCAGGCGTGCTCATAACAATGGCTTCTTTCTTCAAACATTTCCCTGTTTACTCAGCACAGAGTATGTTGAAACATTTATTGAAAACCAAGTGAAGGAATAACAGGAAGGTAAGTAGTCAGGTTGGCACCTATATTATTGCTCTGATCACAGTTGCTGTGGGAATTCTTACAGTTCTGAAAGACCTGTAATCTTCTTAAGCTCTGTAGAGCCTCTTGGTTGGTATGTTTAAAGACAGATAAAGATTTGAGATCACAGAAAGTGAATAGCTTATTTCCTCCTTAGCTCAATATGTGGGTGTCTGAAATGTCAGGGGTTCAAATTACAAACAGCAAATATCATTTACTCTTGTAGGCATCTGACATTGTCTAGTGAGTCACCACAACCAGGTCAATGACCAGACTAAATTTGGCAAAAACGATGCCAGGTTTGTGGACAAATCCTAGACAAACAATAATTTTGTAATTTTCCATAAATGAATTTAACATAAACAGGGTCTTTACCTGTTGTCCTTTAAAGACAATTACAAAAGTAATTAAGATGCCTTTTGTTCTATATGGATAAATTCTAAAGATATTTTTCCCTCCAAAGATAGACAGGGACAACTAGCTATCAACGTCTCTTTCAAATTTGCAGAGGCACGGCCTTTACGCTGTCAGTTGCCCTCTTGATACTTCAGTAAATATTTATCACAATTAATTGAAATGGCAGATTCATTGAGTTTGGCTGGGGTTCATAGTATTTTAGACTAGTTTTCATTCCATAGATGAGTAATCTTTCCACCCATGGTCTTTCCATGTGTTTGCTTGACCTTTTCTTCCCCAGAGTACTCCCACCTACAAAAAAAGTCATTCTGTTTCCTCAAGTTAGTCCATCTCTATTGGCATTTCCCTACACTTGAACTGTATGGAGCTCCCTAGTGCATACCATTGTTGGTTTTTCGTGTTTGATTTTCTATGGGCTCTCTAGATTGGCCTTTCCAGATGTAACCTCTGAAACCCTCAGTCCAGATGGCTGTGTGTATTTTCCGTTGGTTGAAATTCCTAAATGTGCTAACCAAGAAAAAGAAGGAAGCTTTTTGATTTAATAGACATATAAACACTTTGGGGGAATCAATTTTTAAATATTAACTCTTCTCCTTGCTGTGATATTTTGGCCTACAGGTGAACTACATCTGTTTGTTAATTAACATGTATTGAGGTCTAGTCAAGAGATATTCTATTCTAGTAAAGAAAGGAAAGGAAAGGCTGACACTGAAGTGAGAACTCTTGGTACTTTCCTCCTTTCCAATTTCTAAGCAACCACTGCAGTATTTGTAATCAGAGTGTTCTATTCTACTCAACAAACTATATTATTCATAATGAAGTTAAGTCTGGAAAAAATGGATTTATTGCAACTATGCCAGATGAGGTAAGCATGAGCAATTTGTAAGTGAAAAATCTAAGCTTGATGTGCATTGTGAAATACTGGTATAGAATAAATGGAGTCATCCTCAGTGGCCTAAAGAAGGAAAGTAATGGACACTATGGGATCAGAAAAAATATTTATACAGCTCTTCTTCCTGTGCTCAAGCCTATCATTTATTATTTACGAGGTATAAGGGCAGCTAGGTAGTGCCATAGTGCACATAATGCTGGGCCTAGAGTCAGGAAGACTCATCTTTGTGAATTCAAATCTGGCCTTAGACACTTAATAGCTGTGTGACCTTGGGAAAGTCATGTAACCCTGATTGCCTCAGTTTCATCATCTGTAAAATGAGCTGGAGAAGGAAATGGCAAACCACTCTAGACTTTCTGCCAAGAAAACCCCAAATGGGGTCGTGGAGAGTCAGACACACCTTTAAAATAACTGAACAAAAAAACAAGGTGCAAGACCTTTTACTCGTTGTTATCACCTAAAAAGCTGAAATAGTCCTTTTCCTCAAAATGATTATATTCTTATCAAAGGATTATAGACTTAGAACTGAAAAGTACCTTGAAGTTCAGGTCTAAACACTTTATTTCACAGATAAAGAAGTTGAAACACAGAGAGCTGAATTGGTTGGTTTAATAGCTAGTAAATATTCACAGCAACATTTGAACCCAGGTTTTCAAGACCCTTCATGCTACGCCAAGCTGACAATGCTACAAATGGGGAAAATCAATGCCTGATGCCATCTTAGTGATATGATATGATATCTTATTCTCTGATTCCTCTGAATAACTCTTAAAAAAAGTCATGTTGATATTGCTTGTTTTTATGTTATAGTCATTTCTTGAAAAACCCTGCTCTTTCGAACTGAATTCTCCATTGCAACCAAGAAAAACAGGTAAGCAAAAATATTGATACAATGGCAGTGTTTGACAACGTACACAATGTTCTTCACTAGTAATCCCTTACCTTTAATGTGAAGAAAGGAAGGAATGTTTAAGAAGCATCTGACATTCACCTGGGATTCCAAATAGGATGTGTAACCACACTAAAAAGAGCCATCCTTCAATGCTCCACAGCACAGAAGGTCCGCTGCTCCAGATATAACACCTAACCTTTTAACATGAATGTCTTCCAGAAGGGGTGGGGCCTTCTGACATGTGGGACTCTGAAAACTGGCCTTTAAATTGAATAAGAGATTGAGATCTCAGGTAGAAACATATCACAAATAGGCCCTGACTTTCAGCAATGAGAGGGGAAAAAAAAAAGAAGCCTTGGCCCATTTCTATTAAAGTTGTTTGTTCTGCATTTAACAAAAAAGTCAGGAAACTTTTTCTGGAATGTTTGCTTGAGAATATCTAAATTTAAGCACTCTCTTGGGTTACAGACACACAGAGCTGTGATTGTACTTTTTCTTAATTAAGAAGATTATAAGGTATACCCTCCCCCACCCTCTATCCACCCCTAAAAGAGGAGCAGTTCCAGTCTTCCCAAAAGGGAAGAAATGGCACTAATGAGATTTTTCTCTTATGGAGAAGCGTGAGCCTCCAGGATATTACATATTAAATCTCAGGACCATTGAAAGGAAAGATCTGAATGATTTTAATTGTTGTGAGCAGCAAAGAATGATAGATGATTCCTAAGGCAAATAGCAACCTGAATCATTCAGGGATCTTCTTATTAAAATCAATGCCCTGAAACATATCTGAAAATAAACAAGGATCCAAAGGAGAGCACAGAGGATGGAGGGAGTGTGTTCCAGGAGGGCAGTGCCTCTCATACTAATTGAAAGGCAAACTAGACAATTAGATACAGCTATCAGTTTGCTTGAGTTAAAAATAAATAAATGTCTTAACTTAATAAAAAGGTTTCACCAAAAACAATACCATCACTATAGTCAATCAATGCCAAATCCAAATAACTGCTTTTGCAGTAGAATATTTTATAAGGTGAACCTACTGAATAAGACAACTATTTCAAATATGCTTCATTTGGGAAAACATTAAAATGTATTTGGATTCTCTCTGTTGTTTTCAGAGGTGAGGAAGTCCCACCAAGCTCCCTGGAAATAGAGAAAATCCTTCTTGTAATATGAAAAAAAGTTATCAGAAGACACAGAATAGTTTCCATGACTGGTTTATAGAGTGCTTCAGTCAAGTTCTTAATAATTATTATAATAAAGATAATCAACAGCACTGACATGGACAATCTAAGCTGGTTGCTTCGCTTCAGGTTCCTGAATTGACCGTGTCATATAAGGTGAATGATGATTGTACTAAACAGATAAATTTATGATTTGAAGATTTTGTGGTCTATATAATCAGACTATGTGGAAAAAGAAAACATAACCTCCAGCATATGACTACTGAGGCAGGTAGAGACTTTAACTATTTGGAAAATCTTCCTTGGTAGTTTCCAAAAACAAGTAATTGAATTGGAAAGTAGACTCTACCAGTTACTAGTAGTAACATTTCTCTTATCTCAATGAGACGTCACTCAATCAATCAGCATGAATTTGTTAGGGCTGATTGTGCTAGACACTATACTAGACACTGAGGATTGAACAACAAAAGTTCAATTGTCACTAGCATCATGCATATGTGTGTGCGCCCTTATACATACACATAAGTATATGGATATTTATATAGATACATATTTATGTATATATACAGATATATGTATAGACACATGTGAATACACTTCTAGATATGTAGGTATACATGCATATATATATATATATATAAATATATATATATATACAAATACAATTTATAATACAAATAGATACATATACAAAATATATGCAGAGTAAGGGTAAACATATTTAGTGGGGGCATATGAGCTATAACATTTTACAGACAATTTCCACTCCCTCAGTTTTCTATAAAATCCTGAAGACAGAACTAGCAGCCCAAACTCTGGGGATCCAATATGTTATTGGGAGTGGGGATTAGGAAAGAGTAGCCTCACAATTTATATTGCTGTGCATGTTCATAGGCAGGAAACTTGAAGAGACAGAAGATTAATGAGAGAGAAAATCATGGCAGCAATAGTCTGGAGAAAACCTGAGAGGCTGGGATCAAGGATCCATATAAAGGGAATATGAGTTCTTCATTCATTCATTCATTTAATCAATCAGTTAATCATTTACGTTATTACTGTTAAACTTCACCACAGTTTTAACTTTGTCCAAAAAACTGCTTTGCTGTCCATCTTAAATTATAAATCATTTTTGTCATTCTTAAAAATCTACCCATCCATCTGCCCACCCAGCCATTCATCCAGCAGTATCTTCCCTTCCATTTAGATGACACTGTAAATTCAACTATCCTAAATATAAAGATGATTACTTCATTTACAAATCTAAAAATGATAATGAAATGAATGAATATGTATTGAAAAAAATCAATGGTTCTGCAGTCCTTTCAGATATATTTATGTGATGTTTCAGACAGAAAAACAGAGAGCAGAAGAGGAATAATTGGATACACTGTGCAGCCAAAATGGGCCATTTTGTTTTACTGCTTAAGCTTGCCTTGTTAATTTTATACCCAGTGAATTTAAAATCCTTTATACAAATGCTCAATTATTTTTGAAATGTTTAGTACTTTAGGTTCTATGTATTTGTTACCTTATACATCATTACACTCTTCTTTTCAGAAAGTTGAAAAATATTTTGATATGCTCTCATTTCCTTTTCTCTTTAATATGAAATTTTAGTCAGTTGTGCAATTAGCAATGTCTTGGATATTTATATCACAAGACAAAGTAAACCCTATCCCAAAATAAGCATCCTTGTAAGTAATTCAATTCAAATTGCAATATTAAGAACAATTTCCTAAAACCACTGAAACTTAGACTAGGTATATTATCATGGGAGATATGGAAAGAAAGGTTGAAAAGTTTGTGCTCTTGCAAAACAGATAGGGGCATAAAATAACTGGCATATGTTTATTAGACTTTAAAAAGTGTTCTATATAGTTTTCTAGTTTCATTCAATTTTAACTGAATATAATTTGTTCCTTCACCTTAAGTGAGCTGTAGTAAATTGAATGATTATTAAATAAAAATGTTCTCAAAATGAGGTCACAACAAACTCACTTGGAGAATGTGATAGTTGATTTTGGTTTATTTTGTGATAATTTAGAAATGTTCACTGTATGCATAAAGGATACACACACACACACACACACACACATACACACAATGTTTGTATATATCACTTACTGAATATCCAGTCTATAAAGCTTCTACTTTTGTCTTTATATCTCCAGTGCCTATCACAGTGCTTGACTCACAGTAGGTATTTCATAAATATCTGTTAATGGATCACTTGATCTACAGGTAGAAGCTGTTTTCAATTTCAGTTTAACTGAGATTATATATTTAATCAATATATTCATTTGAGTTTCCATATCCCCTTGGGGATATACAATGACAGAAATGTTTGCCTTCCATCATCTCCAAGGCCAGGAACAAATATCCTCCAATTGTTTTCTACTAGCTATGTGTAAAGCCAGGCAGGAGCAGTTTTCCAGAGGACTGCTGCTGTGAACAGCTTTGAGTTTCTGATTACATATTTATTCAGTAACAAACTAAGACAAAACACTGATAGAACCCAAAATATAGCATTCACAATGTTATGACATAACAAGTTATCACTAAGGGCCACATAGTTTTCACCAAAATAACCACATAGGTTTAAACAAAAAATATCATTCAGTAAGTCCTTAACTCAATCGTCCTTGTCTCCTTAAGGGACACAAAGTACAAAGGTCAAAGTTCTCTACCCATAGGTCACAGTAAATCATAATCTTCTCAGTCAGCAGTAAGTACTCAAGAAGACAAGCCATCTTGACCTGAGGCTGGCTCTCAGATTCCATGGTTCTTCTTCCATGGGTCAGGCTCCTGGCCGAATCTATCCAACTGTTATCTGGATTCAAAGGTAGGAAGCTCTCAGCTCTTTGTCTAGCTCCTCATCCAGCTCCCTGTCCAGTTTCTCATCCAGTTCTCATTTCACACTGAAGGTCACAGTGTCTAGTCCACCTCAAGTCCTTTATAGTTCCTGTTTCTTGGAAGACAAAGCTTAACAGAGTCATAATAATATTCATATACATTATCAGCACCATCATCAATTCACTATCTGCCTGTGAAATCAACAGATATCCACAAGCAAGGTATGAGAAGTCAACACAAATGATCAGCATAGAAATCAACACAGACACACAAACAAGGTCCAAGACATCTGCACACATCATCAGTAAAGTTCCAGGACCTCCAAAGCCCTCCTCTAGGTTGCATCATCAACAAGAATTCATAAGTTGTGGCATTCATAAGTTCTGCTTCTCAACAAAGACTTGATAGAATCATGGGCAAGACTCAAAAGACACTTGAACTGAAAACAAGGTGTCAACTAAATAGCTGAAACAAGATATTAACTGCTTCTTTGCTTACCATCACACCATGAAGATACATATAACTGGATGCTGAGCTGGAACTCTGTGTGTACCCTAAGGGACAATCCCCACCTCTCAGAATATTCCTGCCTATTAGCCTCCAGGGAAAAGAAAGGTTTTCTGAGCTCTGAAAAGCTTGGTTTCAGGATGTCTTCCTGCACCCATTCTCATATCTGGTTTTGTGATTTTTATGGTCTCCATGAAAAGTTTATATCTAGGATGTGGCCACCTCCTTTCTGTGTCTTCTTTTCTTTGAAACAAGGCCATATGAAGCAGTAGGCATACTTTCCCCTTCTTTTGCACCCAAACAGCACAGTACTGGCTACTAGAGCAGTTGCAACTAGAACAGAGATCTTGGCCATGACCAAAGTAGCAAAAAAAGTTACCCACAGGGAAGAGTTACTAGAAGGAAAAGCCCATGGTGCATTGATCAGAATGTTTTCAGTGGATATGAAATGCCAAATAGTTGACTAATTGCTTTCTGTGGAAAAAAAATGTTGCAAATGTCCCAATGAACCTTGTGAATTAGCCTCAGAATTGATTGTAATCATACCATGATTCTTAATAACTTAGTATTAAGTATAATTATCCCTTTCTTGATGGGGGGAAAAGACTGCTTGTTATATACTTGATTTGTTTTTGCACTCAGATTATCTTTAACAATTGATTCCCTGGGGGCAGAGCCAAGAATACAGAAAAAGCAGGGACTTGCTTGAGCTCTCCCCAAATACCTCCAAATAACTGTGAAAAAAAAAGACCCTAAACACATTCTAGAGAAGCATAACCACAAAATGACTGAGTGAAAAAAAATTCTAGCCCAACACAACCTGAGAGGTCAACAAGAGCAATCTGTTGCACCAGTCTGAGAGAGGAGTGTAGTTAAGCCAAAAACTTTCCAGCACAGACCACATCCCCAGCCAACTCAGAGTAGATCTCAGACATTGAACCACTGTCAGCTGTGGAAGGCTGCAGGATTCTCAACGAACAAACACCAAAAACAACTTACAAGGCCAGCAGGAAAGATCTGTCAGACCTGGGAGAAAGAGGAACACATCTGGTACCAGGGTGGTATCAGTCAGCAAGGGCAGTGGCTGCTTCTGGAGTTCTTGGCCCACAAACATGAGGGTGGGAGGATTGAGCAACTGCTCAGTGGGGGAAATGCAGGGATTTCTTTGCTGGTTCTGGGACAGGATTCTCTTGTTCTGCTTGTAGTTGGATGTGGGTCACAGTCCTAGGTGGCAATCCTAGGATAAGGAGGAGCACTGGTGTGGCAGTGCTTGGGATGGCAGTGAAGAGGGAATCCTCCTCACAGTTCCAAGGCAGAAGAGTGCTTGTGGTCACTCCCAGACCAGAACACAGATCAAGAGAGGTGTAAAACCTTTCCTTTGGTCATGTCACCTTGGAAGAACTGAAAATGTACAGATCCTGAGAGGTATCTCTGAAAAGAACTATACAAAACCCATGAAGCTTGGGACCATACACCTGTAATATTGGAAGCAGGGTCCTACCTTAATAAGAAGTTTAAAAGTCAAGTGATTGACTGGGAAAAGGAGGAAACAATGGGAAAAACTCAGACTGTAGAATCTTACTTTGGTGACAAAGAAGATCAAAATATAAAGCCAGAAGAAGACAACAAAGTCAAAGCTCCTACACTCAAAGTTTTCAAGAAACATATGAATTTGTTCCCGATCATAGAAGAGCTTTAAAAGGATTTTGAAAATTAGTTATTAGAAGTAAAGGAAAAGTTGCGAAAAGAAATGAGAGTTATTCAAGAAAATCATGAAAAATTAATCAATGGTTTTCCAAAGGAGATGGCCCCCCAAAAAATATTGAAGAAAATAATACCTTAAAAAATAGACTAACCCAAATGGAAAAGAGGTCTAAAAATCCAATAAGAGAAGAATGCCTTAAAAAGATGAATTGGTCAAATGGAAAAAATTTCCTTAAAAATTAGAATGGAGCAAATGGAAGCTAGTGACATTATGAGAAATGAAGAAATTATAAAAAAAGAATCAAAAGAATGAAAAAAAATTAAAACAATGTGACATATTTCACTGGATAAACCACTAACCTGGAAAATAGATCCAGGAGAGATAATTTTAAAATTATAGAAATACCTGAAAGCCATGGTAAAAAAAAAAAAGCCTATATATTCAAGAAATTATCAAGGTAAACTGCCCTGATATTCTAGAACCAGAGGGGAAAATAGGTATTGAAAGAATGTACTGATCACCTCCTGAAAGAGATCCCAAAAGGAAAACTCACAGGAATATTGTAGCCAAATACAAAAATTACCAGGTCAAGGAGAAAACATTGTAAGAAAGCAGAAAGAAATAAATCATATGTTGTGGAAACTATCAGAATAACACAAGATTTAACAGCTTCTACATTAAGGGATTAGAGGACTTGGAATATGATATTCCAGAGGTCAATGGAGCTAGGAATAAAACCAAGAATCATCTACCCAGCAAAACCGAGTATAATACTTCAGGGGAAAAATGGATATTTAACAAAATAGAGAAGTTTCAAGCATTCTTGATGGAAAAAAAAACAAACCAGAATAAAAAATTTGACTTTCAAATTCAAGACTCAAGAGAAACATGAAAAGTTAAATAGGAAAGAGAAACCATAAGAGACTTATTAAAGTTAAAGTGTTTACATTCCTACATGAAAAGATGATATTTGTAAATCATGAGACTTTACTCAGTATTAGCATACTGGGAGGGAATATATACATACACATATACATATACATATACACATATCCATGTGCACATGTTTAAACCCACACATGCATATATACATCACATGTACACACATGTGTACATGTGTGTGCATGTGTATATATGTGCATATGTGTGCATATATATAAATATATATATACACACATATACATTCACACATGTATAGATAGATGATGTACCCCATTATACCTCCCCCATATCCTCCAGTACTCTTTCACCCCTTAATTTTATTAATTTTATTTCTTAGATATCATCCCTTAATATTCAACTCACTCTATGCCCTCTGTCTATATTTATGTGTTAATAGATATATAGATAGATAAAGCTATATAGATATACTCATATATGTGTGTATACACACATGTATATATTTATGTAAATACAGATAGATATAGATATATAGCTCTACATCTATATCTATCTAATTCTCTATCAGTATCTATCTAGATAGATATAGATAGATTACTAGATAGATATAGATGTTTATATATGATATATACATAATATATAGACATACACACATATATGTATTGCATGCATGTGTGCACATGCATATATGTATTTGTATGTATACATGTGCGTCTATGCATGCATTGCATGCATGTGTGTATGTGTGCATATTGTTTATGCATAGATATTTCTATATACACACAAACATATACATGCATGTACATATACATACACATATATGTGCATGCATTATACATACAAACATATAGACAGAGGCACACAGTGAGTTGAATATGAATCAATGATACCTATGAAATAATATTAAGAGATGACAGAGGAATTTATTTGGAGAAGGAGACAGGGAGAGGGAGAATGGAGTAAAGCATCTCATATAAAAGAGGCAAGAAAAAGCTTTTATAGTGGAGGGGATGAGGGGGGAGGTGAAAGGGAATGAGTGAAATTTTCATTATATTTGGCTCAAGGAGGGAATAATATACGCACTTAATTGGGTATGGAAATCTGTCTTACCTTACAGGAAAGTAGGGTGGAAGGGGACAATGGCATGGGATGATAGGAAGGAGGGCAGTTTAGGGGTGGGGATGATTAGAAGCAAACTCTTTCAAGGAGGGACAAGGTGAAAGGATAGACTAGAATAAATCAGTGGGTGGAATAGGATGGCGGGAAATAGTTAGTCTTTCACAACATGACTATTATGGAAGTGTTTTGCATGAGTACATATGTATAAACTATATCTAATTGCTTGCTTTCTCAGTGAGAGTAAATGGATATGTAGGAAGAAAGAGAATTTGGTACTCAAAGATTTAAAAATTAATGTCAACAAATTGTTTTTACATGCAATTGGGAAATAAGATATAAAGGCAATGGGATACAGAAATCTATCTTTCCCCATGGGAAAATAAAAAGGAAGGGGATAAAAGAAGAAGGTGTGTATGTGATAGAAGGGAGGGCAGATTGGGGGAAGGGGTAATCAGAATGTATGCCATCTTGCAATGGGGGGAGAAGAGAGATGGGGAGAAAATTTGGAACTCAAAATCTTGTGGAAGTGAATGTTGAAAACTA
>CM053581.1:377661359-377678104 GCA_028627135.1 Pseudochirops cupreus | reverse complement strand
TGACTTTCTGGTTTTGGGACTCAGTTTTCTGGTATTTAAATGAATGTACTATCTATATTATGTAGAGAGCCTGTTCCATTTTGTGATTAATAACTATATCAGCATATTTATAGTTACTGTAGGCATTGTGAATACTGCATTGCTGATACACCCTCTACTTTTCTAACTTGATTTTCAAAATCCTTTTTGAGCTCCTCCATGACCTGTGACTATTTCATATTTTTCTTGCAGGCTTTTGATGCTGGAGTTTTGACTTTGTTGTTTTCTTCTGGTTCTATGTTTTGATCTTCTTTGTCACCAAAGAAAGATTCTATAGTCTGATTTCTTTTCTTCTGTTTGCTCGTTTTCCCAGTCAGTTACTTAACTTTTGAGCTCATTGACATGGTAGAACTCTGCTTCCAAAGGGGAGAATGCTATGTCCCAGATTTCTGGGGTTTTTAGCCATTGTTGACCAAGCTACTACTTTTAGATAACCTGCTTCCGAACTGTGAGGAGGACTCCCACTCAACAGCTACCACAAGCTCTGCCTTGCCAACACTCCTCCTTCACCACAGGACCGTCACCCATGACTGCAGCCCAGATCCAGGCAGGGCAAAGCAAGAGAATCCTGCCTCAGTGCCAGCAAAGAGATGCCCCCAGTTGCCCTCTGACCAGACACTTGATCCCCCCACCATATGTGGGCCTGGTTATCTGTAAGTAGTTACTGCTGCTGCTGCTGCTACTGCAATACCCGCTACCATCTCCACTGCCCCATGGGCAGGGGCTGGACCCTGCTCTTCTCTCAGCCAGATCCAACAGGGTTTCCCCACTGACCTTTTACTTTTTCTTTGGCATTTTCGGGTTGAGAAGTCTGAAAACTGCCACAGCTGCCAGTGATTCAGTTCCCTGAAGTCTGTTCTGGCCCTATACGTGCCACCATCTGGGCCGGCATGGCCCATATGGGTCTGTGCTCTGCTCCCATCCTGGTGCCATAACCCCTTCCTTTTAGCTTAGTAGGCTGTCTTTAGCTGTACATGTATTTCGCTTTTATTTTGTGGGTTTTGTAACTCTAAAATTTGATTAGGGTCATTTTTTACACGTATTGTGAATGATTGGCAGATGAGCTCAAGCAAGTTCCTGGTTTTATGCCCCCATCTCGTCTCTGCCCCTTCTGGCCAAATATTTTTTTTTTTAGTGCTTGAGTTAAAAGTTGAAGGTTATTTTATTCTGAATTATCCAGATACTAACATGAATTCTCCACTCCAACTTGATATGGAAGTGTAATGTGAATAATTCATCAGAATAATGTTCTTAAAGCAAGGGATGGAGAGCAAGAATCTAGGAGTTTCTGTCCCAATATATGGAACTCAAAACAATATTAAAAATTAAAGATTTAATAATTAATCTTTGGATCTCATATTGGCGATAGAGCAGTTCATTTCTCATTGGTTAGGTTGATATAACTTTTTTGCTTTGACATTCTTGACTGTTCTGCTGGGTAATACACCATCTAGGGAAGGAAAAAAAAATCTGAAAAACATAGAAGGCATAAATTAAGATGGTAAATGAAAATTAATATAGAAGCAGCTTCAGATTTTGAAATGATTGAAACCTACTAGCCAGTGAGTTTGTCTCAGGTTCCTGTATTTCTTTTTGTTGTTGGTGTTGTTACATTTAATAGTATTTTTTCCCCAATTGCATGTAAAGACAGTTTCATTTTTGAAAGATTTTGAGTTACAAATTTTTCTTCCTCCCCCTTGCTGCTCCCCCCCGAAGACAAAAATGAATTTGATAAAGATTATTCATGTAAAATCATGTTAAATGTATTTCCACATTAGTCAGGATGTGAAAGAAGAGTCATCACAAAGGGGAAAAACACAAGAAAGAGAAAAGAAAACAAAAAAAGTGAAATTGGTATGCTTCAATCTTCCTTCAGACTCAATAGCTCTGTTTTTGAATGTAGTTAACATTTTACATCACAGGTCTTTTGGAATTGTCTTGGAACATCATATTGCTGAAAAGACCTAAGTCTATCATACTTGATAACACATAATTTTGCTGCTATTCTTACAGTGTTCTCCTGGTTGGGATCCTTTCACTCAGCATCAAGTCATGTAAGTCTTTCCAAATTGTTGCTGTTGTTTTTCCTGAAATCTGCTTGTTCATCATTGCTTATACAACAATATTTGATTACATTGATATAACATCTTGTTCATCCATTCCCCAATCGATGGGCATCCCCTCAATGTCCAATTCTTTGACACCACAAAAAGAGCTAACAAAATATCTTTATATACATACATATATATATATATATATATATATATATATATATATATATATATATATAGGTCTTTTCTATTTTGTATGATGTATTTGGGATACAGCCCTAGAAGTAGTATTGCTGTATCAAAGAATATGCACAGTTTTATGACCCTTTGGGCATAGTTGTACATTGCTTTCCAGAATGGTTGGATCAGTTCACAACTCCATGAATAATGCATACGTGTTCTAGTTTTCCCACATCTTCTCCAACATTCATCATTTTTCTTTTCTGTCATATCAGTCAGTCAGATAGGAGTGAGGCTGTACCTCAAAATTGTTTTAATTTGCATTTCCTTAATCAATATGTATTTAGAGTATTTTTATATGATTATAGGTAGCTTTAATTTCATCCTCTGAAAACTGCCTTTCTATCTTTTGAACATTTATCAACTGGGGAATGACTTGTATTCTTACAAATTTGACTTAGTTCTCTATATATTTTAGAAATTAATCCTTTATCAGAAAGATTGGATGTAAAAATTGTTTCCCATATTACTGTTTTCCATTAAATCTTGATTGCATTGATTTTGTTTGTGAAAAAACTTTTTAATATAATAAAAATTATCCATATTTCATTTCATAATGTTTTCTGTCTCTAGTTTGGTCATAAATTCTTCCATTCTCCAAAGATCTAATAGGTAAACTATTCCTTGCTCTCCTTATTTACTTATGATGTCATCCCTTATATCTAAATCACATACCCATTTTGACATCCTTTTAGCATAGGGTGTGAAATATCAGTCCTATGTCTAATTTCTGACATACAGTTTTCCAGCTGTCATAGCAGTTTTTGTAAAGTAATGAATTCTCATCCCAGAAGCTGTGGTCTTTGGGTTTGTCAAAAAACAGTGCATTACTTTAGTCATCAACTGCTGTGCCTTGTGTACCTAACCTATTCCACTAATCATCACTCTGTTTTTTAGATTGTCATCAAATAGTTTTAATAATTCTTGCTTTATAATCTAGTTTTAGATCTTATACAGCTAGGCCACATTCCTTTACATTTTTTCCCCACTAATTCCCTTTATATTCTTGATCTTTTGTTCTTCCAGAAGAATTTTATCATTTTTCCTAGCCCTGTATAAAAGTATTTTTTGGTAATTTGAATGGTATGCCACTGAATAAGTAAATTAATTTAGGTAGAATTTTCATTTTTATTTTATTAATTAAATCAGCCTATTTATGAGTGACTTACAGTTTTCCAGTTGTTTAGATGTGATTTTATGTAAAAAGTATCTTGTAATTATGTTCATATAGTTCCTGGATTTCTTTTGGCAAATAGACTCCCAAATATTTTATATGGTCTAGTTACTTTAAATAGACTTTCTCTTTCTATCTCTTGTTGCTGAACTTTTTTGGTAATTTGCAGAAGTGCTGATGATTTGTGTGGGTTTATTTTACATCCTGCAACTTTGCTAAAGTTAATTTTTTCACATTTTTTTTTAACTTGGTACTCCAAGATTCTCTAAGTATACCATCATATCATCTACAAAGAGTGATAATTTTGTTTCTTCACTGCCTTTCCTAATTCCATCAACTGCTTTTTCTTCTCTTGTTGCTAAAGTTACCAATTCTAGTACAGTATTGAATAATAGTGGTGATAATGAGCATTCTTGTTTCACTCTTGACCTTACTGAGAATGCTTCTAGCTTATCGTAATTGCATACATAGAATGCTTGCTGTTGATTTTAGATAGATACCACTTATCATTTGAAAGAAAATACCATTTATTCCAATGCTTTCTCAGGCTTTTAATCAGAATGGGTGCTTTATTTTGTCAAAAGTGTTTTCTGCATTGCAAGGGCAAAGGAATTTGAAGATCTTCCATGCCCCATAATGGGCCTCACTTGGAGACCAACAAGAGAAGCTTGCTTAGGGTAGGCTTGTTTTTCACCATACTTTTTGTTGCTTTGTAATTAAGCAATGAGTCATGAAGGTTGTGATGTCTTCTGACCGGAGAAAGCTATATATGTACTCTGACTTGAGATTTTGCTTTGGGGCTCACTTATGGGAGGATTTGTGTGATTTGGCCAGATGAGACTCTAAGTATCCTTGAGCCTGGGTTTGAAAACCCAGATAGATGTTGGTGCTTCTCTCTCTGGTCACTAACTATGTGATGGTCAGACAACTAGAAGCCCTGTCTGTTGAATTGTGTTATTTTCCCTGTCTGTATTTTTTTGTTTGCTTGTAATTTCTGTTTGTATTTTCTGAAGTTCTGAGTGTGTTTGTGTGTGTGTGCGTGTGTGTGTGTGTGTGTGTGTGTGTGTGTGCATGTTTGATTCAAGTAAGATTGTTAACCCTTTTTGAGTTGCTCTGCTTTAGAAAAGCATATCAAAGAACCTGTGCTAGCAGCCATCCTGGGTATTCTAGGGTGCTTGTTACAAGTATCTATTGAGGTAATCATGTGATTTCTGTTAGCTTTGTTATGGATATCATCAGTTATGTTGATATTTTTCCTAATATTGAATGTGTACCGCATTCCTGGTATAAATATCCCTTGGTCACAGTGTATCATCCTCATAATAAGTTTGTGTAATCTCTTTGCTAATATTTTATTTTAAATTTTTTCATCTATATGCATTAGGGAAATCAATCTATAATTTCTTTTCTCTGTTTTGGCTCTTCCTGTTTTAGGTATCAACACCATACTTGTGTCATAAAAGGAATCTGGTAGAACTCTTTTGCTTATGTTTCCAGATAGTTTATAGAGCAGTGGTTCTCAAACTTCCTAATGCTGCAACCCTTTAATGCTTGTATGTGAGTGTATCTGGGTGTGGGCAGACCTACCTGGAGACAGATAGAGGAGCAGTATCTTGGTTCCTAAGACCATCGGAAATACGTGTATTCCAATGGTTGAGAACCACTATATAGATTACTAGAATTAATTGATCTTTAAATGTTTGATAGAATTCACTTGTAAATCTGGCCCTAGATATTTTTCTTAGGCAGTTCATTGATGGATTGTTCAATTTCTTTTGGGGTTGTTTAAGTATCTTATTTCCTCTTCTGTTAATCTGGTCCATTTACATATGTGTATGTATGCATGTATGTATGCATGCATATATGTATATGCATGCATACACACTACCAGTATGTATATGCATGTGTACATCTTTATATATGTGCATATATGTAGGCATGTGTGTATATGTATGTATATAGTTATGAAATTTGTAAATATTCCTCTATTTCTGTTAGATTATCATATTTATTAGCATATAGTTGAATGGAATAGCTACTCATTATTGGTTTAATTTCCTCTTCATTGTTGTTAAATTTACTCCTAATTTTTTAATGCTGGTGATTTCTTTTATTTTTTTGAAATAAATTAACTAAATGTTTGTTTATTTTATTCTTTTTTCATAAAAAGTTGCTCTTAGTTTTGTTTCATATTTAATTCAATAGGTTTCTTACTCTCAGTTTTATTAATGTCTCTTTTGATTCTCAGAATTTTTAATTTGGCATTTAATTTGGTCTTCTTCAAGCTTTTTTATTTGTGTGCTGTGCACTCCTTTTACCCAAGTGAGTCACACCTTTTCTGAAGTCTAAGTTATCTTAAGCTAGAAAATTGTTTCACTCTACCCTTTTATTGATTTTGTCTCTGTAGAATCCATGTTGAGGCTTGATTTAAAGTTGTTTCTGAGGGAAACTGGGGAGAACTCAGGCAACTCCCTGTCTTCTTTCTTCCATCTGGCCTCACCTCCCACTATTATTTTTTAAAAGATAATATTCATGATATGAAATTTTGAAGCTTTACTGTAATCAGCCTATCACATTCTTCTTGAAGCATATTTTCCTATATAATTCTCCATATTTTCCCTTTTCTCCATACCTTATCAAGTACTGTAGCATAGGTTGATTTTATTTAGAGATGCTTGCCAAGTTTTTTGAATTGCCTTATATCTTCATCTTTAGCTGTCAGTATTTGTGTGCAAGCTGAAATTATTTTATGTGTCTTCCTTGAAAATACTTATCATTACAGGGCAGCTTGGTAGCACAGGAAATATAACACCAGCCCTGCAGTCAGGAGGACCCAAGTTAAAATCCAGCCTCAGACACTTAACACTTACTAGCCATGTGACCTTGGGCAAGTCACTTAACCCCAATTGCTCTGCCCTGCCCCCTCTAAAAAAGCAAAAAAAAAATACTTATCATTAACATCCCAGAATATGATAACAGGAAATTCTATAACATAGAAGCAAAACTAATGAGGTTAAACTGCATAGTAAACATCAAGCATTCAGAATAAAAGAAGCGTTAGCCTTGTTTTATTCTATTCTGTTCAGACTACATTGAAAACCTGTGTTCAGTCTGGAGAATCACACAAATACATACATACATACATATATATACATATATATATGTGTATATATATATATACACGCACACACATATACTCATATGTGTTAAGTACTTAATATATGCTTTATTTATTTATTGAGAGCACAATGGCAGACACTAGGATTAGACACAATTGACTTCAAAGATTTTTTTTGGTCTAATAGGGAGATAAGTAAAACACAATATTACATGAAAAATATTAAACAATATGCTAACCATAGGGATATTTGATCAAATGAATAACATGACTAAATGCATTAAAAAGAAAAAGATATATTGAAGAAACAACTGAAGTATGAAGGCCTATTAAGAAATAATTCTGGTAGATAATAATGATGGTAAAGATCTAGGTAAGGGGCAGAGAATCTGTGGCTTTGAGATCACATGTGCCCTCTAGGTCCTAAAGTACAGCATTTTGACTGAATCCAAACTTGACAAAACAAATTCCCTTAATAAAAGGATGTGTTTTGTAAAAGTTGTACTCAACACAAAAGGCCTCATCCAAGGACCTAGAAGGCCACATGTGGCCTGGAGACCTGAGCTAGGTGGTGCAGTGGATAGAGCACCAAGCCTGGATTCAGGAATATTTGAATTCAAATTTGCCCTTAGACACTTATTAGCTGTGTGACCCTATGTAAAGGTAAGGGAATTTGAAAATCTTCCCTGCCCCTTTATGGGCTTCAATTGGAACCCAACAGAAGGGGCTTGATTGAGGAGAGAGGTTTGTTTTTCAGGAAGGCCCACACCTTCTATTACTTTGTAATTAGTCATTGAGTCATGGAGGTTGTGATGTCCTCTGACCCTGAAGAAGGATATATATATATATATATATATATATATACTCTGAGGTGAGGTTTTGCTTTGGGGCTCACTTATGGTAAGAGTTGTGTTATTTGGCCAGATGAGACTCTGGGTGGTCATTGAGCCCCCAGTTTACTTAAAGATCATTGACCCCTTTAAAGTTGCCTTTCTTTTAGTAAAACAGATCAAAGAACCTATGTTAGCAGCCATCCTGGGTATGCTAGGCTGCTTATTGTTGCACTCTGGACAATTCACTTAACACTAGTTGCCTTAGTTTCCTCATCTGGAAATGAGTTGGAGAAGGAAATAGCAGGCCACTCCAATGTCTTTGCCAAGAAAACTCCAAATAGGGATATGAAGAGTTGGACATGACTGAAGTGACTAAACGAAAGTAAGGAGGACCTTTATTAAGACAATGTTTTTGCATATCAGAGAAGAGGGGATTCATGTAGTTGATATTGTTGAGATGAAATTATCAGAATTTAGTAACTGCTTGGATATGAGGAGTGAGAAAAAGAAGAGTCAAAGGATCATTCCAAGGTTATGAATGTAGAGTGATTAGATAATGTCATAGAAATTGAGACAGAAGGATGAACAGAAGCTGTAGAACACATATGGAGATTTGTTTGGGACATTTAGAGTGAAATGTGATAGTGTTTCATTCAAGTGGAGATGTACTGAAAGCATTTGAAGACATAAATCTGAAACACAAAAGAGAGGTCAGACTAGAAATATTAATGTGAGAATTACATTTTTGGAAATAGTAGTTAAAACTGTGAAGATGAATATAATTTCCAGGGGAAAATATAGAGAAAAAAGGAAAAGAGATATTAGAATTGTCTTCCAATAATTGAAAGTCTGCCATTGAGGGGGAAATGTTGTAGATTTGTTATATTTAGCTTCAGAGGGGAAAGCAAAGAACAGTGGGTGAAAATTGCCAAGAGGCCTATTTAGTCTTGTTATAAGGCAAATCTTCCTAACAATTACTGCTGTCCAGAAGTGGAATGCTCTTTCTGAAGGGATAATATTTCTCCTATTATTGAATATTTTGAAGGAGAGGCTACATGGATAATTTAGAGACATGTGGTAGAATCCTGGCTCTGACACTTCCTGTATTTTTTGAGTGAGAACAAGTCACTTACTCTTTCTAAGATCCAGTTTCCTGATACTTATATTGGGTAGTGCATTTAGCACTACTTTATAGGTCTGTTTTGAGGATCAAATTTGAAAATGCTATGATGATAACATCAGTTATTGTTTCTTCTTTTTTTACGTTCACTATTATCATGGAATCTGGGTTCTTGAAATTCAAAAAAATGTCAGATATTCAAAAGGAAACAATGATGCTCATTTTTTAATGTTTCATTTTCAAGGGATTATTGAACAGGTAGACACAATGATTGTTTTCCATAGTTAAATGAATGTTTTGTAGAGTAGATTTAGCTTCTCTTAACTCATTGAAAGAATCTTTTATACAATTTCAGTAACAGAAATTGATGGCATATATTTTTTCCTGTTCTCACATGGTTCTGATTTCTTTTTGTAGGTATCTATTTTTTTTTTATTCAAGGTACTTTTAAGAGTATTTGAAGTGATATCATCCAGTGGAAAAATATCGTTCTGAAATTATATAAGTCAGCATCATATCCAGTAATTATGAACTTTCTTGTTTTTTTTCTGTGAAAACACCCAAGTTTATTTGTTGAATTTTCAAGAATATTTATGCATTATATTTGTTATTATGGGGACTTGTCAACTCTTAGTTTATGAAGAATACTGAGCTTCTGGGATATAATTCTGAATGCTTAATTACTTTCCTTCCAAGTATTCAGCAAGCAATACATTTTTTGTAGCCTGCAGTGATGTATCACATGGTTTCTATCATTTCCAGATCTTTAACTCTGGAATCATAAGGAGGAACTTACTGCAATTTCTATAAAACCTCATTTTTTATCAATAACACTAATCCCTTAGTTCCTGTAAATAAGTTTGTTCTTCAAACTCAGCAATTTGTTTGATGCTCTTTTGTTGACGCATTATTGGATGAATTCATATAACTGCTGGACATGGAGAAATTTCGTCCTGTTTTTGGATCTTGGCTATTTCATAGATTTAATCCAGAGATAAACTAATATAAATGTCTTTCAATGTAACTAATGAGGTATGCCTATATGTTATTATTACTGTCCTAGAAAATAGTGTTTTTAAAGTATTTTGGTAAATTTTTAACATGTTTATCATAAAATGTGACATCAATCCTCTTCTTCCATTTTACTCAGAAAATATGAATCTCCCTTTTGTTGTCTTGTGGTTGTGATTTCTTTGATTCATTTATAGTTTATGAAAAATTGGGTGAGTTTGGATACATTCTAAAGTTTGTTTTAAATTTTACATTTTACTCTTCCATTGGTAAATTAATATTCAACATTGAGATGTTGATGGCTGTTGGTCTTCCCAACAAACTTTGACTTCAGGATGCCAGTAAGCCTTTGAGAGAAGCAAATAAAGTGCCTTGCTAGTGCTTCATATACCACTGTGAAGCATATGAGTATATAATTATGAATCTGTAACAAAAGAGTTAACAGTTCTGTTGCTGTTGGGCCACTAGGGCTAAATCTCTCACCTTCTTTTTATACAGTAAAGGGTCTCTCAAAGGTCTTTGATTTGTTCCAACCTCTGTCTGGTGTGCATTCCCAATTCCAGAAAAATACTCTAGATTTTCCCTTCTCTTTGGATAAGCATACATCCAGCTCAAACTCCTCCCATTTATCTTCATCATCACAGAAATATATTTTTTTCCACACAAAATAAATGCTTAACAGATGAGACAGAATATATATTAAATCAAAAAGTAAAATATTTAATAAGCATCATACTGTAATTAATTTTAAAAGCATTATACTCTACCAGGAGGCTGATATTTTAAAGCATCCCAAAATTAAGCATTTTGTGAGACTCATGAGTCATCATTTCACCTTCATGTTGGTTCAGCACTGTCCAAACTATTCGTTCTTTGTTCAAGCATTTACCTGCTACCTATCATCTTTGACTGAGGGACCCAGAAGCTCTTATCCCTCTACCTCATAAGGTTCTCTCCAAGGTTAGAAATGTCCATCTCAGGATCATTTTTAAGTTTCCTGTGCTCTGGAAAGAAGCACAAAGCAAATAAGTAGTTGGAAACTAAAAACACATGACTCAACTCATCTAGGCAGGAGATATTATTCTCTTCTATGCGCTTGAAGCCACTATGCTGCTGTAGTGGGGAAAATAATCATTCTTCTTTCATTCCTCTTAGGCTTCCCAAGAGGAGGTTCCCAGAGCCCTAGTCATTCTATATTTATGGGAAGGCAGAGAATGCTAGATAGCAGTGTCACCCTCTTTAAATCCAGAGTTGACTACTCTTCCTTGTTTAATTGAAAAAAACACTCTGATGTAGCATTGAGGAAACCTCACACCACCAGAAATGGAATGGGAGGCTAAGGGACAACACAGAATTGCTGCATCATCCCAAAGTTCTTTGATGCTGAGTTACAAATAGGTACTCAGAAGCAGCCAGGTAGCTCAGGAAATGTTCCGTAGAAGGTAATGAATTGTGAGAGAAATCTAAGACTGCTGGTTGGCAGGGAAAGATCAGAGAAAGGCTAAGAAGGCAAAGTACTCTAGAAAAGAAGCTGTAGAGTTGCTCTGGCTCATGCATGTTTCAAAATGGGGAAGGGAGGATAGTAAAGACAGTGCAAAAGTAATGGTGTAGGAAAGTAGAAGGCAGTACCCTATACCTTAACAGAAATGGAAGGTTCCTAGACATGACACAAAGCATATATTTTCATATTTTTTTTCAGTGTACTGCTCTGTTTTGCTGGGGTAAAAAAGAAGTAAGCAATAAACTTGGAACCAGAGATCTGCTGACAGCATGCCTGTATTACTCATTTGTGAAATGAAATAATAATACCGTACTTATACCTATCAGGTTGCTACAATAGGAATAGAAAGCACAAGATAAATGTGAGTTAGTGTTATTTTCCAATAACCTTTCCCTCCAATATGCACTGTTCAGTTCAAATAAGTAAGAGTGTTTTGTTTTTTTTAATATACTTCTCTTCAAAGAAGGTAGTTCAGATCTATGTGCCCTGACCTGACTCAGGAAGAACCTTCCTTCAGGTTAACTTAGTTTTAGAGAGATTTGTTTAACTGGTGAAAATAACAATGCTCAGGACTGAGAGCTTTTGATAAAGCCTTGTTGGTTATTAACACACACACACACACACACACACACATATATATATATAATTTTTGTTGAACATTATTCAAATATTTTATACTATTTTGTTTATTATATTTTATGTGTGCTGTATTATTGATCTATGTGAATATTTGTATACAATGTATGCCACAAATATTTCTGACAGATATTGCATTTTGTTGTTATATTGATAACTAACATAGTGGGAAAATAATTATTTATATACAACTAAAATTTGCCTTACCAGTTTTTCCATTTATTATGTTGCTTTGTATTCTAAATGTTTACCATAAAACACAGAATTATTGTTTTTATTTCTAGCATTAGGAATGTGAAAGAGCCAAAAGAGAGGAAAAATCTATTGTGTACAAACTTGTAAAGTTAGCGTAACTATGTTTCTCAATTACCAAAGGGCACTCTCTGTCAATATGCTGAATTCTTATAAATGTTGTCTTTAAATACTTGAGCCCTTATCTTCGAGACATTACTATCTCCAAACAAATATTATGCATGCCGTCACACAGGTGCCTTCATGCACCAGTTATGACTTTGAAACTGTCCCCTCTAACTTCTCTTGATCTCACTAAAACCCGATTACTTTTCATCCCTGACATAGTTCCCTTATTCAGGTAACTATATAAATATATCATTATATCTACCAATACTCTAGCATTCATTGTCCTGAGGATGACATGAATCCATCAGTTGGGTAGTGTTGAAAAATAAAAACTGAATTCCTGCTCACCAAAAATGTGGTCTTATATGTGAAATAACAAAGGTAAGCTTTTGCTATGCGGAAAATTTACTTATATGAAATGCAATTTTGTACATGCTATAAGATAACAAGGAACTACTTTTAACACTGTTGCATGTATATATGTAAATGCATGCATAGATATTTGAAATTGAGAAAATGGCCAATGAAGGCCCAATTATTAGAATGTGCCATTTCTAGTTCTAAACCATGTGTCTGATTTGTGAAAAGGGTAATATAATGAGCCTTTGACCAAATTCAGAATATGTCTGTACATTCTCTGACTGTTTCCAAGTGGCTTACAGTGTGGTGATGGAAAAAAAAAAAATCTCTTATTTAGTGATTGATCTGGAACTGAATGTGTGTTCATACTGCCTGACAGTAAGAGAAGCCAAAACTACTGTGAGCTTCCAGGTGTAGGGAGTGCTTTCCCAACCCAGCTGCTATGTGTCTGTGAATTCATGGTGGTGTGTTTTTCCTCTCTCTCTCATCTCTTGTGTTTATTCTTTGTTTATATTCAGTGAATAAGTATCTAGAGATATATCAGACTCGGTTGTGATTTTATGAGTTTACAAAGATCAAAAAAAGTACCCAACATCCAGCAACTAGAGCTAGCAGCAGAGTTTGTCTGTAGCCATAACAGCCAAGTCCAGTGAAGATCCATTCACAAAGAATTCAGAACCAGTCTCATTGAGCAAGGGAAAGCAAACAAACAAAACTATTCCGTTGTTTATGCCTCACCCAGAAGCAAACTTGGTGGGGACATGATAAAAGAAGAAAATTAATCTTAAGACAAGGGAATACACAACCCAGATTGGAGAACACAAAGTTTTATACTAATTGCTTAAGTGGTAGGCCCTTCTCACCAGATTGAATGTGTTCGCAGTGGGGACAATTTCTCTTTCAGTTTTGTTTTGTTTTGTTTTGTTTTTGGAGGGGGGTGGAAAAGAACTATTTTTGTACTTTGGTCTTTGCTATAACCTCTTTGTAAAAGTTAATTGATGTGAATTGGTTACTTGATGCTGGGAAATATCAACTGGTGAATCAATATTGGGGGAAAAATGAAATGAGGGTTCATGAGATATAGTATTAGAAGCTACAATGCCTTAGGGTTACTCCTGAGGGGAGAGACAGTACCCACACACTAGCTTGGTCTTTCAGACAGAGTGTTGTCACACCTAGTTAAATCATCAAACATATATTAAATGCCTGTTAGATAGCAGACATTGTGGTAAGTGCTGGGGATGCAAAGAAAGAGGGGAAAACACCCACAGTCCTTGGTCTTCATGAAAATAATCATGCACTTAAGAGATACTGTACAGGATAAAATGGAGACAATTTCAGATGGAAACCATTAACATTAAGGTGCTGAAGAAATTTTTGTTTGTTTTGTTTTGTTTTTTACACAAAATGAAAGTTTAGCTGAGACTCAAAGAAAGCCAGATAAACCAGTAGGTGGGGATGAGGAGGACAAGTTTTCCAGGTATGGAAGACATCCATTATGGGCCCAGAATTCTCACTAAACATAGAAATTTAATGTTTAACAAATTTGCTTTGACTCTAGAGAAAAACACTAAAATTTACTATCCAAATTTTTAAAAATGACAAAAAAAAAACCACTTTGTAAGAGAGAAAAAGAGTAAATGCCTGGACCAGGAGGAGAGGGAGTGAAGAATGAGAAAATAATAATACAGCCATGTTTTCATTTATCGGATGATAAATGGAATGAGATATTAGATGACTTTCCCAGACAAATCCATCATAATATTTTCTCATAAGCTGATTAATATCGTTAAATTCCTAAAATGTTTTTCATACTTGTCTGCCTTTATAAATATACTTTACATCGTTTGATATTTTCTTGAATAATTCAAGTTAGTCATTATGCACATCTGTGAAGATATTCCTATAGTAGAGGAATACCATTGGAGGCTACTAGGTATATTAGGTTGTTTATCCTTATGGTAAATGACCTCAAGATGTTATTGTTAGAGGTCTTTTTATGCTTTTATAACCAAGTGCCTCCTTTTCTGTCAGTCAGTTGATATTTTTTGTTGCTCTCAGAACATCTCTCTCTGTTTTTTTTCTTTTTCAGTTTTATGTGATGTGGGTTGAGGAAATGGATAAATAAAGTTTATTAGAATTGTATACAAAACAGTAAGTTGAACCTGAATTATGACTAATCATTTCTCTTGTGAGTGAAGTACATGAGTTTTATTGCTTAAATTTATGGCTTCCATAATCATAGTTCATTAATCTTTTGGACTTCTTCACTCCTTTCTGTGTGCTGAATAGTTGAAATTTCCAGACAAACCGCCTCCAGATAATTGGCCTATTACTGCACAAAGAATTTATACCATAAATTTTTATTTCTTTGTACTACTCTTTTGTTTCTAAGAATTTTGAAGAATTATGTTAAGCTACCAATTTAAACTCTACAATATGAAGAAGATTAAAAAAAACCAAAAACAACCTTAAGGTCAATTCTTGAATTTTCCTTTTCAAGCCAACCTCAAAGTGAAAATCGCTGAGGCCACCTATGTGGATACCCATCAAACAGCTTCCTAATATTTTTTTAAAAATGATTTAGAGGGTCTCTCATTCACATATCTTTAATAACTAATTTTTAAGGTTCTTGCTATATGAGTAGTACCTGGCTAGGAGGAAGTCTAGCCCAAGCCTGATCTGGAGCTAGGAGCAATGGTGACTCAGAAACACTAGAAAAAATAACTACGAAATTGTGTAAGTAATCTACCGATAAGTGACACATTACACATTTCATTGTTTTTAGGGAATGTTTTAACTACTTCTTCAAGTCTACCATTTCCATATAAGGTGTATGAAGAGGAAATAGATTTAAACTGTAGCAAGGGAGTTTACTTAGTATTTGGAAGTTGCTTTTTTTTTTTTTTTTCCTTCTTTGATGATAAAATACTGAAGACTGCTCTGAAAGACCTAGGAGTCATAATACCTACAGAAACTTAGAAATGGGATAAAAAGCAACTTGTCTTTGATAGTATAGCTATTGTCCTGCCTTGAGGCAGGGTGCTGGACTACATGATTTTTTGAAGCTCTTTTATATTAAGCTTTATGATTCTATTATTTTTTCTCTCTCTGGAACTCAAGTGATTCCCTTATGGGCAGCATCTGAAGATAAAACAACATGTTGAAATTGAATTCCAACAATGGAAGGTCCTTGGACAGAGGGCAAAAAAAAAGAAGCATCTATCCTCTATTTCAGTTCTTTTTACTTTGACTATATATATTATATCATTCATTGGTAATTAATGATGCCCATTAATTAATCATGTCATTAGAGCTTCTTAAACTGTGGACCACAAGCACCTGGGTCATTGGAAAAAGTTTAAGAAGCCCTGAATTTCAGGCCATAGTTTGCGTACCCTGGGGTAGAAAATGGGAAGATGAATAGCATGGAAAATGATTCTTTCTGTTACATCGACAAAATGTTTGCACTAATCAGCATCTTGTGACTGGTCATTTAATTTTTGGATCACAGAAAGAATTTGCTGAAATATATTAAAGACAAATAGGATGCTATAGTGCGAAAAATATTGGATTTGAAAGGTGAAGGAGCTGGATTCAAATTTTGGCTCAGCTTCCTGGGACTCATGTGACTGGGAAGGTCCTTTAGTTTCTTTCTGATTCAGTTTCCCCATCTATGCAATGAAGGGCTAGAATAATATTTATAAAACAGGGAGAGAATCTGCTCTATGATACCTTTACTCTGTGACTTAGACCAAGTTTAAGTCCTTTTAGTCACTGTTTCAGTAAATGTATTTCTTCCCTCTAATTAGAATAATTGGTATTTTATTTTTGAATCAATGTTTTTTATTTCTGAATCTTTTCCCTTTGGCCCAGATTAACCCAGCAATTAAATTAAAAAAATTAATTGCTTCTATAAGTATTTAATTGAGGAAACATTTCTTAAACATTCTAGAAGCTAGGAGCTAATGGGATGTGTTGGATTTGATCGGGTCCCTGCTTTGCCACTTTTTAGCTATGTATATTATAGTCAATGGATTTGAGTTAAAATCCTACTTCTGATGCTTACTGAGAATTTTGGGTCTCAGTTTACTTACATCTAAAATCAGAAGGCTGAACTCTTTGTCTTCTCCCTCACCCCATTGTAACAGCAAGCACCCCAGCACACCCAGGGCGGCTACTAGCACAGGTTCTTAGATCTGCTTTTCTAAAGGAAAGCAACTCAAAATGGGTTAACAATCTTACTTTAATTAATCAAATACCATTTACCTAGTTCAGGGGGGAAAGTCGGCACCCTGAACT
>CM053581.1:377632881-377660859 GCA_028627135.1 Pseudochirops cupreus | reverse complement strand
GGCTGCCATAGCTCTCAGGAAGATGCTGGGAGTCTTCCCAAATACTTCCGGCTGACTGGATAATAAAGACTTCAAGATGGAGGCCCAAGACGGTGATCTGGATCCAGACCACTCAACGCGAGAGCACTGGCCGGAGAACAATCGCTAAGTCCCCCTGCTGCCTGCAGGCCGCGGGCGGGAAGCTGCAATGTGGAGGCGGGTGCAAAACCTCTGCCTTTCGCTTTTCTGCTCTGGAGGCCTTTCCCCAGACTGCTTATCTCCCCCTTTTGCACTCCCCACTCACAGCTGCTGCTAATCTGCTCACCTGAGAGGCCCCTAAGCTCCTCCTGTCCAACCGCCCCCAGGGCACAGCCGTGGCTTCAGGGCAGGCTGGTTTCAGTTCGCAATGCTGATATGGTTCCTCGTAGCTGAGCTGACTTTAGTGGGAAGTATCTTTGTGTGAGTTTTGGAGTTCTAGGATTGGTTTAGAGTCCTGTTTTATGGGTATTTTGGGGTGGCTATGTGACAGCTGCAATATGTTGCTGCTGCTACGCTGCCATCTTGGCTCCCCCCCCCCCCCCGATTGAAAGGGTTTTTAAAAAATGAAATTATAAATATAATTAGAAATCAAATCTACAGGTACATTTTTAAGCAGTTTGTGTTGTCTAGGCACTGGGGAGACAAACATACTTGAGGAACTCACATTCTAACTACAAAGAAACATGAAAATTAAGGATATAGAAGATAAATAGCTTAGAACATAAGATTGAAAACCTTAGCCAAGTAATGGACTCCATGAAAATTAGAATAGAACAACTTCAAAAGATTTAAGAGTTCTTACCAGTGTATTGGTGATCAAACTATTAATTGATTTAGCTTTTCTGGAAAGCAATTTGAAATTATATCCTAAAGTAATTTAAAAAAATAGGAAAAGGACCCACATGGACACAAAATTTACAGCAGCTCTTTTGCTAGCGGTAAAGAACTGGCAACTAAGGGCTTGCACTTTGATTAGGCCATGGCTAAAAGTTTATATTTGTGTATACCTGCATCTATAGACATATATTCACATACCACATATGTTTGATTATATTCACATATCATAACATATGTGTGTACTTATATTTATCTATGTTATGACAGGTAAATATAATGGAATACTATAGTGTCATAAGAAATGACAGAAGCAGTAGTTTCAGAGAAACCTGGGAACACTTGTATGATTTGATTCAAAATGAAGTATGAAGAACCAGAAGAATAATCTATTCAATACCTATAGCACGGTAAAGCAAAATATCTTGGAAATACTTAAGAATTAAGGTGAATGGAGTCACTAGTTATGACTCAGAAAACTGGCAATGAAGCATGCTTACCACCTCATGGCACAGAAATGATAAGAAGGGAGAAGCAAGATAAACATTTTCAGGTGCAGTTAATATGTAGCTTTCTGTGTTTTGCTATTCATATTCCTTACAATGAAGGCTGTTATTTGTTTTTATTTGTGATGTAGGAAAATTATAGGAGAGGGTAGTAGGAATTACTCCCTTCCCATACACATCTCCCACTCCCCCCCAAATGAAAAGAAATGAAAAAATAATCAATGAGTCATCTTTCAAATTCCATAGAAAAAAATTGCAGTTTGCCTTTTAGAAACCCACTTCATTTTTTTCCTGACATCTTGAGGGTGTTAGAGGAGCATTGAACCAGTCAAACCTTGCCCTTGACTGGCCCATGACCAGTTTCCTATCATATGGTTCCTTGAAATCCTTTATTTCTGTTCTTTGGGTTTCCTCATTCATTATGTGCTGTAACCTTCATACAAATATCTTGTGTCTCTTGATTGTCCTCTATGTGGAATTCATGTGCATTTCTTCAGAGAACTTTGCAGTACAAGTATAACAAAAACCAACACTCGTAAAATATTGGTGGTGAAAAAAAATCAAACTCTCCTCTCAATCACCTTTATAGGTCTGGGGACCATAGACTTAAAATATTCCATATAACATCAAATTTTTTTCAATAGATTGATTTGTTTTTCTGAAATTTTGTTATTATTGTGCTGCTGCTGCTGGTATTCTTTGATAGAAATGATGGCTCTCTGGGAGAGAGAAGGCAAACACTACATTATAAAATATGGTTAATGTAAAATAAAAATGTATATGCAAATACATATATTTGTAAAAGCAGATACAAGTCAGTGTATACATGTGTATGTATATAGAGGTATATGTGTGTGTGTGTGTGTGTGTGTATTTGTGTGAAATTTTATATACTTCATGTGAAATTACTTATTTGAAATTACTAAATTACATTTAGGACAACTGTCTCCCTTTGCATTCATTCAAACATGTAATTCAGTTCTGGAAAGAGATCTTAGTGATCATCCACTTAAAATTTCTAACTTTAAAGTTAAAAGAATAGGTCTAAGGTCAAACATCAATTTCTCTTAATTGCCAATGTTTTCCCTCTGGGAAACATTTCATATTTATTCTGTATGTAGCTTCCTTTGTATGTATTTATTTGCTTGTTGTCTCCCCTGTTAGACTGTAAGCTCCTTGAGAACAGGGATTGTCTCTTGCCTCTTTTTTTTTTTTATCCCTTTTGCTTAGTTCAGTGCCTGGTTCAGTGTATGTACTTGATAAATGTTTACTGATTGATTGTTTGATAGTGGCAGAGTTGGACCCACACCCTAGGTATCCTGAGTCCTCAGTCCATTCTTCTTTTCATTATAATGTGTGTATGATGACATTTATAGTATATATAGGTCTATATTTCATCTCTTTAGGCAAAAAGAAGAAAAAAAGCCCAAATATAAACTTGATAGATGTATTTTTCTTCTAAACAAAACAAAATTATACATTATAAGGATGCTAAGTGCATTAGATTGTCTCAGCAATTTTAGATACTGAAATAAAATGCAGAAAAAGAAATAAAGAAAAATAATGTCTCAGGAGTCCTGGGGAGATAACAGTGAAAGCTATCCTAAATTCAGCTCTCCCCAGGCCAAATTAAATAATTCAAGTTGATAACAGCAAAATGTAACTCAGCAGTTACAGGAAGAAGAAAAGTGAAAGAAACAGCCACATGCTTTCTTAGAGAAAGCATAAATGAACTCATCTGCTTATCTCTCCTGAAACACTTTCATCACTTGTGTCTTTAAAATGCACCAACTCTCACAGCCTTCGCATTAACCTGGGGTGGGTGGCTTTACAGCTGGCCAAGGCAGTAGTGATTTCAGGCAATGTCCAATCAATCCCTTTTAGAGAACGACTCTTCCTCCAAAGGTAGGTGGAAACCTTGTTGTCCTGGGCATTCTCTCCCCCAGCACCTCACACCTAACTTAACATTGTCTGGCTTTCAGCAGTCCTACTTCACTTGTGACTCAGAGCTAGGACACAGATAAGGTCCTGCTACACTGCCGGCATAAATGACTCAATAAATACACATTTATTAAGTGCCTACATGTGCTAAGGACAGAGGACGGAAAAAGTCAAAAGACATTCCCTGCTCTCAAATAGCTTACAGTCTAATGTGAGAGACATCATGCAGACAAATCTTGACAAAGGATAAAATTAGGAAATAATTCACAGAAGGAAAGTAGTAGGGCTATTGCTGAAGCCTGAGAATATTGAAAAGGAAGAGTTTTAGAGGAACGTGGAGTACAGAACTTCTCAGTATACCCCTCTCAGCAGCGCTCTAGAGAGCCTTACTCAACCATCCTTTCTTCCCTAATTCTAGAGGACCAAACTAGGCTCTGAAGACCATCAGTTGAAGAGAGAAGTTTGGAGCCAAGAAGAGGTCAACTTGAAAAGATCCCACTTAGTTTCTCCCTAAATAAATGTTTCAACAATTCATTCCTTACTATCTGAAAAACCATTATCCAACTCTAGTGTTCTTGGAAAAGAGAAAACAATCAAGGGAGTACTAGGCCTTCTAAAGGGAAAGGTTTGGCAGTAAGACACGAGAGCAGGCCTTGGGGGTCGCTGAATAAGCATCAGCAGCAATTGCTTCCAAAGCTCTTCCAAAGCCAAGATGATAAAGATGATAAGGTTAAACAATTGGTCAGAAGGCGATTACAGGGGTCCCTTTGCTCACACTGAGGCAGGGCTCTATTGCCTTACCCATACTCTGACCTAGGTCACAGTCCTGGGTGGCACTCCCAGGGTGTAGAGGAGCACTAAAACACCAGAGCTTGCAGTCACAGTGGAGCAGGGACCCTCCTTACAATTCCAGGGAAGAAAAGAGTGTTTGTGTAGCCAGAACACAGGCCAGGAGAGTAGTAAACATTTTGAAAACATATAGGTCCCTAGAAGTATCTCTGAAAACAACTGCACAAAACCTCTGAAGCGTGAGACAATGTGCCCTCCATCCTGGAATCAGAACCCTACCTTACCAAAGAGTTAAAAATCAATAGGCTGGGAAAATGATCAAATAACAGAAAAAAAAAGTATTGCAAGTTATTATGGTGACAAGGAAGATCAAATTACATGGAGAAGAATGCAACAAAGTCAAAGTTCCAACATCCAAAGTCTCCAAGAAAAAAAATGAATTAGACTTGGGCCATGGAAGAGCTCAAAATGGATTTTGAAAATCAAGCAAGAGCTAGAGGAAAAATTGGGCAGAAAAAGGAGAGTGATGCAAGAAAATCATGAAAAAGAGTCAATAGTTTGGTAAAGGAGGCACAAAAAATACCGAAGAAAATAAAAACACAATGGACCAAATGATAAAGGAGGTACAAAAAACAAATGAAGAGAAGAATGCCTTGAAAAGCAGAATTGGCCAGATGGAAAAAAGAGTCACAACTATTCACTGAAGAAGAGAAACTCCTTAAAAATAGAATGGATAAAGTGGAAAAGGATGTACAAAATCTCATCAAAGAAAATAAAATATTGTGGAGTCATAGTAAGGATTGCACAGGATTTGGAAGCTGCAAAATTAAAGGATTTGTGGCCAATGGAACAGGACATTCGAGAAGGTAAAGGAACTAGGACTACAACCAAGAATCACCTACATGGTGAAATTTAGCATAATACAAAAAGGGGGGAAATGGTGATTCAATGCAATAGAAGGATTTCAAGCTTTCAAAAGGAGAAGACCAAAACTAAATAAAAAAGAAATGTGACCTCCAATATCAAGACCCAAGAGAAGCATCAGCAGGTAAAACAGGTAGAAAGGGAGAAGGAAAGGAAAGAGATTCAATTGAGCTAAACTTTTTACATCCCTACATGGGCAAATGATACTTGTAATTCTTAAAATATTATGTCACTAATAGTACAGCTAAAAGGAATATACATACAGAGAAGGAAGGAAGAAATAGAATGTGGCAAATCATTTCATGTGTAGAGTGCAGCACTAAAGACCTATTACAGTGGAGGGGAAGATGATAGGATGGAAATGAGCACCACTTGAACCTTACTCTCATCAGTATTGGCTAAAAGAGGGAATTATATACATAATAAGTTGAATATAGAAATCTGTCATATCTGACAGGGAAACAGGAAGGAAGGAAATCAACAAAAGTGGGAGCGTGGGGATTGGAAGAAGGGAGGGCAAATCAGGGGACATGGTAGACAGATGCAAAGCAAAAGGAGAGAAAAGGCAGACAGGAGGAAGAATAGGATGGAGGGAAGCCACAGGTTGTAATCACACATGTAATGTGAACTTGATTAACTGTCCCATCAAATAGAAGTAGACAGCAGAGTGGATTAAAAACTAGAATCCTCCAAAATGTTGCTTACAAGAAACACGTTTGAAGCAGAGAGACACACAGAGAGCTAAGATAAAGGGCTAGAGAAGAATTTGTTATGTTTCAGCTGAAGTAAAAAAAAAATACAGGGATAGCAATCTGCATCTCAAAGTAAAAAAAATATATATACATATATATATGTATATATATATGTACATATATATATATATATATATATATATATATATATATACACCTAATTCAAATAAATAAGGAAGGAAACTACATCTTTCTAAAAAGTACCATAGACAATGAATAAGTACCAATGCTAAACATATATGCACCAAGTGTGACTTAGAGGAAGAGCTAAACAGCAAAACTATTGCCCATTCTGTGAATTTGATGAATCCAAGCAAAACTAAACAAAAATAAAAAATAAAGAGACAAATATAATAGTAGAAACAAATAGATATGACATACCTTTGGCATGATTTAGACATAAAGTGTGACACCATAAACAAATTAGAAGAGCAAGGAATATTCCTTAATCTACCTGTCAGATCTGGGGGAGGGGACGAATTCATTACCAGACAAGAGAAAGAGAGCATTATGTTATTTTTTAAAAGTGATTTTGATGATATTAAAATGCTTTTGTATTAACAAAACCAATGCAACCAAGACCAGAAGGAATGTTGCTGTTTAAGGCCTCATTTCTCAAATATATAGAGAAATATACAGGCAGTTTTCAGATGAAGAAATAAAGCTATCTATAGGCATATGAAAGAGTGCTCTAAGTAACTTTTGATTAGAGAATTCAAATTAAAACAACTGAGATACTACCTCACACCTATTGATTGGCTAATGTAATAGAAAAGAAAAAATGATAAATCCTGAAAATATGGGAAAATTGATTCAAAAACTCACTTTTGGTGGAGTTGTGAACTGGTCCAACATTCTGGAAAACAGTTTGGAACTATGCCCCAAAAGTAACCAAACCGTGAATACCTTTTGATCCAGCAGTACCACAATTAAGTCTGTATCCCAAAGAGATCATACAAAGGGGAAAGGAACCTGAATAAGTAAAACTATTTATAGCATTGTAATGAGAATGGGAATTTGAAGATCTTTCCTGCCCCTTAATAGACCTAGGGGGGGAGTTTGAAGACCTCCCCTACTTTGAAAGTAAACTGCCCCCTAATAGGCTGAATATAGTCATATGTAGCCTGTGATGGAAGGAATTGGCTGAAGGGAAGCAGAGCCCACAGGAAGCTTTCCTGCTGTGAAGATAAACTCTGCTCTCTGATAGGCTGAATGTAGTCACATGGAGCCTGTGGTGGGAGAAGTTTTGCTGTAGGGAAGCAGAGCCCACAGGAAGCTGGTCAGAGTTAGTGAGAGGATGGGGGAGAGAGGATGCTCATTAAGGAGACAGAGAGGTTTGTGAGTAAATATTATTCTTTTATTGGTTTGTGGGAAAGCTGAAGGATGCTGTGGGTCTCAGTGTTATTATGGCTTCTGAATATCTTTGCTACTACGATTGAATTGGCTCGCTGGTTTTGGGATTCAGTTTTCTGGTGTCTAAATAAATCCTTCAGTTCTATCCTCTGTCCACACAGATTTCAGAAAAAACATGGAAAGACTTGCACAAAATGTTGCAAAGTGAAATGAGAAGATCCAGGAAAATGTATACAGTATCAGCAATATTGTGTAATGATCAACTATGAATGTCTCAGCCCTTCTCAACAACACGATGACACAAAATAAATACAGAGGACCAATATTTTACATTCTCTGTCAAGATAAGGTCAAAATGGATACATGACTTAGTTATAGAAGGATTTTAAAAGAAAGTTAGAAGATTATGGAACATATTACTAATAGGTGAACAGTGAATGAACAACCAATAGAGAGGAAAGTTAGGTGTAAAATTGATACATTATATTACTGTATATTAAAAAAAAACAAACAATTTTTGTACATATAAAACAAATGTAGACCAGAAGGTCTTATATCTAAAATATATAAAGAACTTTGTCAAATCTATAAGAATATGAATCATTTCTCAATCGATAAATTGTCAAAGGATGAGAAGAGACAGTTTTCTAATGAAGAAATCCAAGCAATTTATAGTCATATGAAAAAAAATTCTCTAAGTTACTATTGGTTAGAGAAATACCTGAAAGTATTTTAAACAAAGCAAAGAAAAATAATTTATTTGTTGGGGCAGAAGTATCCAGATATGTCCTCTCATGTGACTTGGACAAAGAGATCAAAACAAAACAAAACAACAACAAAAAACACCCCTCTTTTATCTTTCACTTCTTTCACCCTGTCTGAGGGCTATTGAGAAAATGGAGAAAGAAGCATATATCCTAAGTTTGAAGAAAATTCTCCTTGAGACAGAAGACAATTAAATAATATGACACCTCCATTTCAGTTAAGATTACACCATGTAGGAGAAAATCCCTCCTTCTTACTTTGATTTAAATTCAAATTACACTTTTTCAGCAGTGAATCCATATGGCAGAGAAACAGCAGTACCTTTGATTACTGGAGTCTACACAGGAGGAAAACCCTACCAATGTAATGTGTGTGAGAAAGAAAGCAGTTCAACAGAGAGTCCACTTAGCAGATACATATAATGAGTATGAAAAAGTATGAAATTCAATTACAAGTCTTACTTTTTGTTCTTACCTTTTCTTCAAAGACTCAGTGCTTATGACATGTTTTAGCCTTCCACTCATCTCACAAATAGTCCTCACACGGCAACTCTTTGTTTTCCATCTGAAACTCTACTTAGTTTTAGATCCATAGAAGATCACACCCCTTAGCTTGATACCACCTAATGTGCCCCACCAATCTGCTTTTTAGCTTACTTCTCTGTGTTGTCTTCTTCCATTGAACTATATGTTCCTTGAGGACAGGGCTTATCTTTCTTTTTCTTATTTGTATCCAGACCAAGTACCTGACACATCATAAATGATTAATAAATATTTATTAAATTAAATTGAATTAGAAGGTCAAACCACCCTTCCTATGCCAGTTCATTTTGTATATTTCAGTTAATTCAATTAGTTCAACATTTATTTTGTACCTCTTATGTGTAGAGTACTATTGACAGATTTTTTAAAAAAGCTAAATAAACGAGACATTATGACAGACTTCCTAGAACTTTAAATCAGATAGGTTAGATATGATAGATACATAATCAAAAATAATAAAAATACTTTAAGTCCAATAGATACATATAATCATGTCTCATATAATGTCTGAAGCAATTTCTGACTATAAGATAAGGATGGCTTTATGGATGAAATAGCAGATTCAACAGAGTTGGGAAGAATTTGGGAAAGGTGGAAAAGATATTAATAAAAGGACAAGGGTTAGCAAGTATGAAATGTTTTTCAAGAGATATTGAGCAATATATTTTTCTTTTTTGGGGGGGGGGAGGTGTTAAGGCAATCAGGTTAAGTGACTTACCCAGGCTTAGAGAACTAGTAAGTGCCAAGTATCTGAAGCTGAATTTGAAGTCAGATTGAATCCAGGGCCAGTGCTCTGTCCATTGTGCAACCTAGCTGCCTCAGCAATGTAATTTTGAAAAGTCATTATGACCTTAGTAGAAAACATTTGTTGTAGAAAGATTGTAGAAAGGTTGTAGAAAATTGTAGAAAGAAGAGGTAGATTAGTGTCACCTTGTGGAGGCTTGTGCATTAATTTGATATTCTATAGATGGACGTTGAAGGACATTGAGGAAAAGCGTGACATCATCAACTCTGTCCATAAGAAAGATTGATCTGGCATTGATGTGAATGATGGACTGAAAGTGTTGGAAGAGATATATTAGAAGCAGGAAGATCAACTAGAAGGCTATTAGAATAGCCTAGGCAATTAGCAAGGGGTGATTGCCTCCAAATGACGGAAGTGGTGAGAGAAACTTGAGAAAGGACACAGGAGATATTTTGAAGGCATAATTAAATCTATCAAGCAAACACTATTCCACTATGTTCATTTTCTCTATATTCTGTGTATCTAATCTATTCCACTCATCAACCATCATTTATTTTATTCAATACAAAATATTTTTGATGACTACTATTTTATAATATCTTTTGAGATCTAGTACTATTAGAGTGTCTTTCTTCACTTTTTCTCCCCCCACTTTTCCCCTGAGGTTATTCACTCTACTTCCCCCAATTTTTTCATTCTTTTTAAACCTAACTCCATGATGTTAGTTTTATTGAGAAGTCATTGGATAAATAGATTAAATTAGATAATCTTGATAGTTTTATTATGTTAGTGCAGCCCATCTAGGAGAATTTAATTAATCTCTGATTTTTTCAGCCTTGTCTTTATTTCTTGTATGGATGTCTTGTAATGGAATTCTTATAGTTTTTATGTGTTCTACATTCTATAATCATATTGAAGAGAAGCTATCTTTTCTAGATTGTTTGGTAATATATACAATGATGAGTTATTGGTCTGAGTTCATTTTATATTCTGCTAATTTATTGATGCTATCAATTATTTTAATTAGCTTTTTCTGGTTAGCTATCTAGGATTCTTTAAGTAGACCGTCATGACATTTACCCCACCCCATCCCAAAATATAATTTTATCTCTTTCTTGTCTTTCCTTTTTCCTTTAATTTATTTTTGTTCTGTCATTACTGTTTTTTTTGGGGGTAAAGTGGGGGTGTTAAAAACCCATTATTTGAAAAATTCTGGGAAGACTGGAAAGCAACTTTTTTTTTTAATTACATGCCTATCAACATCTTCCTTCATATATCAAAATGAGCTCTAAATTGATATGTCACTTAGATGTAAAAAACTTCATAAAGAAGTTAAAAGAGCAAGAAAGGAAATTATTTTTGTTCTCATAAATATGCGAAGAGTTCATATATGATTATGGAATACAGAGAATTATAGAAGAAAAAATGTAATTTTTGAATTACACAAAATTGAAAAACTTTTGCACACACAAAATAAAAGGGGGTAATATTTGAGGAAAAATAAATAACTGGGGGGGAGAATTTTTTGCATCAAATTTCTTTGATTAATTCCAAATAGTTAAGATATTTAAGAAACATTGAATTATATAAGAAAAATATAGTCTTTTACACAGGTAAAGAGTCAAAGGCTATAATCAAGCAGTTCTCAAAGGAAGACACCCATGCACATAATCATTGTTATTTAGAAAATATAAATTAGAAAAATTCTAAGCTTCCCTGTCATACCCATCATACTAACAAAAATTAAAAAAAAATAAAAACTCAAGTAAAATGACAGCCATTATTGGTGCTACAAGAAAATTGATATACTAATATACGATTAACCAAACTGTGAATAGCAACCTTTCTGTAAAGGAATTTGGAACTACAGTATACCCAAAATGTCAAAAAATTTTATTCATCCATCACCCTTAATATTGAACATATATACAAAGTGATAAAAAAGCAAAAGGAACAATATTCACACCCTAAATAATGTTTAGAGCAGCTCTTTTTACTGTAGTAAAAAATTAAAACTTGAAGCTGTCTATTAATTGGGAGAAAAATACTGAAAAATATGGAATATTAATGTAATGGAACATGTTGATTGTCTCATAAGGAATAATCAAAAGGGTGGTTTCACAGAAAGCTGGGAAGACTTCTATAAAATGATACAGAGTAAAGTGAGTGGAACCAGGAGTTTATAACATAATATGAATGTATGTTTTGTGTCTGCTTATATTATATGTATAATTTGTATTATGTTATAGAGTATAAAGTTCTTGAGGACAAGACTCTAATAGTCCTTCTTTTTAGTCCTTCTTTTTAATCCTAGGGGAATAACACAAAGGTAACCAGGAAACATAATAGTGATTAGCCAGTGTTCATTGAGTGATTGATTGTTTGCTCCCAACATAATCACAAGTGAAATGGGTAAGAAATTAAAACAGGTGTCATTGTGCTCCCAGGGATTCTTTAAGATAAAATATCCTTTATAATAATACAGTCCAATGACTTCTAAATACAAGTATTTTGTAAGCTAATCTGTTCTGCTTTAAAATAATGGTACCTTTCCATATGCTGACAATTTTTTCCTAAATCTGGTCTTTTGTTTTCTGTATATAATGAATCCCCCATTTAAAATGTTCTCCCTAGTAGATAGGGGGTAGGGTATAGTAGAAAGAATAGCGGGTTTTGAATGAGAATAGGTGATTTTGAATCATGCATCTGTTTCTGGCCATCTTACCTTGTCAAATCAGTTTATTTCTTGGGTCCTTAATTTCCATAAAATAATAGAGTTCAGACTAATGCTTCTACCTAAGGCTCTTTCTTTCTATATAAAGGCTCTTTCTCATTCTTAAATCTCACCAAGTTCGTTGAATATTTGTCTAAAGTCATATGTTAAATGACCGAGGCAGGATTCAAAACCACCTCTCCAAGTTCTAAATTCAGGGCATTTCCCACTTTGTTATATTATCTATCTCAGAAGGAGAAATTTAAAAATAGAGAGATCACCAAAGGATAGGGAAAAATGTTTTCATCCCATTCTACACAAAAGTTCTGGATAATATATAAACTATACATAAGTCATTGATTAAGGTATTGCTCATGAAGACATTTATTTAATGTGAAAATGGGTGTCTTGGACAGAATTTTTCCCCTTTTTGCCTTTAATAACATGAATCTAATAATTTCTATTTGAATCATATGTATATTTCACAGGTTCCTAAAATTAGGAAAAAAAAATTTAAAAGGCAATTTTTAGAATGAACAACCCAAAATAAACTATTAAAAAAACCTCTTTAGACGTGAGACACATTATTCTATTTGCCTAAATTGTTCAATCATTCTCTAAAACCATCCAGAATTCAGCCTGTTACTTCTGTCTAAAACAAGCAGTCAATTTTAATTAACTTGGTATGTAGGAGTGTTTGGCATTTGTGGAAACCAGGCACAAAGCCAACTCCCAAAGCACCATTCATCAATTTACCTCAAAAGGAACAAAGAAATGGAAGATATTTGCTGAAAAGAATTTTAGACCAATAGACAAAATTTTGACACAAGTGAATCAGAAATTAAAAATTTCACTAAACCTATTTTTTCAGTGTTCAGAAAACAAAATATCCTATTTAAACCTATCTCAGGTTTCGTTATTGACCTGATAATTTCAGGTCCAAATGAGTAAGCTTTTACGATGATTTTTTTTTTCCTTTTTACTTACAGTATTCATGGATAAAGGATATCTTCTTAGTCTTAATGAAATAATTTAGGAGGCAGATGACAAAAAAGAGGTACATTATTAGACCAACTCTTGAGATATCACTATGGTGGTAAAGCTATATTTTGAATTTTCAAAGAATTAGAATCTTTTGCTGTACTATTTTCTCTATGATTTATTCTTATCTACAAATTTTCATCTATTGGAATTGTAAAGCAAGATGTTGATGACTGATAAATTAACACCTACTTAAATATAGGTATTTTGTTTTATAACTACAAAAAGCCTAGAAGTGACAAGTCATCCAACATTTTTGTCATAAAAATTTATTAGAAATTATGTTTTTCTCCATTTAGCAAAGTACACTAAACTGAGTTTATATGCATTTCTTTTAAATCCTGGGGAAAGAAGACTAGCCTAGCACACAAAGAAACTCGTGTCTCACTTCAAACCATCTTTCATATTGTGAAGGTCAAAACCAATCAATCTAAAGAAATATAACAAACATTTGTATTTTTGTCTTACAATTTAGAGTTGCTGTCACTTTTCATTCAGATATTACTATAAAATTCAACACAAAAGCTAAATACTGTTGATTTTTTTAGTGAGTTAGCTTTTTATTCTGGTACTAATCTTTGATATTCAAATTGATTATATATATGTGTGTTTGATAAATATAGATATACACATCGATATATCTATAGCTAGAGAAAAAGATGGATGATACAGGTATAGATCTAGGTATAGCACAGTGAATGGCATCTAATAAGTACTATATAAATATTATTTATTATTATAAAAGCATGTAGATTTATATAGAGATATATAGAGATATAGATTTATATAGAGATATATAGAGATGTATATATAGAGATATATACAAATATAGACTATGGATATGGGTAGATACAGAATATGTATATATATATGTATGCATATATATATATTCATGTGTGTGTATATACACATCCATATATATAGGAAACGTATACACACACATATATAGGCATGCATGTAACATATATATGTGTGTATATATGTGTCTGTTTATTGATATTAATATAGATATTGTTGTGTTTGTCCTTCATTTTCAAAGAGGACTGTGGCATTAGGGAAAGGATGACATGACTTTCAGTTGACTTTGATTTGAGTGAGGGGGAGCTGTGCAGGGTCACCAGCATCACTTTCTCCTCCAGAGCCATCTTGGTCCAGTGTCCAGATATTCATCAGGATGACTAGAGGTGGCCCAGGATGCAATATAGACAGAGAGAGACAGACATGGACATGGACATAGACAAAGAGGTATAACATGTTATTTCATTGCAATAAGAAACTCCTGGGTGAGAAAAATCTCTTCTTTCAATGCACATTGGCACATTTTTTCCAACTTATGGGCTTAGAGATATACCTATACAACTGAAAGGTTAAGTGACTCATTGTAATGTTAATGAAATAGGAAGATCTTCCCTGTCCATTAATAGGCCTATGTGACCACATGCTGCATCCACATCTCCTTCTCTGGTTGTGGATGTCTCCTTTAATCCTGAGTCTTTTGGAGTTGTCCTATAACCTTGTGTTGCTGACAGGAGCCCAGTCTATTGAGGTTAGTCGTAACACGTACATTGTGTCTGTAATTTTGTACAAATTTTTCCAGGTTCTGCTCTTCTTGCTCAGCATCAGTTTATATAAGTCTCTGCAGGTTATTATGAAGTCTGTCTGCTCCTCATTTCATATTGCACAGTAGTATTCCATTACATTCATGTACCACAACTTGTTCAACCATTCCCCAATTGAAGGGCATCCCCTTGTTTTCCAATTTTTTGCTGCCACAAAAAGGGCTGCTATAAATATTTTTGTACATATGGGTCCTCTTCCCACTTCTCTGACCTCTTTGGGATATAACTCTAAAAATGCTATTGCTGGGTCAAAGGGCATGCACTTATTTATAGTCCTTTGGGCATAGTTCCAGATTGCTTTCCAGAATGGCAGGATTGGTTTGCACCTCCACCAACAATGCATTAGTGTTCCAATTTTTCCATATCCTCTCCAGCATTTATCATTTTGCTGTTTTGTTGTCTTAGTGAGTGTCGCTGGTGAGATGTGATACCTCAGATTTGTTTTGATTTGCATTTCTCTAATCACTAGTGATTCGGAACACTTTTTCATATGCTTATAGATGTCTTTAATTTCATCTTCTGAGAACTGCCTGTTCATATCCTTTAACCATTTATCAATCAGGGCATGGCTTGTATTCTTATAAATTTGGCTCAATTCTTTGTATATTTTAGAAATGAGGCCTTTATCAGAGACACTGGTTGTAAAAATTCTTTCCCAGTTTTCCACTTCCCTTTTAATCTTGGTAATTGGCTTTGTTTGTACTGAAGCTTTTCAATTTAATATGATCAAAATCCTCCATTTTGCATTTTGTAATGCTCTCTAACTCTTGTTTCTTCATGAAGTCTTTCCCGTGCCATAGATCTGACAGGTGAACTATCATTCACTCTCCCAGATTGCTTACAGTAGCAACCGTTATAGCTAGATCATGCACCCATTTTGACTTTATTTTGGTGTACGCTATTAGATATTGGTCTATGCCCAATTTCTGCCACACTCTGTTCCAGTTTTCCCAGAAATTTTTTTCAAATAAGTTGTTTTTATCTCAAAACCTGGGGTCTTTGGGTTTATCAAACAGTGGATTACCTTAGTCATTGGCTGCTGAGTCATGTACCCAACCTATTCTATTGATCCATTGCTCTATTCCTTAGCCAGTACCAAGTAGTTTTGATAACTTCTGCTTTGCAGTACAGATTAAAATCTGGTATGTCTAGGCCACCTTCCCTAGCATTTCTTTTCATTAGTTGCCTTGATATTCTGGACCTTTTGTTCTTCCAGATGAATTTTGCTACTATTTTTTCTAGCTCTGCAAAGTAATTTTTTGGTAACTTAATTCATATGGTATTAAATATGTAATTTAATTTAGGTAAGATTGTCATTTATATTATATTAGCTTGACCCGGCCATGAGCAATTGATGTTTTTCCAATTAGTTAGATCTGTTTTTATTTGTATGAAAAGTGTTTTGTAATTGTGTTCATATAAAATGTTCCTGTGTGTGTTTTGGCAGACAGATTCCCAGATATTTTATAATGTGTACAGTAGCTTTAAATGGAATTGCTCTTTCTATCTCTTGCTGTTGGATTTCTTTAGAGATATATAGGGATGCTGAGGATTTATTTGGGTTTATTTTATATCCTGCAACTTTGCCAAATTTATTATCTCAAGTAGTTTTTTACTTGATTCTCTTGGATTCTCTAAGAATATCATCATATCATCTGCAAAGAGTGATGGCTTCATTTCTTCTTTGCCTAATTTGATTCCTTAAATTTCTTTTTTGTCTCTTATTGCTACTGTTAACATTATGTGTACCAAATTGAATAAGAGGGGTGATAGTGGACAATCTTGTTTCACCCCTGATCTTTTTGGAAATGCTTCTAGCTTATCACCATTACATATAATACTTGCTGCTTGTTTTAGATAGATGCTATTTATTATTTTAAGGAATGCTCCATTTATTCCCATACTTTGTAGAGTTTTTAATAGAAATGGGTGTTGTATTTTGTCAAAGGCCTTTTTTGCATATATTGAGATAATCATAAGGTTTCTGCTAGTTGTGCTGCTGTTGTGATCAATTATACTGATAGTTTTCCTGATATTGAACCACCCTTGCATTCTGGGAATAAATCCTACCTGATCAAAGTGTATTATTCTCATGATGATTTTCTGTAGTCTTTTTGCTAATATTTTGTTTAGGATTTTTGCATCTATATTCATAAGGGAAATTGGTCAGTAATTTTCTCTTCTCTGTTTGTCTCTTTTTGATTTTGGTATCAGTACCATATTTGGCTCATAAAAAGATTTTGGTAGGACTCCTTCTTCACCAATTTCCCCCAATAGTTTGTAAAGTATTGGAGTCAATTATTCTTTAAATGTTTGGTAGAATTCACTAGTAAAGACATCTGGTCCTGGAGATTTTTTTCTAGGGAGTTCATTGATGGCTTGTTCAATTTCTTTTTCCGAGATGGGGTTATTTAAGTAGTTCACTTCCTCTTCAGTTAGTCTAGGCAAGTTGTATTTTTGTAAGTATTCATCCATTTCACTAAGATTGTCAAATTTATGTGCATACAGTTTGGTAAAATAATTCCTAATTATTGTTTTAATTTCCTCTTCGTTGGAGGTAGATTCACCATTTTCATTTTTGGTATGTGTAATTTGATTTTCTTTCTTTTTTTTTTTATCATATTGCCTAAAGTTCTATCAATTTTATTGTTTTTTTCATAATACCAATTCTTAGTTTTATTTATTAATTGAATAGTTTTCTTGAATTCAGTTTTATTGATCTTTCCTTTTGTTCTCATTATTTCAAATTTAGTATTTAATTGGGGATCTTCAGTTTGCTCTTTTTCTAGATTTTTCAATTGCATGCCCAATTCATTGATCCTCATTTTCTCTAATTTATTTGTGTATGCATTCAGGGATATAAAACATCCCCTAAGAACTGCCTTAGCTGCATCCCACAAGTTTTTTTATGTTGTGTCATTATTGTCATTCTATTGAACGAAGTTGCTGATTGTTTCCATAATTTTTTGTTTGACCCACTCATTCTTTAGGATTAAGTTATTTAGTTTCCAATTAGTTTTTTGTCTATCCTTCCATGGCCCTTTATTACATATAATTTTTATTGCATCGTGGTCTGAGAGGATGCATTTAATATTTCTGCCTGTCTGCACTGAATTGTGAGGTTTTTATGCCCTAGTACATATTCAATTTTTGTGTATGTGCCATGTACCGCTGAGAAGAAGGTATATTCCTTTTTCTTCCCATCCAGTTTTCTCCAGAGGTCTACCATATCTATCTTCTCTAAGATTCTGTTTACCTCCTTAACTTCTTGCTTGGTTATTTTGAGGTCTCATATTATCAGTCTCAGAGAGAGGGAGATTGAAGTTCCCCGCTAGTATAGTTTTGCTATCTATTTCTTCCTCTAGCATCCTTAATTTCTCCTTTAGGAATGTGGATGCTGTACCACTTGGTGCATAAATGTATAGTAATGATATTGCCTTATTTTCCATGGCACCTTTTAGCAGGATATAGTTTTCTCCCTTATCTGTTTTAATTAGATTTATTTTTGCTTTTGCTTTTCTGAGATAAGGATTGCTACCCCTGCTTTTTTCTTTTTACTTTAGCTGTGGCATGATATATTTTACTCCAGCCTTTTACCTTTACCCTGTGTGTATCCCCGTTTCAGGTGTATTTCTTATAAACAGTGTATTGTAGGATTATGGTTTTTAATCCATTCTGCTATCTGCCTCCATTTTATGGGAGAGTTCATCCCATTCATGTTCATAGTTATGATTACTATCTGTGTCTTTCCCTCCATCCTATTCCCTCCTCTGTTTATGCTTTTATTTTTTCCCTTCTCCCTTCCCCTTCTTAAGAGTGTTCCTTTTGACTGCTGCCTCCCTCAGTATTCCCTTTTTATCCATCCTCCCTTCCTTTTCCTACCCTTTTCCCTTACTACTTCTACCCTCCTTTCTAAACCCCCACCTTTCTTGGCCCTTCCCCCCTCCAACTGCCTGTAGTATATGATTGATTTTTATACTCAATGTTGTATGTTATTTCTTCCTTGAACCAAGATTGATGAGAATAGATCTCATGCAGTGCTCCTCTCCCTCCCCTCTTTCCCTCTATTATGATAAGTTTTATGTCTCTTCTCGAGAGAGTCCTATATTTAACTGGTTATGTTATTCCCTCCTTGCACCTGTACCAGTGAGGGAAAACCTCATATAAGGGTCATCTCCCTCTCTTCTTTCCCTCTCCTATATTGTTTTTATGCCTCTTTGTGTAGCAGAATTTACCCTTTTCTGCTTCATTCTTTCCTCTTCTTCCATTGCAGTCCCTTAGTAAGGATTTTTATCATCATTTTGTGTAATTTATACCCATACCCTCTATTTATCTATAACCCTTTTAGATGCTGCTGTAGGTATAGAATTCATGATATTAGCAGGTATCAACTTCCTATATAGGCATGTAAACAGTTTGCTCTTACTAAATAACAAGTTATGTGTCTTCGTGTTTTTTCCTTATTTACCTTTCTATGTCTCTCTTTGGTCTTATAATTGGAGGTTGAATTTTCCATTGAGTTCTGGCTTTTTCATCATGAAGGTCTGGAATTCTGTTATATTACAGAATGTCCATCTCCTTGCCAGGTAGATTATTTAATTTTATTTTAATCAGAGGGCACAGGGATTGAGGAATACAAGCAAGCATTTACCAAGGCCTAATTAATTAAATAGTCTCTATTTAATCCAGATTTAGTACTGGTACACCATGGTCAGGCTAGCCTATCCTTTTCAATAGCTATAACTCAGTTTGTGGTGTACAGTGGAGTTATGAATCACACACTTTTCAGTAGTAACTTGACTCTCTTTTCTCTTCATATGTTGAGATGTATGGCTTTGACTAAGATGTCTCTAGAAAAGTCAGTTAAGCAGTCATATGGTATGATTGTGTTCCTCTAGAATTCTTGTATGATCCACAGTTTACTCTCCTAGAACCAGGATACACTAATCCATTTCAGTAGAGCTTTGAATTGTATTTATCATGTAAATTCTGCCCAAGATTGTATATAATTCTCTTAGAAGATAACAGCAACAGCTTCAAGGACACATTGTAAGTTTGAATTCATAAACTTTTATCAATTATAGCATTAATAACTTTCCTACGCCCAAGCTATATACATTTCCAACAAACTAGTCAACAATTAAAATTGTATATTTCAAGAAAATCTCAAACTCATTATGGATAGGATAGAACTTGTCTGTATTCTCTGAATTCATCCTTTTTTTTTTTCTGAATTTCCTTATTGTCATCAAAGCTACCATCCTACCTCCAATCCCAAAGATAGACAATCAGTATATTCTCAACTTTTCCCACTCTCTCAACCCACATATCTAAACAGTTGCCAAATATTCTTCCTGGTCCCATACCATTTCTCAAATAATACCCTACTCTTCACTCAGATAGGTCCCACTCAAATTCAAGCCCTACTCGTCTCTCACTCAGATTGTTTGAAGAGTCTTCTAAGTGTTAACCTTGCCTGAAGTCTCTCCTCACTCTAAGTCAGCTTCCACAAACTACCAAAGTGGTTTTCCTAAAGCATAGATCTGGCTACAATCCCCCTTAAGTCAATAAATTTCAGTACCTTTAAGAGTGGATATGAGCTCCTTTGTTCACTGCAGCCTGGAACCATCTTGCCTTTCCAGTCTTCATATATATATGTATATGTATATATATATATATACTCATTTGCAATTAGACTACTAGCTGACAATTTTTTTTCTTAAACAAAATTTCAATTTTCACTTATCTTTTCTCTCCACTGTCTATTATGCATGTTTCTAATGCTTTCCTTGTTTACTTCTATCTCTTGGAATCCTTGGCTTCCTTTAAGATTTTTTTGAGACACTTTTTCATGTCTTTTCCTGCATCCCAGACGCTAGCACTTCCTTTTTCTCCAAAGATATATATATGCACATATATCTATATATCATATAACTATCTATAGATATCTTATATGTTTGTGTGTTTCTAATTAAGTAACTTCAGGAGTTACTTCTATCAAGTAGAGCAATGTTGCCATTATAATTATTTGAAGGTATTGAATACACAGGACTACAATTTGTTAAGATTGTTACAGTTTCAAAGGTTAGTAGATTCTTCTTTAATAATGGGTAGGGGGAGAAGAAATACCATTTTTCAAAGTCAGCATTATCTACAGAATCTTCTATGAATCCTAGATTACTCAGGCAATTAATAAACATATATTAAGAACTTGTATGTGTCAGGCATGGTGCTAAGCACTTGGGAGGCATAGATAGGGAAAAACCACAGATGGTGCTTTCAGGAAATTCAAATTATCAAAAAAAAATCATGTAAATGAGTAGGCGCCTGCAAGATATATTCAGTGTACATGGAAGGCAATCTTGGAGGGAAAGGACTAGCAGAAGGTAGAAGGAAAATCTTCCTGCCTAAGTTAAGCTTTAAGCTTCAAAAGCATTAAGAGTAATGGGAGTCTCATTGGAATAAATGCTGGTACAGATAAAAGTGAGCTTCAATTGGCACTTTATCATTCATCCTTTTATTCTTGTTTATATAATATTTAGCCCTATAATGTGAGATAGTAATACCCCCTACTTATTCTCTCCTTTCTTCTCTCCTTCCTTCCAGCCTCATATTTCCTTCTTCTTTGAAGATCATAAAAAAAAAACAACAAAAACCTAAATACTATTAATCCTTCATTCTTTTTTAAAACTAATTCAATGACCACTGATAAAATTAGAGTTTTAGGGGATACCTGTTCTCCTATTAGAAAATAAATACTTTTCCCCCTTACTTACAAGCTGCCAATCAGTCAAATGGATTTACCTTTTATTTTTCCTTCTTAAATGGTCATCTTCACTCCTGCATTTTCATTTCAGTGTTTCTACTCATCTCTGGCCCTTTTGGCAGGGATGTTTTGAAGTCATTTCTTTCATTAAAGGTCCACTTTTACCCTGTAGAATTATATTTTCTTTTGTTGGATAAGCTATTCTTTGTTGTAAGCATTTCGCTTTTGCTATTAGTCCAAAATCTGCTATCCTTTATAGTCACCTACATGTATCTGTCAGTTTCATGTGATCTTGACTGTGGTTTCTAAATATATAAACTTTTTTTTTCTTTCTGGAAACTTAGGAATATTTTTTTTCTTTCCCCAGGAAGCTCTGAATTGTGCCTATGGCTTCCCAGGGCCTTTCCTTTTCAAGCTTCTTTCAAGGAATGATAGTGAATTCTTTATATTTTTAGTTTACATTATGGTACTAAGTCATCTGTAAAATTTTCTTGTATAATTTCTTTAAATATGTTATCCAAGATATTTATTTAGTCATGACTTTTAGCTATTCCTGTGATTCATACATATACATATGCGTGTACATATTCATATACATGTACATACATATACACATACATTTACACTTACATTTACACGTACATATGTACGTCTTTCTATATGTGTATATGTGTATGTTTGTGTGTATATGAAATCCTTGAACTGTTTTGCTTGTCGTTTCTTTCTGATATGACATAACTTATGTTTCGGTCAATTGTTTTCATTTTTGTATTTGCATTAGCATGTTCGTTGTCTCATGGACTCTTTATCTTCTATTAGGCTCATTCTAATTTTCAAAAAAAATTTTAAAAAGACATCAATAATACTTCAGAAAAAATGGATTTCAAGTTTTAAAACAATTTAGTAATCTTTGTTCATATGAAGGAAAAATCTTGGAGATTTCTAACTGAATAATTACATCAGATAGAAGCAGAGAGGTACGTAACCACTCCTGTTGTTTAGGATGGGACTGTGGATGGGTAAAAATTTTGGTTAGCAGAGAGCTAATTTTCTGAACTCAGTCAAAAGTTGAGGAAAGAAAGAAGCATCAGTGATGTCCCACCCTGCCAAGAGGGGGAAAAATATTCTTGACTTTGTATCGTAAATAATTCTCATGGAGAACGTTATCAAGAAACCATGACTAATACACAGAATGTCTTGGAATAGAAATACTCTGCTGGGCTAAAATTCAAGAATAGAAAGTTGTTTTTTGAAGAACCAGGGAGGCATAAGATAAGATGATGAGTAATAAATACATACCTGGCTGGTCAGAAGATATGTCAGAGAATTGCTCAGACAGTAGAGATCTGAGGTATAAGCAAAGAAGTACTTTCAGTTGTTCTATAAGTCTCCCTGGAGTCTTTTCTTGCCTCTCAGGTGGATGTAATTGATGTGACTGGTTCTAGACTATCACTTAACAATGTTGATAAGCAGTCATATCAGTAAGTAAGGGGGAAAAATTGTCACTGAATTATTTAGTACAGTAACAGTAATTGCCTGTATAAGAGAAGTATTAGATTTTGAAGAAAGTGAATTATCTGGGGTTAATTTATTCATTATATTTTTATTTCCACTGGATTATTTTGGACTTAATGGGAGAATACATGAGGTAAAGTTGAGGTACTTTCTCACTGATGTTCTCCTTCCTTCTTCTGTCCTACTAGCTAATGTTTCAAGTAACATGCTGAAAAAATAAAGTAGAGCTTTTTATTTTTTTTTCACTTCAGGACTGAAGTTATTTATTCATTCACTTATTTATTATCTGTCTATCTGTCATCTATCTATCTATCATCTATGTATCTATCTATCTATCATCTATCTATCAGGGATGCTATACCTGGAATTTCTGTTTCATTACATTTTCTCCTTCTTAAGACTTTAACTATGCTTCTGACACTCTCCCTATTTTTCCTCACAAAACATGCTTTGAAAAAGGAATCTTTTTTTTCTCTTATCAGTCTAGAACTATAGCTTTACCTATTAGAAAATTGGAATTTAGTTTTTTTTCAAAAGCTACAACCTGTAAAAAAGATAAAAAACTACAGGGTATAGGATGACTATGTATTTTTTTCACCACAGAAGAAACGCTTAAACCATGAAAGACTCACAAGTGAAAAAAAATGTTCACTGATATGACTGATTATGAACATAGTTAAATGATAGTCTAGAACCAGTCATATCAATTACATGCACCTGAGAGGCAAGAAAAGACTCCAGGGAGACTTATAGAACAACTGAAAGTACTTCTTTGCTTATACCTCAGATCTCTACTGTCTGAGCAATTCTCTGACATATCTTCTGACCAGCCAGGCATGTATTTATTACTCATCATCTTATCTTATGCCTCCCTGGCTTCACTCACGAAACTAGAAAATGAAGAGGTGGGTGGGAGAGGAAGATAGATAAATAAACATTAAACTTTTCATAAAAAAGCAGAAGTCTTGACAAACTAGCTAATGAATGTGTACCACATGAATGTTATGGACAGTATATCTTTATAGGAAATGATTTCTCACCTAAAATGGAGAGGAATGTTCTATCTAAAAGTGGAAAAAGAAATGAGGGGAAAGTAAGGGGGCGATAAGTGACAACATTGAAATTAGATATAAAAACAAATTAGATTCCTTGATTAGCTACGGAGAGGCAAGCCCTAGAAACACAATTAGAAATTATGAATTATAATTTGGAGGCAGAAAATTTCAGTTAGAAATAAAATTATCCAAAATGGTCCAGAAAGAAAGTGAGCTGCTAAGTCAATACAGAGAAAAATGCATTAATTTGCAGCAGAGAAGGTCTGAATTTCAAGAGATGTGGAAACAATTGGAGGGCAAAAATACTTAGTGGGAGAATGAAAGGCAGAATATAAAAACAGACCAAGAAGGAATGCATATAATTTTGAAGAAGTAGAATGTAGGATTGTTGCTGAATTTTAGGTTAAAAAGTAAGAGACATCTCAGCATTAGGAAAAAGAAAAGCCTTGGCAAATGTAAGCAAAAAGAGAGGCTGATTATCAACACATTTTATTTTTTAGTTCAATAGAAGATCTATATAGATATATCTCTACTTATGTGTATATATCATACATACATACATACATATATATATGTGTGTGTGTGTGTGTATGTATGTATATATGTGTGTGTTTGTGTCTGTGTGTGTGGATATAGAGAGAGAACATTCCTCAAGAATGTCTTACAAGTATTAAACTCACTCTGACCAGACCCTAGTGTTTCTTATTTCCAATAACAGTAGGATTAATTTCTAGATCAATTAAAAACCCTTATTTTTATAACATGAATCAGAACCTAGAAATATTCATGAAAGATCCTTGGAAAGAACTCATAACACCTTTTCATTCCATTTGGTTTGAATAGCAGCAAAGATTTAAGGAAATTTTGATATATTATGAGGGTAGAAGTAGAATTGAGAGACTGTCAGAGATTATTGTACTTATAGACAAAATCTGTTTAGGAAAAGTATTCTCAGTACTTTTCTTGCCAGGAGAGCGTTTGGTAAATTATAACAGAATAAATGAAGAAATATTTTGCTGAAGAGAAAAAGAAGTACTTCCTGATACCTATCAGTGTTTTAGAAGTTCTTCCTCAGGATAAAAGAAAAGCGTTAAAAATTAACTTCCAGGCGACAAAGACAAGATTGCAGAGAAAAATGTACCTGAGCACCCCACCCCCTCCAGCCCCAAGTTCTTCTCCAAATAGCTTTAAATAACACTTCAAGTTATGGAGTGACAGAATCCGTGAATGGACAGGGCAGACTAATTTTATGGCCCAAGACAACTCAGAAAGTCAACAAGAGATATCTGTCACACTCACATGAAAGTGGAGCACTCTCCAGTGTAGGCCAAGCCATTATAGGCAGAGCCATAGGAAACCAGTCACAGGCCTTTGGAGTGAGTGAAGCAGTGGCATCAGTGGCTTCTTCCAGAGCTCTCAGACCACATGGGGTCAGAAGTTTTACAGGGGTTCCTCTGCTAACATAAGGTGCAGGACTTTGTTGCATTATGCATACTCAGATCCAAGTCCTAGTGCTTGGTGTCAGTCTCAGGGTGTGGAGGAATGGTAGTACACAAGGTCTTATGGTTTCATGGGAGCAGGGAGCCTCATCATATTTTCAGGATGCAAAAGAGTGCTTGTGGTTACTTAAGAACCACATCTCTGACCAGGAAAGTAGTAAACACATCTCTCCTTATCTCTCACCCCTTGGAGGAAGAGAAAAATCTACAAATCCCCAGAGTAGCTCTGAGAATAGCTTCCCAAAATTCCCAAAGTGTGAAACAGTTCCCTCTCTACACCAGGAGTAGAGCCCAACTTTAATACAAAACTAAACATTAAGAAATGGCCTAGAAAATGAGCAAATTAACAAGAACAAATCCTACCCATAGAATATAGTCTGTATAGGTGACAGGGAAGATCAAAAAACAGTATTAGAAGAAGATAAAATCAACACTGCTTCATCCAAAGCCTCAAAGAAAAAAAAATGTGAACTGGTTTCAGGCCATGGAAGAACTTAAAAAAAAAATGTTTTCAAAATCAAGTAAGAGGGGTACAGGAAAAAATGGGAAGAGAAATGAGTGATGCAAAAAAAAATATTGTAAAAAAAGAATCAATAGCATGGTAAAGGAGGCACCAAAAAAAAGAAGAAAATAACACCTTAAAAATAGAATAGATGAAAAGGCAAAAGAAGCACAAAATTCACTGAAGAAAAGAACTCATTAAAAAGTAGAATTTACTAATAGAAAAGGAGGTACAAAAGCTCAGAGAAGAAAATAATTCTTTAAGGATAAAAATTGAACAAGTTGAGGGTTGACTCCATCAAGAAATAATAAATCAAAATCAAAATAATGAGGAAAATGTTTAATACGTCATTGGAAATACAACTGACCTGGAAAAAGATCCATGAAGGAGATTTAAGAATTATTTGACTGTCTGAAAATCATGATAAAAAAAGATTCTAGACATCATCTTTCAAGAAATTATTAAGGAAAACTACTCAAATATACTAGAATCAGACAGTAAAATAGAAATTGAAAAAAATCCACCCATTACCTCATGAAAGAGTTCCCAAAATGAAAACTCCCAGGAATATTATAGAAAAATTCCAGACCTCCCATGTCAAGAAGAAAATATTGCAAGCAGCAAGAAAGAAACAGTTGCAATATCAGGGAGCCACAACCATATAACACAGGGTTATGCAGCCTCTCCATTAAAGGATAAAAAGATTTGGAATATTATATTCTGGAGGTCAAAGGAGCTAAGATTATAACCAAGAATCACTTACCCATCAGAATTAGTAATATAACTTAGGGGGGGCAGGAGGTGGGAGAATGGATATTCAATGAAACAGAGGACTTTCAAGAATTTGCAGTGAAGGGGCGGAGCCAACATGGCAGCGTAGCAGCAGCAACATATTGCAGCCCTCACATAGCCACCCCAAAATACCCATAAAATATGACTCTAAACTAATCCTAGAACTCCAAAATGCACACAAATATACTTTCCACTAAAGTCAGCTCAGCTACGAGGAACCATATCAGCACTGCGAACTGAAACCAGACTGGCCTGAAGCCCTGACTGAGCCTCAGGGGCGGCTGGACAGGAGGAGCTGAGGAGCCTCTCTGGTGAACAGATTAGTGGCAGCTACAGCAGCATTCAGAACTAGGTTAGGAAGGGTTGCGAAATCAGAGGAAAAAAGCGATCCAGCTGAAAGGCCTCCAAGGCTGAAAAGCAAAAGGTGGAGGTTTTGCACCCGCGTCTGCATTGCACCTTCCACGCCCTGGGCCTGCAGATGGCAGGAAGACCAAGTGATCGTTCAGAGGCCGAGTGCTCTCGCGTTGAGGGGCCTGGATCCGAATCGCGGTCTTGGGCTTTGGTCTTGTGGGTCTTCTGTATCCAGTGAGCCAGAAGTGGGAAAAGGACCCAGCACCTTCCTGAGAGCTATGGCAGCTGGGAGGACCCCAGCAATTTGGGACAGAGCTTTCCCTTCTGGAAGCAGAGCCCCACAGAGATTAAAAAAATAATCATGGACTGACCAACCATAAATAAGAATAAGCATAAGAAGCAGGGTAAGAACAGCAATCAAACCCTATATTCCTTCTTTGAAGAAAAGAAGGACCAAAGCAGAGAGCTGCAAAACAGCACAGCCAGAGCTCCTCCACCAGGGGCTTCCAATAAACATGAAGATTGCGTTAAAGCTAGAGATGAGCTGAAGAAGGATTTTGAAAACCAAATAAGGGAAGTGGAAGAAAAATTGGGATGAGAAATAAAAACATTGCAAGCAAATCATGAAAAGAGAGTCAGCAATCTGACTGAAGAAATTAACACCCTAAAAAATAGATTAACTCAATTGACAAAAGAGGCCCAAAAAGCCAATGAGGAGAAGAATGCCTTCAAAAGTCGCCTTTGCCAGATGGAGAAAGAATCTCAAAAGCACTTTGAAGAGAATAATTCCATCAAAATTAGAGAGGAGCAAATGAAAGCAAATGACTTCATGAGAAATCAAGATACTATCAAACAGATCCAAAGAAATGAAAAAATAGAGGGCAATGTGAAATATCACCTTGAAAAAACCACTGACCTGGAAGACAGATCCAAGAGAGACAACTTAAAAATTATTG
>CM053581.1:377596507-377632381 GCA_028627135.1 Pseudochirops cupreus | reverse complement strand
ATAAATACAATTATAAATGAAAATACTAGTGAATATATGATTATTCATAAATACTTTATATTGTATTTATGTTACATTATACATATATATAATTTATATGTTTATTATTTATTTGAAAGCACATCGATTTCCAGATAAAATTACTAATTCATGACATATTTGATTGTTGTTTAGGCTAGTGTTTCATGGATAATTGTATCTGTAACAAAACTGACATTAAGGAATTTGATTTGGTGTGTGTGTGTGTGTGTGTGTGTGAGAGAGAGAGAGAGAGAGAGAGAGAGAGAGAGAGAGAGAGAGAGAAAGAGAGAGAGGGAGGATGTGTGTGCTTAAAAATGAATGACAGCAATGGAAGACACAGTAAGTCTTTCTCATACTACTAATATGCTAATATTTCAATTGCTTAATAATCTTGAGATTTCCTGGCTTGAATTTGCCATATAATTCCCCCCCTCCCCACTGTAAGCACCCTATGTAACTCTAAATCCCTTCTTAAAGCAGCATTATTAAATCCATCGGCCTCAGGTAGCTACAAATCATATGCCTTGAATTACGATATTCTTACTACCCCTTATCAAAGTCTTGAGCCCAATTTATGGATATTTTATAGTATTTACATTGAAATAGTACATGGTTCATGAAATTAAACATCTTGTTATTTAATAGGATAAATTTAAGTCAAAGAAATAGCAGGATTTAGGAAATAAATGTTTCTAAAAGGATATTGGAATAGATAGAAAACCAACCCAAACCTTTGTTTAATTAAATGTTTGAAGGAACTGTTAGTCTTGGAAACTATGATTTAATAGGAACTTTAAATCTAGTCTTTTCTTCATTGACCTTCAATTGTGATTATGTTAAGTTCAACTGGATACTTAGAAGTTTTTCAAAAACCTTTATATAAAAATGTATTCATTAACACATACACATTTATTAACACTGACTAAATGAACATAGTGCTAATTGCTGGGGATCCAAAGACAGAAATGAGACAACTACTTTTAAGGATCTGTATATATCTCTGCAGTACACTTGTATATAAACTGTATATATGTGTAGTTAAATATGCACACACTCACATGTCAGTTCATGTGCTCTATGTGTGCATATGTGTTACATTGTATCTGTAACAAAACAGACATTAAGGAATTACTTCTTACTCTACATTTTGGAGAATCAGTCTTGGTCAGCGGTAAGTAAGGAATTATTGGATAGAAATTAAGAGCCTTGGCATTATTATTTGCTTTAACAACTTAAAAACACAACTTATGCTGGTAGAGGCATAAAGCAATGCCTGAGAAAGTAATAAAATTAAATGGATGCAAAATTTAAGTAAGAAGAAGAGGCAGCTAGTGCTTTGGGTGAGACCCATCTCAAATGTAGTGAAATTTTTAACAGCTCTAGACATGGTTAGTGTAGGAAAGAGGATTTGACTTTGGTACTGCTTCTGGAAAGTATTTTAAATAATAGTGTCACTTAAATGGCAGGGAAAAGGCAAATGCAATGCAGATGTTTTGGTTTCTTTCCTAGTGTTTTTTGGGGAACTTAAAACATAATCACTACACCATGCCACTGTATACAAGAAATGAAAAATTCAGAGGGCCATTAAGAGGGATTGTGAATGCATACAATGCATTAGCAAAATTATGCAGCATGGATTTTTCTTAAAAAAAAGTTCATTGTTTAATGGCACTCAAATTTGCAGTGTTATCTGTCTGAGATGTTAAAGTTAGCAACTAAACCAAATGCACCTTATCTAGCTGAAGATTTGTAAAAAGGTTTTCTCTTTCCTACCACCTTCCTTCTTTGCTTAAGCATTTCATTTAGCTCACTAAACAATGAGGAAATCGCTTCACATAAAATATGCTGAACATAGGGGAAACAACAGACTGTAAGTTCCTATACCACTAAGCTGTGAAAAAGTAAGATCAAAACAGTAGAATGTATGCAATTGATTATTCTAAATGCTTTGGTTCTATTTGTGTTATTAACAACAATTAAATGGAAAGTGGCCAGAATTCTAACATCCTTGCCCCTTTCCCATCTCCACACTCTTTAGCCAAGGAAAGCAGAAAAAGAATTAATTATTGTGAGAGTCATCCCATTTTTATGAGGCATAGCGTAAATGTGTGTTGAAGGAGTTTTCCATAGTCTTTTTTTTTTAAAGAAAAAAGACTTAAAATAATCCCTTTGTGATTATCAGTTTCTTTTTTTCTGCTCATTACCTAATGTTTAGGTTTGGGGAATTCAATGATTTAAAATTCAATTACTGGAAACAGAGACTATACATACATACATATATATACACATATATATATATGTATGAAAGTATTACCATATGTGAAATTAGGTTGGGTAGCTAATTCTTTGTCTAAGATAACTTTTTTGAGAAGATTTAGGAGAATCTAATGCAAATTTACATTATATAGTCTCAACCAGGTTGTAACCACAACTAGGCAGTCCTTTTATACAACTCTAATCCATTCACTATCCCACTTATTGCTTAATTGGCATTTCTCCATTCAAAAGTGATTTAGAACATTTTTTATAAAAAATAGCTTTAATTACATTATCTGAAAACAGATTGTTCTTATTTTTGAAATCATTTGCCAATTGTGTAATTGCTGTTATTTTTTTATAAAACTGAGTCATTTATCTGTATATTTCTATATATTATCTATATATATTTGCTTCAAAATTTTCTTCACACATATTTACCTCTGTCTGTATTTCTCTCCATCTTATTTTCCTTCTCTTTATTATATTCTCTCTCTCCTTTCCCCCTGTCCCTCCTAAAAAGTGTTTTGCTACTGACTACTGCCACCCCCAATCCAACCTCCCTTCTATGAACACCTCTTTTCTTTTATCTCCTTCCCCTCTGTAATAGTAATGTAATTTTATCCCTTTGTATTGGCAAAGCTAACAGGTTCTTAGCACTTAGTAATTAATCAAGCCTCTGTTAAAGAAACGGAAGATATGAATCCCTGTTGCTGACATAATAGTAAGGGGTTGTCTGAAACAGGAAGCAGCTAAAGCTGTGTATATATAAACAGAAGCCCCCTGCTGAGTCAGACAGATCTTCTTGGAGAAAGCTTCATGGAGGCAGAAGCTGCTTCTGCTGGGGAGCCTGAAGAGGAAAGGCTCCCCAGGCTGGAGAGAATGGTTTTGATTTTGGTAACATGGGTGAAGGGATTTTGATTTTGGGAACCACCTGGAGCTTCTGCTGAGGAGCTGAGCTTCTAGAAGCTGCCAGAGATGTCCAAGGGCCAGCTGGACCTGCCACAGACTGAGAAAGCATGACTGTGCTGCTGGTACTTTGTATAAACCTGTTTGTGGCTTCGTTAAGCCTTGACTTCCTGGGAATAGAGACTGTGAAGGATTTGGGGTGGGCTGGACCCTGTGAGCTTCAGAATGGAACAGGAAGTATGTGGAGAGCTGGCCTAGGACCTCGGAGCTGTCTGCCTTTGAACCCAGGTGACAGTTTGGTGAATCCAGATAGGATCTGAGACCATGGAAGGGGATGCAGGGAATCCAAGAGACCACCCTGAGTTAAGCTGAAAGAAGACTTTACTTGGATAATACTGTGTACTGACTGAGAAATTGTCATTTCCTAGTGACCTAGGGGTGGAGGGCCTGTGTATTTTCTGTTGATTGAATATTGAATGATGAATAAATGACTGATTGAGTTAACTGAGGGTGCCCCATGAGTGGAGAACTTTGACTATTGTACTTTGTGTCCCTTGCGGAAGTCTCCTTAAATATGATTGAATGATTGAGTTGATTGAATGATTGATCAACTAAATGATTATATCTTGTTCAAAACTTTGTGACCACTATGGTGAAAACTATGTGGCCATTTTCTGTGATATGTTGTTGTGAATGCTGTATTTTGATTATCTGTGATAAGTTGTAACATTGTGAATGCTATACCATGATTTACTGTGAATGTTTTGTTCTGGTTTGTTATTGAATAAATAGAGTGTTCACTATACTATGTAATCAGAATCTGAAAAGCTCTTCACAGTAGCATTCTTCTGGAAAGCTACTCGTGCTTGGCTTTATACCCTTCTACTTTCCTGTAGGGCAAGATAGATTTCCAAACCCAACTGAGTATGTATGTTGTTCCTTCTTTGGGTCAGTTTTGATAAAGAGTAAGGTTCATGCATTGTTCAACATCTACCTCATCTTTCCCTCCACTGTAATAGCTCTTTCTTGACTCTTTTATTTAAGATAATTTACCCCAAAGTGCATCTTATCTAAAAACTGTCTGTTCATATTCTTTGACCATTTATCAAGTAAGAAATGACTTAAATACTTATAAATTTGATACCGTCCTCAATGTATTTGAAAAATGAGGCCTTTGTCAGAATCATTGGCTGTAAAATTTATTTTTCATTTTTCTGGCTTCCTTCTAATCTTGTTTGTGCTGATTTTGTTTGTGAAAAAACCTTTTTCATTTAATATAATTAGGATCATCCGTTTTGCAATTCATAATATTTTCTATCTCTTGTTTGATGATAAAATTCTTTACTTCTCCATAGATCAGAGAGGTAAACTATTCCTTGCTCTCCTAACTTGCTTAAATAAATAAATAAATAAATCAAAATTTATGTCTAAATCATGTACCCATTTTGATGTTATATTGGTATACAATATATGATATTGGTCTATGGCTACTTTCTCCAACAGTGTTTTCCAGTTTTCCCAGTAGTTTTTATCAAATAGTGTATTCTTATCCCAGAAGCTGGATTGTTTGGAGTAATAAAACAGTACATTGCTGTAATCCTTTACTACTATGTCTTATGTACCTAAACTCTTCCACTGATCCACCGCTCCGTTTCTTAGCCAGTACCAAATAGTTTGGGTGATTGATGCTTTATGATACAACTTTAGGTCTGGTATAGCTAGGCCATCTTCTTTTGCATTTTTTTCATTAATTTCCTTGATGTCCTGACCTTTTGTTTTTACAAATGAATGTTAGTATTTTTTTTCTAGCTCTAAAAAATAAATAAATACTGTTTGGTAGTTTGATTGGTGTGGCACTGAGTAAGTAAATTAATTTAAGCAGAATTGTCATGTTTATTATATTAGCTCAGCCTACATTTAGCAATTGACATTTTTCAAGTTATTTATATCTGACTTTATTTGTGTGAAAAGTGATTTGTAATTGTGTTCCTATAATTCCTGGGTTTTTTCTTCTCCTATTGCTAGAACTAACATTTCTATTGAATAATAGTGATGACAATGGTCATTCTTGTTTCACCACTGATATTGGAAATGTTTCTAGTGTATTTCTATTTCCTGTAATGCTTGCTGAAGGTTTTACATAGTTACTATTCACCATTTTAAGGAAAACTCCATTTATTGCTTTGTTCTCTAGTCTTTTCAGTAGGATAGAGTTCTATGTTTTGTCAAAAGCTTTTTTTGCATCTGTTGAGATAATCATATGATTTCTGTTGTTTTTGTTATTGATATGGTCAATTAGGCTTACAGTATTCCTAATATTGAACCAGCCCTGCATTCCTGGTGTAAATTCCACCTAGGCATAATGTATTATCATCATGATAAAGTTCTGTAAGTTTTTTACTATTATTTAATTTTTTTACACCAACATTCATTAGGGAAATTGGTCTATAATTTAGTTTCTCTGTTTTGGCTCTTCCTAGCTTAGGTATCAGCACAATATTTGTGTCATAAAAGGAATTTGATAGGATTCCTTCCTTTTCTATTTTTCCACATAGTTTATATAGTATTGGAATTACTTTCAAAAATATTTAGTAGAATTCTCTTGTAAATCCATCTGGTGCTAGAGATTTTTTTTTCCTTATGAAGTTCATTAATGGTGTGTGTTCAATTTCCTTTTTTCTAACCTGGTTTTATTTAAGTATTTTATTTCACCTTCTAGTAATCTAGGCAGTTAATATTTTTGTAAATATTCATCCATTTCCCTAGATTGTCAGATGTATTGGCATAGAATTGAGCAAAATGGCTCCTAATTATTGCTTTAATTTCCACTTCATTGATGGTGAATTCACACCCTTCATTTTTGAGACTGGAAATTTGGTTTCCTAATTTTTTTTAAATCAAATTCACCAAGATTTATCTGTTTTATCATGCTTTTTTCCATAATGCCAATTCATAGTTTTATTTAGTAGCTCAATAGTTTTCTTACTTTCAGTTTTTTAAAATCTCTCCTTTAAGTTTAAGAATTTCTAATTTTGTGTTTATTGGGGATTTTTAATTTGTTCTTTTTCTGGCTTTTTAAATTGCATTCCCAATTCTTTGATCTACTCTTTCTGTATTTTATTCATGTAAGCATTTATAGATATAAAATTTCTCCTAAGAACTGCCTTGGCTTCATCCCACAAGTTTTGGTATGTTTTCTCATTAATGTCTTTCTCTTTGAGGAAATTACTGATTTTTTTATGATTTGTTGTTTGATTCATCCATTCTTTAGTATTATTTTGTTTCCAATGAATTTTTAATCTGTCTTTCCAATGGCACCACTGAGGAAAAAGTATATTTATTTCTATCTCCAATCAATTTTCTCGAGAGATCTATCATATTTAACTTTTCTAAAATTCTATTCACTTCCTTAACTTCTTTCTTGTTTATTTTGTGGTTAAATTTATCTTGTTCTGAGAAGTGGAGGTAGAGGTACCCTACAAGTATAATTTTGCTCTCTATTTCTTCTTGTAACTCACTTAACTTTTCTTAGAATGTGGATGCTATACCACTTGGTTTATATAAGCTTGTTATTGATATTATTTCATTTTCTGTGGTACCTTTTAGGTAGAAGTAGTTTTCTTCCTTGTCTCTTTTAATTAGATCTATTTTTTTTTTCTTCAGCTGAAGTATAATATATTCAGCTCAAGTCTTTTATCTTTGTTCTGTGTGTATCCCTCTGTTTCAAATGTGTGTCTTGTAAACAACACATTGTAGGATTCTGGTTTTTAATCCACTCTGCTATCCACTTCCATTTTATGGGAATGTTCATCTCATTCACATTCACAGTTATGATTGCTAAGTGTGAATTTCTCTACATCTTATTTTCTCCATTTTTTATACTTTTCTCTCTCCTTTCACCCTTATCACCTCACAAGAGTTTTGCTTCTGACTACCACCTCCCTTAGTCTGTCCTCCCTATTATAACCTCCTCTCTCTTTACTTTTCCCTTTCCCCTCCTACTTCCTTATTGAGTAAGATAATTGTCTATACCAAACTGAGAGTGTATGTTATGTCTTCTCTGAGCAGAATCTGATGAGAGTAAAGTTCAAACAATGGTCACCCCCTTCCTTCTTTCCCTCTAGTGTAATAGGTTTTTTAAGCCTTTTCACATGATGCTAATTGCTATATTCTTCCTCCCCCTTTTGTTTTCTCCCAGTACAATCCTTTTTCTCTCCTCCCCTTTATTTATTTATATAATCACTTCAAAGTCAACTTATACCCACACCCTCTTTCTATGTGTACCCCTTCTAAGTGCCCTAATAAAGAAATAGCTCACAGGAGTTACAAGTGTCGCCTTCCAATGCAGTGATATAAACAGTTTAATCATACTGATTAATATGTTTTTCTTTCCTATTTATCTTTTCATGATTCTTTTGAGTCTTGCATTTAAAATCAAACTTTCTCTGCAGCTCTGGTCTTTACATTAGGAAAGTTTGAAACTCCCCTGTTTCATCGTATGCCCAACTTTTCCCCTGAAATAGTATGCTAAATTTTGCTGTAGGTGATTCTTGGTTATAATCCAAGCTCCTTTGTCTTCTGTCATATCACATTCCAAGTTCTCCATTCCCTTAATTCAGAAGCTGCTAAATTCTGTGTACTCCTGCCTGTGGTTCCTTGCTATCCGAATTGTTTCTTTCTGGCTGCTTGCAGTATTTTCTACTTGACCGGATAATACTGAAATTTGCCTACAATATTCCTTGGAGTTTTTATTTTGAGATCTCTTTCAGAAGGTGATTTGTGAATTCTTTCAATGATTATTTTACCCGCTGCTTCTAGGATATCAGGGCAGGTTATTATTTGTATTTTTTATAATTTCTTGAAAGATACTCTCCAGGTCCTTTTTTTGATCATGGCTTTTGAATAGCCCAATAATTGTTAAATTATCCCTCCTGAATCTCTTTCCAGATAAGTTGTTTCTTCCAATGAGGTATTTTAAATTTTCTTCTATTTTTTTCATTATTTTGATTCTGTTTAACTAACTATTGATGTGTTATAGTCATTAACTTCCACTTGCCCAATCATAAATTTAAGGAACAATTTTCTTCAGTTAGCTTTTGTACCTCCTTTTCCATTTTGCCAGTTCTACTTTTAAAGGAGTTGTTTCCTTCAATGGATTTTTTTCCCTCATTTGACCAATTCTATTTTTTAAAGAGTTGTTTTCTTTGGTCAATTTTTGTCCTTCCTTTTCCAAGCTTTGGAATCCTTTTTTTCATATTTTTTTTGCATAGCTCTCATTCCTTTTTCCATTTTTTTCCTGCCCTCTCCTACTTGATGTTTAATTTCCTTTTTGAGCTCTACCAAGAGAACTTTTTTGGACTTGAGACTGATTCATATCCCTCTTTGACCCTTGCATGTAGTCAGTTTGACATTGTTGCCCTCTTCTGAGTTTGTGTTTGGATATTCCATATTGCCATAATAGCTGTCTATTTTCTTGGCTCTTTTTTTGTTTGTTTGTTTGTTTTTGTTAAATTATTAAAGTTGAACTCTGCTTCTGGGGTGCAGAGGGCACTGTCCCAAGCTTCTTGCACTGGAGGCCAGGGATTTTGTCACTAGTTTTCCATAAGGGCTTCTGGGACTGGCAGTTTGTCCACTGTGCTAATGTGACCTGGTCTAGGCTTAACCTGTTGCTCCCCGGGTACCAGGCCTGGCAGTTTGTCTGCTGTGGTGGGGCTGAAAGCGTCATAGCTGGCCTGCTGTTACATTCGACTACTGAACTGGACTGTGGGTTCTTGGTTGCTTATTTGTGCTGTGACTAATAGCCCCTGGCTTGTTTGGACAGTTCCAGTGCTGATCTCTACTCTCCTTTTACCCAGCTGAAACAAACCTTTCCTGAAGGACTTGTGAGGTATCTTGGCCTGGAAAATTGTTACACTCCATCTTTTTGCAGATTCTGTCACTCCATAATTCTTTAAGAGGCTTGATTTAATGCTGTTTCTGAGGGAAAATGGGGAGAACTCGGGTAACTGTCAGGCTTCTGTCTGTCGTCATGGCTTCTCCTGTATTTTCATATTTTAACACTTACAAAGAACTCTACTTATAAAAAGTTTATGAAGGAGGTAGTACTGATCAGATTTTCACACTGTTACCTTTTAGTTTTTTCCCTACCTATTAGACCATTCTTCACAGTCACCTTTGCTAGATTCTCCATCCTGGCAGTACCCACCAACCTTGGCTGATGACCAAGGCTCTGTTCTACAACCTCTTTTCTACTTCCTTTATACTATTACCCTTGATAATATCATTAGCTCTGGTGGATTCATTTGTCATTTCTACTTAGATGATTCTTGAATCTATTTATCCCTAATCTGTGACTCATCTCCAACTGCCTATTGGACAGTATAAATTAGAGATCTCATAAATGTCTTAAACTTAGTATGTCTGAAAGTGAACTCATTATCTTTTCCTAAAAATTGCCCATTCTTCCTAACCTCCTTATTATTATCTGGGATACCATCATACTCCAATCACACAGCTTCACAGCCTAGCTTCATTCCCAAATTCTTGCTCTTACCACCTTACCATACATGTCCAGTCTTTTGCCAAGGTCTATCCATTCTCTTCTCTGACACTCTACTGTAGATTCACATTACTCTATACTAGATTATTGCAGTAGCCTTCTGATGGGTCCAACTACCTCATTTTCCCCCCCTCCATTTAACTGTCAAAGTGTTCTTCTTGAAATTTAGGTCTGATGTTGTCACATCACTCCCCACTTACTAAAGACTCTAGTTACTCTTTTCCCTGTAGTTTCACATATAAAATCCTGTTTGGAATTTTACAGTTTTTTTTTGTTTTTTGTTTTTTGCTGGTTTTTTTTTTTTACAACATTGCCTCTTCCTACTTATCTGGGCTTCTTACACTTACTTTCCTCTATTTATTCCATGATGCAGAGACACTAGCCTTTTTTGTGTTATTTAATCTCTTGCTTCTGTGTTGTTTTTTTTTTACCTGCTCTCCCATACCACGAATTCTTTTCCATCTCATCTCTGTCTACTGATTTCTCTGATTTCCCCAGACTCTTAGTACCTCCTTTGGTGATACATCTCGCAGTGTTATCTCTCTGTCAAAGTGTGCGAAATTTTCTTCTTTTCTTAGAAAAATACCAGGCAATTCATGATGGAAGAATTCATGATTTCCCAAATTGTATGATAATGTTCTTGTTAATCCATAATTCCTCCAATATTCACTATTTGCATGTTCTTCATTTTTGATGATTTGTTGGATACGAGGTAAAACCAAAGGTTGTATTTGTCTTGCATATTATTATGATTAAGGATTTTAGCAATGTAGCTGATGGTTGATAGGAGTGTACTTAAAAAAAAAATGTTTGTTCATTGACTATGGTGATGATAGCTATAACTAGTATTTTATAGACTTTTAAGGTTTTCAAATTCCTTTACAAACAATCTTATTTGAGCCTCATAAAAGCAAAACAAAGCAAAAACTAAACTCAGGGAGATAGGTGCTATTGTTATCCCTATTTTGCAGATGAGGGGAACTGATAGAAATTTCAAGTAATTTTGTCCAAGTTCACACAGCCAATAATGCTGTATGAAACCAAATTTGAAATCAGGTCGATCTTGATTCCAAGTCCTTATTTCTATCTACTGTGCTACCTAGCTGTCCCCACCATTATTGATATCATTACTTCCCTCATCCATTGGGCAATGAATCTTAGTCTTATGGATGTCTTTGTATAAGTTTGGTGTTGGATATGTCTAAGAAAGCAAATTTCTTAGAGAAATTATAGCATAGTGGATGAAACAATGGGTATGGAGTCAGAGGATATGGGTCCATATATTCCCTCTGCTTCTATCTTGGACAAAGTCACTTAATGTTTTTGTGTCTTAGTTTATTTATCTGCTAAATAAAAGGTTGAGATTATATGACGTTTAATAGCATATCTGACTCTAGAGATACGAACCTAAAATTTTCACAACTACATTATATTGTTTAGCTTCATATAGTTTACATTTTTAATTGAAGTTTACAAGGAAATATTACTTCCTTACATTTTTGTGACTCTTATTCATATCCTGTTTTTAGTCAAATTGAAATGTCCTAATTCATTCTTGTCTCTATTTGTTTCTCAATACCTAGAATTCACTTTTTAAATTTTTTTATATATATTTGTATATTGGTTCAATTCTTAACATATTCAAAATCAGAGGGAATATGGGTAGTAATAACTCTTTGTGCCTCTGTTATCACACTTTAAAATTGTAGTATGTATTTTAGTTATTGATGCATATATTTTCTTTTCTCTCTGCTATAAGTTTCATGAGTCAGAGAGTAAATCTTAGCTTTCTTTGTATCCCCTACAATGACTGTCATAATGACTGTTATCTGTTTGTGTATGATAGGTGTTGGATGAATATGCGTTCAGGTAAATTGAATGGAATTGCAAGGCATTCTATTTGGCTTTGCACCTTTCCATGACCTTATAAAAACTTGTGATTTCTTCCATGGTGTTAAAATCTTTCAAGCAAGCCATATTATTTATATTCTTGACATGATAAAAAATTCCTCTTTTTTAATTTTAATTTTTAAGTTCTTGTGAGACTGTCTGCAAGAAATCTATTCATCTTAAGATCCAGTTGTATTTTGACATTCATTAAGCAAATTGACAAGAGATTTAACACATTTCTTAATTATGAAGACTGATAATACTAAGTTATAACAAATCATACAATATTATTTTTTAAATGGGTTCTCACCTGTTAAGCAGGAAAAAATTAAATAAATCAATAAAGGCAGAAAAATTGTTACATTAACTGATCTCTCTATCTCACTCTAATTTCCTTGAGTAGTTCCAGTGATAAATTGCATTCTAAGCAATTGGACCAATAATAACATAGCATGAGATTATAGAAAAATGCCAAAAGTGTCTTTTTTGTGTGTGAATGTGTATGTGTGTATGTATGTATGTATGCACATATATATACATACATATCTATAAACCTAATTATACCTACATATGTACACACTTGCATTTATTATCACAAGATTGTAGAAAACTTTATAAAGTGCTGGTTATTTTTATACACACACACACACACACATATGCATGCATTGTATATGTATATATTTCACTCTACACCTCAGTAAAACTATAGCTTTACACTTCTAATCACAGGAACCTAGAAACTATCTTTTCTCAAATCTTAAACTAGCAAGTGAGGAAACCAAGGGAGTTTAAGTTAATTGACCAAAGACCAAAACTGTGGTACTGGAAAAACCTCCACAAATTCTCAGGTCTTTGGACAATAAGACTAATATCTTTACTTATAAATATTTTAAATGCCTTGTATTTATGATAATGTAAGTCAAAGTATTAACAGTTTTGTTCATTTGTTCAAGAATCCAGAAGTAGATTTTGTTTTTATATATTGGCTTGAACAATCTAAACCAATTTTCATCATTTTTTTTTTTTAGTCTAAGGACACTTTTATACTCTGAATTATTTAGGATGAGAATCATAATAATAGGTTCTTTTTTTTTTCTCTTGGTGAGCAACAGATCTCAGAAAAGGAGGTAGTAATGATTATTGTGACTAGATTAAGGGAATGGCTTGCAGTAATTAATAGGATTGCTCTAGTTTTAAAAATGATTTCTTCCTTAAGAATAGTCCTTAGAAAGAAGTTTACTAATCTTCTTGGAGAACTCAGGATCCAGGTAAAATTAAAACCTGTGGAGGCTTTGTGTGGAGACAAACCAGGTTAGGTTGAAGGCATAACACCTAAGGGCTTGTACACACACCAGAATACAGGGATAGACCAGTATCTAGGTTGCTCACACCAGAGCAACAACAAGAAACAGGGTTCCAGATCAGTGCACAGTGCAAGACCCAGGTAGACTTTCCAATCCACTTCAAGAGAAAGTGCTGTCATGTGATCATATAACATTCTAGTTGGTTATAATACTCAGGTATTCTGTACCAAGAAAAAACAGAAACTTAGAAACCTGTGCCCAATCTGAAGGTCATTTATAACACTCCAAAATGACAGCAAGAGAAAGGGTAAAGACCTAGACAGAACCTAGGGAGAAAACATGCTTGAGATCATGCAGGAAGCTTAATAACAGTGAAATTCACAACATTTTGGTAGAGGGTCTTCTAAGGTCATGTTGAAGACTGTATCCAATTCCAGATAGAAGTATAAGGAAGGAGAGCTAGTGATATTACTACTAGACCTTTATCCAAAAAGGTCAAATGCAAGAATTATGTGCAAAAATATTTGTAATATTTGTAAGTTATTTTATATCAAAAGACTATAAACTGATGCAGTTCCAATTAGTTGAGAAATTGATATTATAAATGTAATGTGATATTATTTCATGGTAATAAATGACAAGAAGGGTAGTTTTAGTGACAGCTATGGCATATGCACTGATGCAGTGAACTGGTAAGAAGAATTGTAATAAATGCATATAGAATATAAATATCTTATATTTAATGCCTTATATATAATATAATTCTACATCTCACATATATGTATATTATAATATATAACAACAGTATAAAGAAAAAAAAACACCTTTAAAGACTTAAGAACTCTGATCAGAGTTCACAATGTAAAAACTAACCACAATCCCAGAGAACCAAGGGGAGAAGTTTGCCATCCATCTTCTGACCAAGGGGTGATATACTTAAGGTACAAAATGCATCATATTTTCAGTCGTGATGAATGTGATAATTTGTTTTAAACAAATATGCATAGTAGTTACAAGAGTTTGATTTCCCTTTTTGTTTTTCTAGTTGGTAAAGAGAGGTGAAAGTAAGTATATGTTAGTGTAATAGTAATATAATTGGATCACTTTGTATTAAAAAGCTAAGAGGTATTTAGCACCTAGTTCAAATTAAGCCTCTGTTAAAGAAACAGAAGGTATGAACCCCTATTACTGATGTAATAGGAAGGGCATGAAAAGGGAGGAGCAATACTGTATATAAGGAAAAGCCTCAGAGAGGGAAAGTCAGAACTTCTTGAGATAAACTTCATGGAGGCAGAAGCAGCTGCTGCCAGGGAGTCTGAAGAGGAAAGGCCCAGGCTGGAGAGAATGACTTTGATTTTGGGAACTTGGGTGAAGTGATTTTGATTGCTGGAACCAGAAAGAACTTCTGCTGGGGAGCTACCAGCTTCTCCTGGAAGCTGCCAAAGACTTCCAAGGACCAGCTGGAGCTGCCACAGACTGAGGAAGCATGACTGTGCCTCTGGTACATTGCATGAACCTGTTTGTGGCTTTGCTAAGCCTTGATTTCCCAGGAACAGAGGCTGTGAAGGATTTAAAGTGGACTGGACACTGTGAGCTTCAGCATGGTAAAGGAACTGCATGGAGTGCTGGACAAGGAACTGGGAACTGTTTGCCACTGAATCCAGGTGACAGTTTGGTGAATCCAGGTAGGAGCTGTGATGATGGAAGGGGATACAGGGAATCTGACAGCCTACCTCAGGTGAAGATGAAAAGACCTTTCCATGAATACTGAGTAGTGACTGATCCTGATGTGTGGTTTTGCTTTGGGACTCACTTTGGGAAGAGTTATATGATATGAACAGATGAGACTCTGGGCAACAGTTGAGTCCCCAGCTTTGAAAACCCAGATGTTGGTGCTTCCCTCTCTGGTAACTAACTAGGTATGGATATAATGGTCAGATAGCTGGAAGCCCTGTCTGCTGAACTGTGTAATGTGTTTGTGTTTGTACTTTGTGATTGAATTAAGGACTCTGTGATTTACTAAATGAATGTACTACCCAGGGGTGGAGTACTTTGACTTTTATATTTTGTGTCCCTTAAGGAGGCAAGGCTCCTTAAGAATAATTGAATGATTGAGTTGGTTGAATGATTGAGTTACTAAGTGATTGATTGACTAAATGATTGTACTTTGTTCAAAACCAAGTGACTACTGTGGTGAAAACTATGTGATGATTTTTGTGATAAGTTGTAAATGTTGTATTTTGATTTTCTGTGATAAGTTGTAACATTGTGAATGCTGTACCTTGATTTTCTGTTAATGTTTTGCCCTGGTTTGTAATTGAATATATACAGTGTAGAACTCTGCTTCCAGAATGGAGAGAGCTTTGTCCCAAATTGCTGGGGTTTTCACAGCTGTTGGAGCTATTAGGAGGGCACTGTCTCTACAGCCCTCACAAGCACTGGCTCACTGGTCACACAATCCAGGATAACCACCCAAGACCATGTTCCAGATCTAAACAGGTTAAAGCAAGAGCAATTACCCTCTGAATGGTTACTTGTTTCCTCTACAATCTGTAGGCCAGGAGCTCCTGAGGCAGCCATGTGGTACAGCCATATACCTCTTCCCTTTCTTGCCCTGGGGGCAGCAGCCAGACCTTCTTCCCACTCCCTCCCCCCCCCCCATTCCCACAAAGTTCCACACTGACCTTTTACTTTGTCTTTGGCATTTATGATTTGAGAAGTCTGTAAGCTGCCACATCTGCTGGTTATTCACTCTCCTGAAGTCTGCTCTGGACGCTGCTGGTTGGTGTGCCCTGGGGCTGGAACTGCATGGCTCCTACAGGACTGTGCTCAGCTCCCAACATGCTGCAGTAGACCTTTCCTGTTTGCTTACCAGCTGTTTTCAGCGGGAGATTTGTTTCTCTCTGTCACTTTGTGAGTTCTGTAACTTTAAAATTTGTTTAGAGACATGTTTTACAGGTATTAGAATTGTTTGCACCTGGAAGCCACACCGAGTTTGTGCTTCTACTCCACCATCTTGGCTCTGCCCCTGACTAATATTTAATGTGAAGGTATTTGTAGATCCTATGTCTGACTACATGCTGCCATGGGTGGGGGAAAGGAGAGGGAGGAAGAGAAAATTTGAAACTCAGGGTATTGTGGAACTGAATGTTATCAACTAAAAGTAAACAAATAAATTAATAAAAAAAAAATAAAATGGAGAATTCTTATGTCCTCAAACTTCAGCTTATTTCTCATTAATGTACCAGATGCATTCCTGCTTCCAGATCTGCTTTCATGATCATCCTTCAGGGAAGTCACTCTTATGAAGAAATGGCCAGCCATCTCCAGCAACTCTTAACTAAATGCTAAACACAGAGAAGGAAAACCATCCCATCCAAAGTAGCAAAATGTTCTTGAGGGAAAGGTTGCAGGCAATATGAACTAAGGAAGCCAAGCCACCAAATCCTCCTTCACTGCCATCTCTTTTTAGATTGGATTGGGAATACACTAGAACACAAAAGTCTTGGGAATAGCAGTGTCTCCCAAACCACCAGACTTATCTCCAACCCAGCCTCCATGGCCACTGGTGAAGAGAGAAATCATTGTGGAGAAGAGGTCAACGTCACTTCTCACCTACAGAAACAACTATTGAACAATTGCCAATATTCCCCCTTCTAGCTCAGCCCTCGTGGCCATGTTTGAGAGACAGGAATCCTATGAAGCAAAGGCCAGCCATCCTGAACAACTTCCAACCACTGCCATGCACAACCACTCTAACTGAAGCAGCAAGGCATTCTGAGAGAAAGAGAGGATACAGTGTATGCCAGGCAAGTCAAACTACCACTACAACCTTAACCGCAATTTCCCCTCAGACCCTGATTGGGACACCCCAGGAGCCCAACTACAAGAGCTCATTACATGGCATTACAATATAAGGAATGATGAAATTAAATAAAAATAATAAAGAAATAAATATCAGTTTTGCTACTGCACTCTAAGGATAATGGAAACGTATGACTTTCAACTTCCCAAAGAGAGAGATCTTTAGTAACTTTGGAGAAAACAGTGTGATTAAATGATGAGATCAGAAGCTAGACTGCTCAGAATTAAGAAGAAAGTAAATACAATACCCATTCATAGCAAAAGCATTAGAGAGTATAAGAACAAATGGAAGTTTCCTTAAAATTATAAGCAATATCTATCTAAAATTATCAGAAAGCTTTATTTGTAATGAGGTTAAGTTAGAAAAAGATCTGAAGTGAAGCAGGGATGACTTTTACCACCACTTTTATTCAATATTGTATTAAAATCCAAGGTACAGGTATAAGACAAGAAAAAAGAAATTGAAGGAACTAGAGTATACAATGAGGAAGAAAAACTGTAATTCTTTGCAGATGATATGATGGTAAACTTAGAGAATCTTAGAGTATGAGATAAAAAAATACTTGTTGAAATAATAACTTCAACAAAATTTAATGCTGTATCTGAAGTTAGATTACACAGTGTTGGAGTATTGGGATGTGAAAACTCCTTACTTATTTTCTTCCTTTTAATAAAAAAACTGAAATGGACAAGGGAGGTTCTAAGGGAGGTATTCTTTTAATAAATATAGGTCTATTTCAATATAGTTGTTCTTTTTAAAAATAGTCTCATGTATTTTTAGTGTATTCACAAAACGTCCTGAAAGGAGTAAATAGAATTCACCAGACTGACAAAAGGGGTTCATAACATGTACACACACACACACATACACACACATACACTCACATACACACCAATATATACACAAATACTGACACACATACACAGAAACATGCACACATATGTTAACAACCCCTAGGGGAAGAAAAATAAAAGATAATAATTTGGACAAACTTCTCAGTATTAGTTTTGTAGACCTATCATCTAATTCATGGAAAACACCAAGTTATGGCTTTTGTTGTTGTTGAGTAATTTCAGTTATATCTGATTATTCATGACTTCTTTTATGTTCATGATTCTCTGGGCAAAGATACTGGAGTGGTTTGACATTTCCTTCTCTAGATCATTTTACAAATGAGGAAAATGAGACAACAAGGTTAAGTGACTTACCCAGGGTCACACAGCTAAAGAAGTATCTGAGGCCAGATTTTTTTCATTTCAGGTTTTACTGACTCCAAGCCCAGCACTCCATCCACTGTGCCACTGAGCAGCCCAGGCTGTGCTGTAGGGAGAACACACTTCCTATAGAAATAAGCATTGTTAGAAACAAACCAAGCTTCCTCTGTACCTGTGGTAAACTAAGAGAATGACTTAAAGACTATCAGTAGTATTGAGTTCATTATGTCTTCTGTGTACTTAATATTCTCTGAATGGCCTGAAGGATTTAATGTGACTCACCATAGGTACCACTTTTCCCTTGTTTTTGTCTAGAAAGTCTGTTGCAAATATTAAAGCCTACTACAAACATGAGCTATCATTTTTCCAGAGCAAAGTGTGATACAAAGAATACTAATTTTGTGGTGTGCTTATGTGATTCTGTACCATGGTTTACTTCGCTGTGCCTTGGTTTTCCCATGTGTAAAAGCATTGTGGTGGACTAGATGATTTGTATGGTCCTTTAGAGCTCCAAATCAACCAATTCTTAATTATTTTTTAAGCAGCTACTATGTGTCAGGGACTGTTATAAGAGCTGGGGAAGCAAAAAGAGGCAAAAGACAAGTCTATGCCCTCAAGGAGCTTACAATCCAATATTATGCCACTATGATTATTTTACAATTTGAAACATTGGCAGAGAGTAATATGTCCTGGAGCAACCTAATCTGATATACTTTTCTTTAAAGTGCATTAGTGAGGGGCAGCTAGGGGGCAGAGCAGGTAGAGTGCTGGGCCTGGTGTTAGGAAGACTCATCTTCTTGACTTCAAATCTGGTCTCAGACACGTACTAGCTGTGTGACCCTGGATAAGTCACTTGAGCCTATTTGGCTTAGTTTTCTCACCTCTAAAATATTTTAAAGAAGGAAATGGCAAACCACTCTTGCATCTTTGACAAGAGAACACCAAATGTTTTCACAAAAGCAAGACATGACTGAAAAAACTGAAAAACAAACATTAGTGATGGCATATTAGAGGCAGTAGTCAAGTTGAACTTTCTCAACATTTGCCTCCAAACAACTCTAAAATAACAGCTCAGATCAGTTTTTGGAGTTGTAGAGCCAACAACATGGCATGATTATATAGTTTTCCACTCCAGGAAAACATAAAAAATCAGCGGGAAAGGTCTGTGATGCCAGGGTGCAGGCTAGCCCATAGCACAAATGCAGGGTGACAGCAATAGTGGCCAAAGCAGCATCTTCAGGAGCTTTTAACACAGAGATGGTAGGAGGGTCAGACAACCATTAAGAAAGAGATTACAGCTACATGGCACAGTGAATAGAGTACCAGCCCTGAAGTCAGAAGGACCTGCATTCAAATCTGTCCTCAGACACTTAAAAAAATCTTACTAGTTGTGTTACCTTGGTTAAGTCACTTAACCCCAATTGCCCTGCCTTCCACTCTCAAAAAAAGAAAACAGAGTGAGAGAGAGAGAGAGAGAGAGAGAAATTATAAGGCACTTTTTCCTGGCACTGGGTTCAGCTGGTGCTGATTAACAACTCTATTGCCCCTCATAGTTCTGGGTCACAGTTACAGATCAGGATGGAACTCTTGTGGTTGATCACAAAGGAGCAGGGGCACTAATAGGGCACAGTTCCATGGTCCCATTTCACAGTCTTCCTAAAACATTGGTCTAATTATATTATCCTCTATCCAGTAAAAATAGAGGTAATTAAGTGGCACAATATATAGAACACAGAATTTGGAGTCAGGAATACCTGAATTTAAATCCATTTTCAGGCACGTAATAGATGTGTGAGTCAAAGCAAATCACTTAACCTGTGTCTGCCTCAGTCTCTTCATCTGTAAAATGGGGATAATAATGTTTACTTCCCAGGGGTTTTGTAACATAAAATGAAAATATAAGTGCTTTGCAAACTTTGAAGTTCTTTATAAGTACTACTACTATGACTACTACTACTGTTAATAATAATAATAACAATAATAACAATAATAATAAAATGATCATCATTATCAACGCCAAAGGATCCTTATTACCTCCACAATAAATATAAGATTCTTTTTTGTTAGACTTCTAAAATCTTGCATGAACTGGAGCCTTATCAGAATTATTAAATCTTATTCCTTTCCACATAGTCAAAGATCCATTATCAGTTGAACATGACCCGCCATCTTCTGATTCCATGTATTTATACTCATTATTCCTGTGACATTGGGTATAACTAGATGAATGTCACCAGAATGATGAAGAACTTGAAACAAAGACACAATAAAATCATTTGGGTAAACTGATGATATTTAGTCTTGGGGAGGAGGGGAAAGGGGGAGAGTTACAGGGAGGATATGAGAGAATTTTTTCTTCAAATACATGAAAATAACATGAAGAAGAAGCTTTTCTTATAACAATAGCTGGAATATTAGGAGGTAGATTCAGCTCTATGAAAGAATTTCCTAACTCAGTTGTCCTAAAATGTCCCCTACTTTGGGGGACATGAAAAGTTCCCCAGTAGTGAAGGGATTTTTTTTTTTCCTTTTTGGAGGGGGGGAAGGTAGGGCAATTGGGGTTAAGTGACTTGCCAAGGTCACATGGCTAATTTTGTGTTAACTGTCTGAGACCGGACTGGAACTCAAGTCCTCCTGATTCCAGGACAGGTGCTGTATTCACTGCAACACCTAGGCACTCCCAGAACTGAAGGAATTTAAGAAGAAATCAGATGTTGATTCAGTAAGCATTTTTTAAGCAACTACTGTATGCTAGAAACTGTGCTAAATGTTCTGAATATATTGACAAAATTGAAAGGAATCACTACCTTAGAAAAGAAACTTAAATTTTATTACAGGGAAACAAAAACATGGATGAATAAATATAAAATATACACAAAATAATCCCTTGGGAAAAGAAACTAATAACTGGTGTCTGTGGGGGGAGCGAATAAGGGGAGGTGAGATTTGGCCTTTTGTGGGAGGTTGTGCTTGAAGATAGATGGGGTTTTTACAAGGTGAAGGTGAGATTGGAGTACAGTCTTGACATAAGGAACAGTCTGTATAAAAGCAATGAGAATAATGTACAGTAAGCTTAGAAAGGTATATAGCAGCAAAATTTGTTACATTTTTTCCTACTGTGACAATTGAAAACATTTTTTCATAGATATTTATAGTTCAAATTTCTTCCTTTATAAAATGTCCATTGATAATCTAACTAGTTTTATATAGGGAATTGTTTCTTTTTATATTAAAATTATCTGTTTTATTTTTGTAAATTACTACCTTTTTGGGTAAAGAGTCCATGCTTAACATACCTTAAAAGTTAAATGATCTGTTCTCTCTCTGTGTCTCTGTCTCTCCTCCCTCACTCCTCTTTCTCTCCTTCCTTCCCTATCTCTCATATAAGCCTTAGTATTTAGGTTATATATCCATTTTGAATTCATTGTGCTATATATTAGAGAATATTGATCTAAACTTAATTTCTGCAGTACTGCTTTTTAGTTTTCACAAAAATTCTTGTCAAAATGGGAATTTCTTCTAAAAGTAATTTATATTTCCAAATTTATTGAATACTGAGTTATTGACTTCTACTGAGTCTGTTTTTTTTTCTTTGTCTAATCTGCTTCACTAATCTAGTTCTCAATATCTTGTAACCATTACAAATAATTTTGATAGTTCTTTCTTCATTATATAATTTGGCTTCTAGAAGAACCATTCCCCCCCTTATTTCTAATATTTTCCATTAATTTTCTTGATATCCTAGATCTCTTGGTTATCCAGAAGTTTTGTCTTTTTTTTTCTCCTATACAATTAATTGTATTTTTCTACATCTTGTCCATAAGAGGTTTTTTTTTTGTTGTTTTTTTTGGTTTTTTGGTTTTTGGAATTTGCAGATTATAAGTGATTTGAAGTGCTTTGAAGAAAGTGAGTAATCTGTCCATGTGACCCAAAGTCCCAACATTAACCTTTAGTCAGTCCATCAATCAAATATTTACTAAATGTTAGTATTTGCTAGACACTATTATCTGACCCGGATTTCTTTTGTTTTTCATTTTGGAAGCTTACATATGACAATTTGATTTTTATTTATGAGACTGAATTATTTCAGAATCTCTTGTTAGTATGGTCATGTGATTTTGTACATAGGTATCAATTGGATTCCATTTTGCTATTCTGTGTAAAGATATTCTGATTAAAAAGTATTTCTGCTCAAGTATGGTCTTAAAAACTTTTATATTGGTTAGGAAACTGGGGAAGATACAGTGTGGGGTAGAGAAGAAAACTGGGGTGATGGAGGGAAAGAACTCAATTCTTATGGAATAAGTTAATCACATGGATCAAGTTAGCCTCATATATTCCAAATGATTTTGTCATTTCCCTGCCTGTTGACAAGAAGGAAATCTCTAATTTTGTTTGAAATGAGTTGCTTTATGTTGACCTGCATTTAGTTCTAACTCAGCAGAAATTACTCTCTTTAGAAAATTGGTCATTTGAGAGGTGGGCAAAGAAAAAGCCCTTTTGACATAATACGGTTCCTTTGGAAATGATCAGACAAAAAGAAAAACAAAGTAGAAAGTAAATAACTGATAAAGGCAAGAGAGAGAGAGAGACAGAAAGAAGGAGAGAGAGAGAGAGAAATGAGAGGTTCAGTTTTTCATTTCTTTTACAACCTTCTAGTTCTCTTCCTTTGAAATCAATGAGAATCTTTAATGCCAGGGAGATCTGCACAGGGCCAAGAGAAATGAAAGTCTGATCCACAAAGACTGGTATTCAATAAAAGATTCAATCCAATGTGCGTGTGTGTGTGTGTGTGTGTGTGTGTGTGTGTGTGTGTGTGTGGTGCTTTTCTCCTGGCTGACATTTCTAGTGGGATTAGTAATTTTACAAAAGCAGTACTCTTGTTAAATATAGGTGGTATTACATACTTAGGGCTAAATTTTGCGTTGTCTACATTTTGTAATTCAATCATGTTCATGGAATCATACTTTAGACATGATACATTAGTAGGGTAATATGTTCTTAGCCAGAACGTGAATCACTGCTGCTGCTGCTGCTCTTCTCTGCTTGTCATTTCCCCGTTTTAGATCCATGGTTAACCAACTGTCATTTTCCTTTTTTTTTCCCCCCGGAGTTTATTTATTTTTAGTTTTCAACATTAATTTCCATAAGGCTTTGAGTTCCAAATTTTCTCCCCACTTCTCTCCTATCCCCAAGATGGCAAGCGCACTGAACACCCCTTCCCCCAATCTGTTCTCTCTTATGTCCTCATTCCCCACCTCCCAACTTTCTAGTAGGGTGATATGGATTTCTATCCCCAGTGCCTGTATATCTTATTTCCCAGTTGCATGGAAAAACAGTTTTTAACAGAAAACTTTGTGTTCCAAATTCTTTCTCTACTTCTCTCCTCACCCACCCCTCACTGGGAAGACAAGAAATTCAGTATACGTTATACATAAGTAGTAATGCAAAACATTTCCATAAGTAGTCATATTCTAAAAGACTAACTGTATTTCCCTCCATCCTGTCCCAGTACCCGTTTATTCTATTTTCTCCTTTGACCCTTTCCCTTTTCAAAAGTATTTGCTTCTGACTACCCTCTTTCCTAATCTGTCCTCTCTACTATCATCACCAGTTCCTTTCATTCCCTCCCCTTATCCTCTTGCCTCCTAGTTTCCTGTAGGGTAAGATACCTAATTGAGTGTGTATGTTATTGCCACCTTAAGCCAAGTTCAATGAGAGTAATATTGACATTCCCTTTCACCTCCCTGCTCTTCCCCACCATTGTAACAACTGTCTCTTGACTCTTCTATGTGAGATAATTTACCCTAATCTATCTCTCCCTTTCTCTTTCTCCCAATACATTCCTCCCTCACCTCTTCACTTTATTTTTTAGATATCATCCCTTCATATTCAACTCACCCTGTGCCCTATGTCTATCAATACATATACACACATATATACAAACATATACATATATACATGTACACCTACCTATATATGCACACATGTATATGCATACATATGTATATGCATACATATTTGTATATATACACATGTACAAACATATATGTTTGTGTGCATATATAATATATACATATATACCTAAACACATACGCACATACATATATGTATATACATACACATATGCACACATACACTCATCCATGTATACACATATATATGTATGTGTGTGTGTTTAATACCTTTAACTATCCTAATACTGAGAAAAGTCTCATGCATTACAAATATTGTCTTTCCATGTAGAAATGTAAACAGTTAAACTTTAATAATTTCCTTATGATTTCTCTTTCCTGTTTACCTTTTCATACTTCTTTTGCTTCTTGCATTTGAAAGTCAAATTTTTGATTCAGATCTGGTCTTTTCATCAAGAATGCTTGAAAGTCCTTTATTTCATTTAATGTCCATATTTTTTCCCCAAACAAAAATTGTTTCTCCCTGACTACTTCTAATGTTTTCTCCATAATCTGGGAACTCTGGAATTTGGCTATAAGGTTGCTAGGAGTTTTCTTTTTGGAATCTTTTTCAAGAGGTAATTGGTGAATTCTTTCAATTTCTATTTTGCCCTCTGGTTCTAGAATATCAGGGTAGTTTTCCTTGATAATTTCTTGAAAGATGATGTCTAGGCTCTTTTTTTGATCATGGCTTTCAGGTAGTCCAATAATTTTTAAATTGTCTCTCCTGGATCTATATTACAGGCTAGTAGTTTTTCCAGTGAGATATTTCACATTTCCTTTTATTTTTCTTTCTTTTAGATCTGTTTTATAATGTGTTGATTTCTCATAAAGTCATTAACTTCTATTTGCTCCAACCTAATTTTGAAAGAATCATTTTCTTCAGTGAACTTTTGAACTTCATTTACCATCTGACCAAATCTGCTTTTTAAAGTGTTCTTCTCCTCATTGGATTTTTTGGCCTCTTCTGCCATTTGAGTCAGTCTATTTTTTTAGGTGTAATTTTCTTCAGTATTTTTCGGGTCTCCTTTAGCAAGCTGTTGAGTCATTTTTCATGACTTTTGTGCATCATTCTCATTTCTCTTACCAATTTTTCCTCTGCTTCTCTGACTTGATTTTCAAAATCCTTCTTGAGCTCCTCCATGGCTTGTGACCAATTCAAATTTTTCTTGGAGACTTTTGATTCAGGAGTTTTGACTTTGTTGTCTTCTTCTAGTTCTATGTTTTGATCTTCTTTGTCACCATAGAATAATTCTATAGCAATTTCTCTTCCTCTGTTTTCTCATTTTACCAGCCAATTACTTGACTTTTGAGCTCTTTGCCAAGGTAGAACTCTGCTTCCAGAATTGAGAGTGCTGTGTCCCAAATATCTGGGGTTTTGTGCAGCTGTTATCAGAGCTTCTTCTAGGCACCTGACTCAGACCTGTGAGGAGCAGTCCCACTCCAAGCCACTACAAGCTGTGCCATGGCAGCTCTTCTCACTCCAGGGCTGCCACCCGAGACTGGGACTCAGATTCAAGCAGGGCAAAGCAAGATCTCAGTGCCAGCAAAGAAATTCCTGCAATTGCCCTCTCATCAGCTGCTTGTTCTGTCCACCATCTGTGGGACTGGAGCTCTGGAAGCTTAGTAGCTGCAGCTGCCACTACTCTCACCACCCTGGGGGCAGGGGCCAGACCATGCTCTTCTCTCACCCAGGTCCAACAGGGTTCCCCATTGACCTTTTACTTTCTCTTTGGCATTTATGGTTTGAAGAGTCTGGAAACCACCACAGCTGCCAGTGATTCATTCCCTTCAGGTCTACTCCAGCATGGTCTGTGCTGCAGGCCTCTGCCAGTGTGGTCCACATGGGACTGTGCTCTACTCCAAGGCCATTGTGATAGACCCTTAATATCAGCCTGCCAGCCTGCCTTTTGGGAGACGTTTGTTTTTCTCTGCTATTTTGAGCATTCTGTAGCTCTAAAATTTGTTTAAAGTCTTTTTCTACAGATGTTGGAGATAATTGGAAGATAATATCAAGCAAGTTCCTGCTTTCACTCAGCCATCATGGCTCTGCTCGCTGTCATTTTCTTTTAATACCTGGGATATCTCCCCTGTTAAATGTAATCATCCAGAGTGCAGGACGTTGTTTTTTTTTTTTTCCTAATGTCATCTTTGTATTCCCAGCTCTAGGCACAATGTCATGCACATAATAGGTATTTAATAAATTTTTCTTACTTGCATTAGATCACATTCTATATAGTTGAGCATGTTTATAAAACTCGATGGTCTTTGATTCAGTAAATGAAGTCTTTCATATGATAAATTTGTCTTAGTTCAACAGATGGTCTTTCTCATAAAGATGAATGAAACTTATCTAGATGTAGTAGAACAAGTAGGAATTCTCATTGCTCAATACTCAATTATTTAATCTATTCCAATAAATAATGATAAATCTCATTTATAAAACTCTTTGGGATTTGCCAGGTAGTTTCACACCAGCTCTGAGATCTAGGCATTTCAAGTATTATTATACCCATTTTACAGAGATTAGAGAGGCTCACTTTTTTGTGGCAGCCACATGGGTAATGAAGGTTTGCAATAAGTGTTCGATTCTATGTCTGCTAGCTCCATAGCAGTTTCCTCTATGACATGGCAAATGTATGTTTATAATATCCAATCAGATGGTATCCATATTTTCAGTCTGATTTTCTTTTCTCGTTTTCCATCTCTTTATGGCGGATAGATTGGAATGGAGAGAGACTTGAGGCAGGAAAACCAAATAGAAGGTTTTTTCAATAGCCTAGTTGACAGATGGTGGTGTGAGTAGAGAGAATGTAACAAATGTAAAAAAAATATGCTAGAGATTAAAATGACAAGATTTGCCAGGTGATTGAGTATGTTTGATGACTGAGAGTAAGCATTTGAGGGTGACACTAACATGCCTCTGTAATGGCCAGCACATTAGTAGTTCACACCCTGTTTCAGCTATTGAATTAACACCTTGTTTCAGTTCAAGTTTCTTTTGAGCCTTGTGTCACATCTGTTAAGAAACAGAACCTGAAAAACACCACAACTTGTGCACCCTAGAACTCATGAACTCTTGCAACAGGAAGAGAAGGAGCTGATGACCATATATAAGGATAGACCCAGGCTAGAGACAGGAGAACTGAGAAGAGGACTCTTGTGGCAGAGTCAAGAAGGAGAAAACTTATGGTATCCTGGCACTCTGTTTGTCTGCCCTGTCTGTGTTGATGTTTGTTTGTCATACTTTGTGAAGAAGCCCTGGGACCTTACTGGAAGCCCTGAAAAGGATTTTCTGGTTGCCTGTTTACAGAAATCCTGGAGGAGTGGTTTGGAGGTCCTGGGACTTTACTGATGATTTGTGCTGATCTCTTGGACCTTGTTTGTGGGTCTGTGTTGATTTCTATGTTGATGATTTCTCTTGAGTTCCCAGACCTTGTTGGTGGGTCTGAGTTGATTTCACAGGCAGATAGTGAATTGATGATGGTGCTGACAATGTGCATGAATGTTGTTTTGGCTCTGTCAAGCTTTGTCTTCCCAGAAACAGGAACTGTGAAGGACTTGAGGTGGCCTGGACACTGTGAACTTCAACATGGAACAGGAACTAGATGAAGAACTGGACAAGAAGCTGGGAAAGGAACTGGGAGCTGCCTGCCTTTGAACCCAGGTGACAGTTGGAGCTGGGACCATGAAAGAGGAACCATGGAAGCTGAGAGCCAGCTTCCAGTCAAGATGAAAAGACCTCTCTGTGGGTACTGAAGAGTGATGAAATTGTGCTTTACTTGTGACTGAGAGATGGATGGCCTTTTTTTTTCCATTACCCCTTAAGAGGGTACTGAGTAGTGACTGATGACTGAGTAGTGACTGATGATTGAATAGTGACTGATGACTGAATAGTGACTGATTTGTAACTTAGTGTGCCCCATAGGTGGAGGACTTTGACCTTTTGTACTTTATGATTGAATGATTGAGTCACTAAGTGATTGATTGAGTAAATGATTTTACTTTGTTAAAAAAAAATACGTGACCACTTTGGTGAAAACTATATGGCCATTTTAATGATAAGTTGTTGAGTTATTATATCATTGTGAATGCTTTATTTTGATTTTTGGTGGTAAGTTATAACATTGTGAATGCTGTACCTTGATTTGCTGTGAATGTTTTGCTCTGATTTATTACTGAAAAAATAGAGTGTTCACTATACTATGTAATCAGAATCTTGAAAGCTATTCCAAGCAGTTGTCCTTTGGAAAGCTGCTCATTCTTAGCTTTACAGCCTCCAACACTTGGAGTCTAGTGACAACTTTGAGAAAAACATGGAAGTTAGGAATAGGTTTGCTTTTCTGGGAAGCATAAGGAGTTCCTTTTTGGACAGTTTGTGTTTGACATACAAATAGGACATCCATTTGAAAATGTCCAGTAGACAGTTGTTGACATAGGGCTGGAGCTCAGGAGAGAAAGCAGTATTAGGCAGTCATTTTCCTCAATATGATTATTGAATTCAACGGAGCTGATGGAGTCACCAAAGAAAACTTGTAGAGGAGAGAGAGAGAGAGAGAGAGAGAGAGAGAGAGAGAGAGAGAGAGAGAGAGCAGAGCCTTAAGGTATGCTCATGATTAGTTGGTATGACATGGGTGAAGAGCCTGAAAAGTAGAATAAAAAGGAATATTCATACAAGTCAAAGGAAAACCAGTAACAAATAATGTATCATCAACTTAAAACTGAGATTCAACGAAGTATGTATCAGTTCTCTGCTGCATGTGCTAACTTTGTCCTGATAATGAACAGCAAGAAGACATAAGCTTTCCACCAGCCAGCACCACACCATCCATGCATGGAACCATCAGTTACAGGAAATGGAGACATTCTGTATACTGCAGATAAGCTCATTTACCTTGGCAATAGACTTTCCAGGGATGTCCATATAGATAATGAGTTTAATGCAGACATTGCCAGAGCTAGCTCAGTGTTTGGGAGACTCCAGAGGAAAGTGTGGAGGAAAAGAGTTTATTAGGCTTCCTACCAAACTGAGAGTTAACAGAGCTATTGTGCTGACCTCATTGCTGTATGTCTGTGGAACCTGGACAGTATACCAGTGCCATGTCAGGAAACTGAATTGCTTGAATTTGAATTGGCTTAGGAAGATTCTGAAGATTACCTGGCAAAATAAGATATCAGACACTGGGGTCATTTCTCGAGCTAAACATTCAAAACTCTGCCAAACATTCAAACTCTGTATCAGACAGAGCAACTCCAATGGGCTGGTCTCGTTGTTCAAATGCCAAATATGCATTTGCCTAAAAGATTATTTTATGGAGAACTCAAGTAAGGCAGGCACTCACATGGTAGAAGAACTGATATAAGGACACTCTCAAGGTCTCCCTGAAGAATTTTGAAATCAATTGTGAGACATGGGAGAAACTGGCAAAACCACCCAGCAGGGTATGCCCTTATCAAAAAAAAATATACAGTACTTTATGAGTGAAGCAGAATTGCAGTAGCTCAAAAGAAATGTGAGAAGTACAAATTTAGATATCTCAAATCAAAATGTTCATATTTGTACCTGACCTGTGGTAAAGCCTTCTGAGCTCATGTTGGTGTGATCAGCCATAGACATACACACTGTATGTACCTTCAAAATCATGATATTGTTTCAATCCTCTTAGAGAACCAACAGCAACAACAAGAGCAATACAACAATAAATTTCCCAAATATTTGCAGTGATATTAAAAAAATGACGCAAGGTATTTAAATTCCATTTCAATACAATACCTTTCTTATATTAAAGTTCAATAGCTAACTAATACATCCCAAGTCTTTCGTCTTGTTGCCTTCTGTTGCAAGCTGTTCTCTCAGATTCTTCCTGTGTGCTCTATTATTGAAATGACTCGAAAGGTGATTAGCTTTTTAAATCTAATTAAAATGTAATTAACTTTATGCCCAACTTGTTTTGTAGATCTTCAATAAAACACTTTCACATTAAACTCATATTTGGCCTATTTCATGATTTAATATCTAAAGCACTCTTTTTTTTTTAAGGGAGGAGAGTGCTGACTAGCACTGTAAATAACAAAAGCACCATTAATGAGTTGCTGTGAAATTCACACAGATCCTGAAATTTTGATGATAATGATGTGGATCATCTTTCTTTTATCATCCATATCAATAACAGTTAGTTTAAAAACATTGATTTTTTTTTATCATATTTCCTCCTGGTAGGATAGAAATAGATTGATTCTCTCAAAATGCTCTTAGGTTACATTGAGCCCAACAGCTACATATAAAATAATTTTGTGTACATATGATTTTAAGGAGGAAGCAATATATTATTCTATAACTAGGTTCCAAATCATAGAATTTTAAATCTGAAGGGAACCTAGTAGATCTTCTATCTTAATCTGAGGTATGAAGAGTCTGAGGCGAAGAAAAATTTTTGCTATTTCCAAGCACAAACAACTAGTTGATGACAAAGTGGCTGTCTACTGGGACACAGATCTCCTTTTTCCGATTCTCGTGCTCTTTTCACCTCTCCACCTGGTCCTCTTTATATTGGAAATGAAGACAGTATAGTAGGTTGGGTTATGGAGTTGGAGTTGGAGACATTGGGATTAAAACTCCTCTTTGGATATTTAAAAGATTTGTGGCCTTGGATAAGTCACCTAGACCCTATAAGCCTTCCTTATCTGTAAAACTGGAACAATAAAGCTTATGTTACAATATTGTTATGGAAATCACATAAGAAATATGTAAAATGTCCTGCAAATCTTAAAATGACAGAAAATATGAATTTTCATTATCATATTGGGTTTCTGCAAGGGCAATTAAAATAAACTGTTTAGCCAAAAATGTATTTTGAGGGAACTTTCACTCAAGTGCATGAAGCCTTCTGAAAAATAACATCCAGAATTTTATAATATGTGGACATACATTTTACATTAACATAGCCCTAAAGCTCTTCTGTACCTTGAAGTCTATACCTATTGTTTGCTTCTATTATCCCTTATCCCCCCAAAGTAGATTGAAATTTGTTTTGCCTGAGCTATTTGGATTGGCTTTTAGGGAAGTGCTGAATTCAATGAATAATTGTGTAACCGTCTTTCCCTTTGCCTTTCTAGACATGACTTTAACATACTTTTCCCTTTCTCATTTAAATTTAAAGCAAAACATGCTAAAATGGGAGCTTCTCACTTTTTACTGATTTCTGTTTTTGTTTTTTTTTTCCCCAGCTATGAGAAGACCCTCATTTCTCCATGGATATGGATTTCAAAGGTAACGTTCTGAATTATTTGTACCGACAAACCAAAGAGATGATTTAGATGGCATCATGCACCCAACTCCTATGGAGAGGAAGGCAAGGGAAAGTAATAACTATGATAATTCAAAAAAGGCTTGGCGGGCATAAATCAGGGCCATCATTGTAAAACATCCAGTGGTGCTTAACTTGAGAAAGAATTTTGTTGAAACTTGTTGAAATTATTCTCCTTTGATAAAATAAGTCCCACTGATTTTGTGATTTGAAATAAATGGTATTTATTTTTACATTGCAAAGAAATTGCTGAAAAAGGTCAATAGTTACACAAAGTAAGAGAAAGTGCTTATTGTATATAGTGGAGCCCTAACTTTATATATTTATGCAACACAGACACCCACGTACATATACACACATGCATATAATAGACATATATGTATACAAACATGTGCATGTATATGAATACACATATGAATATTTATATGTGTGTATAAAATCTGGGGAAAATTTTAAAAAAATCTGGGTCAAGTGACAACCCAGTAGATTAAGGGCAGGAAATATGCCTTTTAATCAACTTTCTAAGAAAAATGTAGTTGGATGTAATCATCAGAGTAAGGATGGGCTAAGGAGGAGCTCGCATAGCTTCAATGATCCCTATCAAAATTTCTGTTCCATTTCCTCAGAATTCGGCTTTTCCAGTAAGTTGTAAGGAGGTCCAGATACATTAAAAGGGAACTAATTTTTATTAATATGTTTTCCCTAGAGTATAATCAATAAAGAATAATAAGACTTACTCCTGGAAGGGGCTTTAGAGAGAGAAAGATCACTTTATCCACCTCCCCCATATTTTAGAGTTGTGATGACTTCTATTAAGAGAGAAAGGATTTGTATTCACAATCTGTTTCTATTTGTGCTAATGAAACAAGTAGATGTGTTTTAACTCAAAAAAAAAAAACACTTGCCCCAAAGAAGGTAAACAAATGAAAACATCTATTAAATACATATCTAGTGTCATAAAAGGGATACAAGATCCATTTTTAAGATACTTACATTCTTATATCACGAAATTCTAATTCTAATATGAAGAGATAACACATATGAGGTATTGGTGGCCAAGGAACCTTTGCTTTTGTTTGGTTGTTGTTGTTTTTCCTGGGAGGCATAGGGATGGCGAGTAGAGTCACAGGGAAATATTCTGATGTAATCTTTTCAGAAACCATGGTGATTATATTTTGAAGAGCAAGACATGAAGAGTGAGGGTGGAAAAACAAGTGGGAGGGCAGATGGCAAGAATATGGTTAAGATGAGTGGTAGTATGGGCTATGAAACATGAACTATATAGTCTGATAGACATAGTAAACTATATGAGTTGTTGCTTTTTCCCCTCCCCTTTCCTCTTCCCTTCCTCTTTTCTTTCCTTTATTATTTCCTTTTATGCCTCATTTTTTGTTATTGCATCACAACATATTATTAAACTTGTATACCACAATTTATTCATCTCTTCTATAATTGTTGGACATAATGGTTGGTTCTCATTGTTTTCTTTTTACAAATAAAATAGCTGTGAATATTTTTGAAGAGATGTATTCTTTTTCTTTTAATCCGGTTGGGGATTTTTTGGGGAGAGTGAGCAGTAGAACCACTGGGCAAAACGTTATAATATATTTTATGTTTTTAGCATAGATTCGTTGTTTTTTTTTATTCTCTTCTATAGATTGGTAGCATCTGGTAGATTAAATTCACATTTCTGAGCATATTTTTGTAACAACAATGCAATATTCACAATGCCCACAGTGACTATAAATATACTGGTGTGGTTGTGAATCACAAAATGTAACAGGCTTTCCACATGGAGGACATAGCCAAAGCATTTATTCAAATACCAGAAAGCCAAGTCCCAAAACCAGAAAGTCAAAGTCATTATGGTAGCCACAAAGTTGGTGCAAATAGTTAGTGCAGTGAACACCCACATTCTGAAACTTTCAAAACAAAACAGGCTCCCTCAGGCAAAGATCCTCCTCTCCTCACTCATGGTAGCTGCTCAGCCTCCATGCTGCTTGCTCCCAGCAATTCTGGCTCTCAGTAGTTCTCATTCCCGGTAGTTCTCAGCAGAAGTCCTTAGCAAAAATTCTGGCTGGCTCTCAGAAGAAGTTCTGCCACCACAAATTCTGTTTTCAAAATCTCTTCTCTCTCAAGTCTGGGCCTCTCCCTACCCATGCTATTAGCTCCTCCCTGCCCCATCCCCTTCTGCCACATCAACATGTTCATCTCACTGCGGGATTCACAAACTCTGGGCCTCAATAGCTGACACAACCATGAACCCGAACCTAAGTGCTAAATACCTGTTAGCCTGTCAATACAAGGGGCATGGAAGATCTTCAAATCGCATTACCATTACAATCCTCCATTTCCACTCCATTTTTTTTTATTAACTGTTCTGCTTCAGTTTGATTCTAAGAATCAACATACCAACCCTTCAAGCTGATTACCTGAAAACTCATAACCATAAAGAAAAACTAAAATAGGAATATCCTACACTTTACTAATTTACCCTCAGTTGTTTCCTCCCTTCTGATCAGAGGGTTTGAGAGCAGAGAACTAAACTCCTCTTTAGCCTTCCTTTATAGAAAGGAACCTTCCTGGTAATTCTGTTCTTCCCCAGAATCTCTCACTCATTCTTCCTTTGCAGCTTCTTTTTTGTGTATTGTTTTCCCCATTAGATTCTCAGCCCTTTGAGGGGTCTGTCTCTTTTTCTTATTTACATCTCCAGCACTTAGCACAGTTCCTGAAACGTAATAGGCAATTAAAAAATGTTTGTTGAATTGAATTATTTACAGGATTTGAATCAACATTAAAAGGCATAAGAAGAAATGTTGTAGAATCACACTAGTTGAAACCTGTCAGGCTCACTCTTTTGAGCATGTGCAATTGGTTGTTTAAGCTTTACCCCATGACGTCTCACCTGTGCACAGTGGAGAACAAAACTTTACTCCTACCATAACCAATTCCTATTGGCAATTTAATCACCAAAGCTACAGCACTAACATTAGTTGATTCTCCTTCCTTTGTGTACTTTTCCTCAGTACCTTTTTGTTTCTAAAAATAAGTTTCTGGTACTCCAATGAAGGAAAAAAATATTTATAAAATCAGAAATGTTCCCCATCCTGAAATAATTTTAAATTGAGAAATATCAGAAATAATCTTATTTACTCATAATTTGTATGTGTGTACAGGGGTTTGGATTGGGGAATAGGAGGGCATGTGGTTGAAACTCTCTCTGACAATGAAGATTATTAACTCTTTGTCAATTTATACTGTTAGAAAATTTGCTGGGATCAGAGAGAATTAGTTATTTTTCCAGGGTTATACTGTCAGTAATATGTCAGATGTGTTTATGTGGTCTCTGCTCATCAACTACTCTACTGTATTGACTTGCCCATAATAGTTAATTACACAAGTAAAGTCAAATCTAAGAAAACAAAATAAAATCCACATCTCAAACCTAAACCACAGTTCATCACAAAATAAATGAACTCAATTTTGTACTGATTTCTCCCTGCTTGAATTAAATTAAGAATATTATATGGTATAAGAAATATGTTTTGAAATATAGGTAAATAAATATGAGTCAGTAAATAAACATTCTTTTTTTAAAAAAGTGATATTTGTGTATTTTGAATTTACATCATTCATTTCCACAAGATTTTGAGTTACAAATTTTCTCCCCATCTTTCCCCTACTCACTACTCCAAAACAGCTATCTCACTGTATACCCGCTCCTTCAAAGTGCTCTCTCTTATATCCTCCCCCATCACCCCACTGACTCTCTGGTAGGGTGAGATAGATCTCCTTACCCCAGTGCCTGTATGTCTTTATTCCCAGATGAATGTAAATAATAATGATAATGATAATAATAATAGTAATAATAATAATAATAATAATAAATATATACATATATATTAACATTTGATTATAAAACTTTAAATCCTAAATTATTTCCCTTCCTCCCTCATCACCCACCCCCACTTGAAAGACAAGCAATTCAAAACAGGCTGTACATGTGTAGTTACAGAAACATCTCCACAATGGACATGTTGTGAAAGACTGACTATATTTCCCTCTTTCCTATCCTGCCCCCAACCTTGTCTATTCTCTACTTTGTCCCTGTCCCTTTACAGAAGTGTGTGCTTCTAACAGCTCTCCCCCCCAGCCTACTCTCCCTTCCATCATCTCCCCTCTCATGCCCATCCCCCCTATTCTCCTGTAGGGCATGATACCCAATTTAAAGTATATGTCATTCTTTCCCTAAGCCAAATTCAATGAGAGTAAGGTTGACCCATACACTTTAGCTTTCCTGTTCTTCCCCTCCATTGCAACAATTATCCCTTGCCACTTCTATGTGAGATTATTAACCCCTTTCTTTCTCTCCCCGTCTCCTCTCATTACATTTGTCTCCCACCTCTCAATTTCACCTTTTAAAATATCATCCCTTCCTATTCAATTGATCCAGTGCCCTCTTTCTATATACACGTATATATATACACACTCACATATGTATTCATACGCATATATGTGTATATATATATATATGTGTGTGTGTGTGTGTGTGTGTGTGTATACATACATATATATAAGCATATATATACACACAT
>CM053581.1:377574041-377596007 GCA_028627135.1 Pseudochirops cupreus | reverse complement strand
GGGCAAGATACCCATTTTAGAGTGTATGTCATTCCCTTCCTAAGCCAAATTCAATGAGAGTAAGGTTAACCTGTTACCTTTTTGCCTTCCTATTCTTCCCCTCGATTGTAACAATTATCCCTTTCCTCTTCTATATGAAATGATTGACCCCATTCTGCCTCTCCCTGTCTCCTCTCATTCTATTTCTCTCCCACCTCTTAATTTCACCTTTTAAAATATCATCCCTTCCTACTCAATTGATCCTATGCCCTCTGTCTATGTACACATATATACACACACTCCCACATATATTCATATGCATATATACCCTTCTATATATACATATGTGTATGTATACATATATATATGCATATATGTGTGTGTGTGTGTGTGTACATACACACACATTTATATTCCTTTTACCTTTCCTCATACTGAGAAAAGTTTCATAAGTTACAGTTTTTTCTCCCTATCAGCGAATTGGGCTCCTTAGAGAGAGAGGTAGTTTCTTCTTCCTCTTCTTCTCCTTCTCCTTCTTCTTCTTCTTCTTCTTCTTCTTCTTCTTCTTCTTCTTCTTCTTCTTCTTCTTCTTCTACTACTACTACTACTACTACTACTACTTCTTCTTCTTCTTCTTCTCCTTCTCCTTCTCCTCCTTCTCCTTTTCCTTCTCCTCCTTCTCCTTCTCCTTCTTCTTCTTCTTCTTACTCCTGCTCCTCCTCCTCCTCCTCCTCCAAATCTCTACAATATCGACCTGTCAAAAATATTCACATTATATAGGAATATATTGAAGGTGTAGTTTCTAATCTTCTCTAGCAGCAAATGGTTGCTATTTTTCACCCTTCCTTGTTCTAGCATTTACTGGACTCTGGCTCTAGTTACTGAATTCCTTGTCTTGGCTCCTGGTTGTGTTAACTTCCTTCTTGCTTGGCACTTATTTGCTTCCTTCTCCTTCTCTCCCTTCTTAACTCAAGCCTTCCATGGACTCTGGTATTGCTTTCTCAATTGTGCTTCCTAGATTTCCATTTCATATTCCTTTTTTTGTTGCAGTTACTTCTCAGCCCTATTCCACAATGGCTTCTTTTCTGCAATCCTTAGACAGTTTTTGGAATAAGTAATGAAATAATGGTAACAAAATGGCAATGAAATAAAAGCATATAATTTTACTCTAGTACCTCAGATACCAATACCTGTAAAACATCTGAGTGGGTCATAAGTATAAACTTTACCACAAAATGGAAACCAGAAGTAAATGCATTGATTATATGCAGACTATGTTCATAGGCAGGCAATGGGGATATATTTCTTTAGATTTTGAGACACTAAGGAGGCCCTTGATGTTCCCTAAATATCCCCTCCTTCCTCTGAACTGCCCGTACTATTTTAAATTGAAGCATCAGAGACCAATTCCACTTGGTCAAGGCTTTATTACTCATCTGTTCTGAAAGCAGTAAAATTTATTATTAGTCTTTTTCATCATAGTAGAAGTTTGCTTTCAGATCTTGTCCAAACAACATATTTTAAAGAAGGGGTTTGATTAGGTAGGATGAAGGCAGAGAAAATAGAAAAATAAACAAATAGAACACTGACCAGACTATGCAACCACCCCTTATTGGTCCTAGGAAGTGAGAGGGAAACTTGAGGCATCTGTAGAGATTGGTTCAGTGTCTACATACCTATGTGTATGTGTGTATATATGTTTATGCATATGTATACTATGTATGTATGCATGTATATCTATACACACATAAAACTTAGCAACTGCTTTGGTGTAAAGGACTTGGCATTTATGTTTTCTTTCCCCTGGCTTTCTCCAGTACTGGACTTAATTTCTCAAAAAGCTTTGTAGTGTTTTTTCGTTTTGGTCAGGGGGAAAAAAAAACTAGTTCATAAGCAATCCATGTGAAATATTTATAATCTTATTCAGATGTAATTGTTAATACTGAGAGAAATGAGCACTTAAAATTTAATGACATAGAGCTTCATATTCCTGCTACATGATTTCAAAGAAACACCATGCAAAATAATTTGAGGAAATATGTCTATATGGATCTATATATCTATCTATCCATATGCACATGTGCATACATGCATAATGTATTTGTGTGTCTGGGGAGAGAGAGAGAGGGAAAGAGAGGGAGAGAGAAAGAGAGAGAGAGAGAGATTGAGAGAGAGAGAGAAAGAGAGAGAATATTGACTTTATATAATTAAGCAACATTAGCAATAACATAAGTAATATTATGGAGAAAGCAGAATTCTCAGGCAGTTTTCCTAGTTTGGTTATCTGCCCAATAAAGTCAAAGGTCAGAAGAAGAGAGAAAAATAATGAATATTATTTTAGGGGCTCAGTTTTAGAGTTGCATTTATTCTCTACTTTGAGGAGCCCAAGCAGTAGAAGTAATTGGCTCAAGAAAAAACATACAATAGTTATTGATGGTATACTGCAAAGATAGGAAGATGTGCTTAGTGTAATTCCCAGGAGTGAACACAAAGTCTAAGAATATTGACTATATTCATTAGCAATCAAAAAAGATTGAGGATGTACAGCACACTGGTGAAATTTTCTGAGGATAAAAGATGGGGAAGGATATAAGGCACGTTAGAGAATAAAACTAAGTGCAGCATAGAATTGAATGACCAGTTTAATACTAAGTGACCGGAAATTAGTAAAATAAGACCCAATGAGCATTTTTAATATATAACTTTCTCTCCCAGTCTAGTATAACTCATTCAGAAGAAATTAACTATGGGAATTTCCAAAGGATAGATAATTTCACTCCTTGCGTTTGTCCACTAGCAGAATCTGCATTCTTGTAATGAATTGACACTTTTGCAGCAACTCAAAGTTGTTTTATTCTAAGACAAAGATGATCTGGGATGCTCTGTCTTGGACATTTACACCACCATCCTCATTGTTCCCACCCACCATCATGGATGGATGAGGGTGGGAGGGTGATATGGAAAGGGGTCTGTATGTGTGTGTGTGTGTGTGTGTGTGTGTGTGTGTGTGTTGTGTTTGGGAAGACATAGTCTCTTTTTTTTTCCCTTCAACTTCCCTGTGAAAGAAGGAGAATGGAGTTCCCATCTAGTCTAAATAAAAAGTCAAGATTTTTTTTCCATCTAAATTACTACACTTTTATAACCGTGAGCCCCTCAGAGACACATATCAACTTAACAACATCAGGAATAACTCTATTTGGCATTTGTTTTTCTGTTTAGTGGGGAAGAGGTGAGTATGAAACCCAAACTCAACTCAACTCTGTTAATCCTTTTAGGGAATTGTATACACACATATGTGTATATATATACATATATATATATATACATATATATATACATATACATATATGTGTGTGTGTATGTACATATGTATATGTGTGTATGTATGTATATATGTATATGTGTGTATATATGTATATATATATGTATATGTGTGTATATATGTGTGTTTTTTTGTGTGTATGTAAATATAAAACTCTGCAAACCATTCTTTAAGCATTCCTCTTTGTCTCTCTTATTTGCTTTTGACTTTTTTTTATTAACCCAGTTACAGTTATTTCATTTTCCCACTTTCCTTAAAGCATCAAATTATTTTGAAAAAAAAATTGTTTCCCCACAATCACAGAATTAATTGGGCAGCTATGTGGTGCAGTGGATAGAGTGCCTGTCCTGAAGTTAAGAAGAATTGCTGAGTTAAAATCTGCCCTCCAACACTACCTATGAGACCCTAGGCAAGGCACTTAACCTTGTTTGTCTGTTTCCCCATTTGTAAAATGATCTGGAGAAGGAAATGGCAAACTGCTCCAGAATCTTTACCAAGAAGAGCCCAAATAGGGTCACAAAGAGTCCCACATGACTGAAAACAATCAGGAATGATTACTTCTCAATTTTAAGCTTAAATTGAACTAAGACTTTTGGGATACCTCGTATTGTTTGTTTACTTATTTATTTTCTACATCATTCACACTGAAGACTCCTACCTTTACGCACGGCATAAAATAATATCCTATATAGCTAAAAGGTCATTAGCTCATTCAAAAATAAGAAATAGAAATGCAAGGGTGCCATATGGAAGGTTAGATTTTTTTTTTTCCTTCAGGGCAGTATTACTGTGAAATGGGCTAGAATTGTCTTAGAAAGTATAAGAGGAAGGAGCTTAAGTAAAACAAGGAAGGTCATAATTAATGATGGTTGAACCTGAAAGAATTCTGTTCAGTTTGGATGCACAGCCTGAAATTCAAACATTTACTTAAACCCATCAGTCTTTTAGTGGTTTCCAACTTTACACTTCCCTTAAGGCTTGACTCAGAGTATGGGCAAAAGATTTTCGCTTCTTCTCATTTTCTCTGATCTGGCTGAGGAATCACTAATTTTTATACAATACTAATGAGGCCACAGCTGGAGAGCTTCTTTCACCTTGGGGCATTCCCATTCAAGATGAATTTTTGAGAATTAAAATAATTTGGGGAAGACCAATGAAAATAAGGTTTTAATAATTTGGCTTATGTGCAAGAGGTTAAAAGCATCAAACATGCACCTACAAAGAAAATAGGTCTAGTGGGAGACAATGTGCTAATAATCTCAGGACAGAGGTCAAGCAAGTCATATAATTGCCAATAGTTCTGATACTATTCAAGTTAAAAGTCTATGCAGCAGCTTACTGATATTTGAGAAATTCTGACAGAGTCATTGTTCTAGAATATAATTTATCCATTTAAAATAGCTGTTAAACTAATGATATAGATATGTATGCTTGTGCACATGTATGTGCATATACATTCATATATATGTATGCATGTATACGTATACACAAACTCATCTGTACACACATATTCATGTGTATATGTATATGCATGCATACAGGCACAGACATGTATATATGTATATGTTGAATGTATATGTATATACATATATACATTGTGTATATATGTGTGTGAATATATGTATATATGCATGTATATATGTATGTGCATGTGTGTATCTATGTATACACACATGGGGTTTAGGGTGTGTTCAGGGAGAACTAGTACCTCTGGTGTGATGGCTGCTGAGTGCTTTTTAGGGCTGCTTTCCACTTTGGTGTCCAGCTCCAAGAAGCTGTAGCACAAGTAGTGGCCACACCCTGCTAAAGCATTTGGGCACATGAACTAAATCAGCTTGAGGGTAACCAAAGTGTTTCAAACTCTTCAGTGAATTTGGGGAGGGGGGTGTCTACCCCAAACATGTGAAGACTTCTCCTAGTATAATGGTTGGATAAGAACAATTTGTTACACTGGCCATGAAGGCAGCTGAAGCAGGTGCTGTGGAGTACTTTGAGCTTGGTTAGACATAAAAGATGCCAAGGTCATCTGCTGCATCTTGAGCTATCATGAATTTTCTTGATTCTGTACTGCCACTGGCCTCTGATGACTCTGGAGGAGAGAGTGAAGCCTATAATTTCATGCAACTCTGTCTCACTTAAATCCAACTTACGCATGAATCGAAAGACATCACCTATATCTTTTTGTCATTTTACCTATCTCAAAGTCCTTTAGCTACAGGCAAATGACAGAGCAGCAGGTGCAGATACACTGAGAGCTGTATTCACAATCCTGCACCCAGGCAGCCCAAGGGTCATATTCTCACTGAAAGCTGCAGTGGAATTCGACCAACCCATGGGTGTTTGAACAACCTTTCAGGGATTACACTGCTCACCTCCTGATGTGAGGAAGGGGGTAGAAAATGTGCCCTAAAATTTGTCTGCTTATCCAACCCTACCCTGATTACTGTGGCAGGTGAAGAATCACACACAAAAAAAAATGTACAAAAACATCTGCAAAGACTACCACTCACCGTTGTCACATGGAATGTGTACACATTTATAGGAAACACAAAATCCAATAGACCTAAAAGATGAACAGCTCTTGTTGCAAGAGAACTCAGCAAGTATCTCATCCAAATAGTAGTCCCAAGTGAAATAAGACTGGCAAATAAAGGCTACCATACTCAATTGGAACCGTATACACATTTTTTCTGAAATGGCCACAATGAAGGAGAACACAGTGAAACTGGCATAGGTTTTGCAGTCAAAACTAATCTAGTCAGCAAGCTGATATGCCTGCCAAAAGGAGTGAAAGACAGGCTCATGACAATGTAATTGCCACTTGCAGGAAAATGTTGCACCACCATCATCAGTGCCTATACTCCAACCATGATGAACTCTGATGAGGTCAAAGAAAAGTTTTATGAAGACCTGGACATCCTTATGAATGTGCCAAAAGATGACAAGCTTATAATTCTGGGTGACTTTAATGCTAAAGTATGCTCAGACTACCAGACTTGGCAGGGAGTCCTAGGGAGGAATGGAGTTGGAAAAAGCATGAACAATGGTCACTTCCTACTGAAGACTTATGCATCTCATGACCTCATCACCAACACTGTCTTTCATTTACCTAAATTCAATAAAACTTCATGGATGCACCCTTGCAGTAAACATTGGCATTTCATAGACTATGTGATTGTAAGACGAGAGAGATAGGACGTGAGAACAATGAAGGCAAGGTGTGGTGCAGAGTGCTGGAGTGATCATAGACTTATCCTCTCCAAGCTTAGCATTTGCATTCAATAAAACATGCTGTGACTACCAGAAGAATTAGTATCACCAGATTCGAACTCTTTGCTGAGTTGGAACAGTTTGTTGCTAACTTGGAGGGAGAGTTAAGCCAGCTGAGATATACAAGGTGGTGGTGCCATTGCTCATATAAAAGCTGACTGAAATTGTCCTGGTTATATGGCAAGAGATATTATCCCTCAAGGGTGTCTCCATTGCCCATTTCTATAAAGGTAAATGAAATAGTTTGTCCTGTGACAATCACAAGGGGATCTCTCTCTTAGGCAGTGCTGGCAAGAATCTAGCTAGAGTGCCCCTCGGTAGGCTGATCCTCCACCATGAAGATAGTCATCGACCTGAGAGCCAATTTGGCTTCAGAAGGGCTGAGGAACAGTCAATATGATGTTTGCTGCCTGACAACTCCAGGAGAAATTCCAGGAGCAGAGCAGAGGTCTGTACACAACTTTGGAAATCTGATCAAGGTCTTTGATTCTGTCAGTCATGAGAGCTTATGGAAAACTATATCAAAATTTAGTTCCCCAGTGAAGTTTATCAACATTGTATGTCAATTCCCAGATGGCATGCCTGGGTTCTGGATAATGGACAATGCTCTTGTGCTTTCCCAGTCACCAGTGGAGTGAAACAAGACTGTGTGCTTGCTCTCATGTTTTTAGCATGATGTTTTTGGCCATGTTGTCAATTTTTTTCAATGAGGATGAACATGGCATCGAGGTCAGTTACTCAACTGATGACAAATTCTTTAACTTCAAATCAAGACCAAAGTGGAGGGAATGTTGGCACGTGATTTTCTATTTGCAGATGATTGTGCACTCAATGCAGCCTCTGAAGCTGAGATACAATAAAGTGATAATTTTGGCCTAAAAATTAACACAAAGAAAACATAGTTGCTCCATCAACATCCATATGTGGAACCATTGATTACAGCAAATGGAGAAGTTTTGAATGCTGTGGATAAGATCACTTACCTTTGTAGTGTACTTTCCAGGGATGTACAAATTAATAATGAGATTGAAGCACACATTGCCAGAGCTAGTTGTGGGAGGCTCCAAAGGAAAGTATGGGTGAGATTGACTTCCAAACTGAAGATCTACAGAAGCATTGTACTGACCTCATTGCTGTATGCCTATGAAACCTGAACAGTATATGAATGCCATGCCAGGAAATTGTATCACTTCCCTTTGAATTGTCTTAGGTAGATTCTAAAGATCACCTAGCAGGATAAGATACCAGACACTGAGGTCCTGTCTTGAACTATAAACTACCAAGCATTCAAACTGCTTCAGAGAGTACAACTTCAGTGGGCTAGCCACACTGTTCAAATTCAAAATATATGCTTGAGAAAAAGACTATTTCATAAAGAACTTGCACAGAGTAAGCATTCACATCCTTGAAGTGATACAAGGACATTTTCAAGGTCTCTCATGAACTTTGGAATTGATGGTGTTATATGGGAGACATTCTCACAGGTAGAGCATGGTGTTCCCACATCAGAGAAGGTACTGTGCTCTATAAAGCAAGCAGTATTGAAATAGATCAAGAGAAATGCAAGATAATCAGATTTAGAGAATCCACCCCAAATGTTCACATGGAGTATTTCTGCTTGACCTGCAGCAGAGCATTCTGAGCTCATCTTGGTCTGATCAGCCACAGTCAGACACACTGAAACTTGACTCTAGCATAGTAATGTCATGTTGGTCCTCTTGGAGAAGGACAAACTTCAGCCAACCAACTATATACATACATACACACATGCATACATGTATGCACACATAAAATATATGTGTATATACATACACACATGTGTATATGTGTGGATACGTATGTGTATGTGCATCTAGGTGGCTCAGTGGATAGTGCACTCACTGTGTCTGGTGTCAGGAAGACTCATCTTCAGTAATTCAGATCTGACATCAGACACTAACTATTTGTGTGACGCTGGGCAAGACACTGGATTCTGTTTGCCTCAATGTCCTTGTCTGTAATATGAGTAGGAGAAGGAAATGGTAAACCACTCCACCATCTTTGCCAAGAATACCCCAAATGGTGTAAGGAAGAGTCAGACATAACTGAAACAACTCAACAACACACACACATTTCTGTATATTTGAACTGAGATCAATATGTCTGTCAGATCTCAGTTCAAAGCCTGCCTCAATCACTTATTAGCTATGTTACCCAGGGCAAATCACTTAAAATCTCTGAACTCTCAAATCAACATTTCCTCACCTGTAAAATGAGACTATTAAAAACAACTTCTTCAAAGGGTTGTTGAGATCATCAAGTAAAAAAATGTAAAACATTTTACAAACTTTAAAGGAATCTATAAATGTTAGCCATAATTTTTCTCTCCTGTATTGTCCATTGTAAACACTTTGAGGGAAGATCTACTTGTATCTTATTTATTTTGTACTGTATCAATTAATGCACACATACATATTTATACATATGTGTGTATATTTATTGATATTTGAAAATCTGAACTATATAAGTATGAACCACATACACATATATAAGCCACTATATATATATATTTACTTTATATATGTATATATAATGTACTACATTATCATGTGATTTGCACTACTATAGATACATGTACTATATATGTATATATGCATGTATATATGTGTATAATTCATGGTGATATGCTAGTGAACTGAGTGTTATGGTTACATGTTTTCTATGTCACAGTTTATATGTGTGCATACATACATATATGCACACACATACATGTACACATACATACATATATGCACAAACATACATGTGTACACACATATATAATCTTTTTGTATATATAAAGATTATATATATATAATCTTTTTGGAGGGTAGGGCAATTGGGGTTAAGTGACTTGCCCAAGGTCACATGGCTAATAAGTGTTATGTTACGTGTCTGAGGCTAGATTTGAATTCAAGTCCTCCTGACTCCAGGCCTGGTACTCTATTCACTGCTCCACCTAGCCACCCCAACATATATATTTTTCACATGGAAACTATTCTCTTTAATAATTTAGAGTAGGGAGGTCTTTTGCATTGTTTATTAGCCTGAAGGGATTGGATAATATATTTCTTTTTTTTTTTTGGAGGGTGGAGGGCAGGGCAGTTGGGGTTAAGTGACTTGCCCAAGATCACAAGGCTAGTGTTAAGTGTCTGAGGTCAAATTTGAACTCAGGTCTTCCTAACTCCAGGGCTGGTGTTCTATTCACTGCTCCACCTAGCCTCCCCGATAATATATTTTAATATTATGTTTTGTGAATTTTTGGAGGAGGCACAGGTTACAATTTTATTGCTTCAGTGATTTGATGTGGACACAATCTGGAACTCACCTCCTGTCTATTTTTGGTGATACCTCCAAAACAAGTACCATGTTATAATTACATAGATTTTCAGAGGAAGGGGAAATTGTTTTCAACTTGAGTGAACAGAAAGCATTTTGTGGATGGTTAAGGGTGAGGATTAGAGGGTAATCAAGCTAGGTTTTGAAAGACAAATAAAATTTGTAACAGTGAAATTGGAAGATGAGGAATCTTACCATAACTTATCATATTCTGTCTTTATGTTTTTGCACAACCCTTCATCCAAGATCATAATGAGTTTCTTCCTCAACTCTGCTTATCAGAATGCTTATCTTCCTTAAAATTTTCAATATCTCCAAGTACCTTTTCTTGATACCTACTGGTGTTTTCTCCCTCCTCGTGTTACCCATTTATCTCTTTTATTTGTTATCCTTCACTAGCAAAATGTAAACTTATTGAAAATATGAACTGTATAGTTGTTTGTTTGTTTGTTTTTTGTCTTTTTACCCTCTGTGTTTAAAACACTATCTTAAACACCGTAGATACTTAATAAATGTTTGCTGAATTGAATTGAGTTCTAGGGAACAGAATGAACAAATCCATGGAAGAAAGAAAAGATAGGTCATAGGAGAATGAAAGTAATCTAGCTTCACAGTAACGTAGGATTCACATAGAAGAGTTGAGATTAAAAAGCTAGATAGGAAAAAAAAATATGATTGCCCTTGATCGGTAGGTTAAGGAGTTTGGGCTTATTTTTTTTTTTAATTCTAAATAGTATTTTATTTTTTTTCCAAAATAGCATATCAAGAAAATCTTAAGCATTCATTTTTACAAGATGTTGAGTTTCAAATTTTTCTCCTCCCCTCTCTCCCCTCCCTTCTTCCAAAAATGGTAGAGTTTGATATAGTTTATACGTATGCTCTGATGTAAATCATATTTCCATATTCATCACAGTTATGGAAGAAGAAACAGATCAGAAGGAGAAAAAAACACGAGAAAGTAAAAAGTAAGTGCAAAAAATGTACTTTAATCTACATGCAGAGTATATCAGTTCTTCATTTGTATCTAGATAGCATTTTCCTTCATGAGTCCTTTATACTTCTCCTGGATCTTGGTGTTGCTGAGACAATCTGCATCATTCATAGTTGATCATCACATGATGTTTTTCTGGTTCTGTTCATTTCACTTTGCATCAATTTGTTCGAGCCTTAAAGGATCTACTGAAATCTCACTGTTCATCATTTCTTGTTGCACAATAGTATTATGTTCTATTCATAATACACAGCTTTTTCAGTCATTTCCCAGCTGAGGGGCGAACTCTCAGTTTCCAATATTTTGCCACCACAAATAGGGCTTCTAGAAATATTTTTGTACATGTATGTAGGTCTTTTTCCCTTTTTTAAGATCTCTTTGGGATACAGATTGAGTAGAGGTATTGCTGGATCAAAGGGTATACAGAGTTTGGTTTTCCCTTTGGCATAGATACAAATTGCTCTCCAGAGCAATAGGGACAGTTCCCAACTCCACCAACAATGCATTAGTGTCCCAAGTTCTCCACATCCTCTCCAACATTTATAATTTTACTTGTTTGTCCTGTTATCCAATCTGAGAGGTGTGAGGTAGTATTTCAGAGTTGTTTTAATTTGCATTTCTCTTATCAAAAGTGATTTAGAGCACTTCTTCACATGCCTACAAATATCTTTGATTTCTTCATTTGAAAACTACCTGTTCGTATCCTTTGACCATTTATCAGTTGGGGAGTGGCCTGTATTCTCATGAATTTGATTTGGTTCTGTATATATACAAATAATGAGGCCTTATAAGAAACACTTGTTGTAAAGATTGTTTCCCAACTTCTTGCTTTCCTTAAAATTTTGATTTCATTGGTTTTGTTTGTATAAAAGCTTTCCAATTTAATATAATTAAAATGATTTGTTCGAAGGACAGCTAGTGGCACAGTGAAGAGAGTACCACCCCTGGAGTCAGGGGGACCTGAGTTCAAATTTGGCCTCAGACACTTAACACTAACTGTGTGACCTTGGGCAAGTCATTTAACCCCAATTGCCCTCCTTTTTCCCCTCCCAAAAAGCCAAACATATATGTATGTGTGTATGTATGTGTGTGTGTGTGTGTGTGTGTGTGTGTATGTGTGTGTGTGTATGCATATATATGTATATGCATACACACACACACACATATATAGTAATGTTCTCTATCTCTTGTTTGTTTATGACTTCTTCCACTCTCCATAGATCTGACAGGTAGACTATTCATTGCTTTTTAAATTTGCTTCATTGTCTTTGGTACCTTTTAGCAAGATGTAGTTTCCCTTCTTATCTGTTTTAATTAGCTCTATTTTTAGCTTTTACTCTGATTATGATCAGGATTGCTACCTTCACTTTTTTTTCTTCTTCTATTATACTAAAGCATAATAGATTCTGCTCCAGCACCTAACCTTTACTCTGTGTGCGTCTCTCTCCTTCAAGTGTGTTTTTTTTGAAGCTGTGTATTTCAGGATTCTGGTTTTTGATCTACTTTGCCAACTGTTTCTGTTTTATGGAAAAGTTTATCCCATTCACATTCACAATTATGTTTACTCTCCTTGTTTATTCTACTCTTCTGACTGTTCATCATCTGTCTCCTTTTACCCTTTCTCACTTCACCAATGTTTTATTTCTATCACCTCCCCAATCTGCCTTCCCTTTTGTCAGTCTTCACTCCCACCCCTTACTTAATCTCCTCACCTCCTATTTCCTTGTCAGGTAAGATATATGTCTATATTCAATTGATTATGCATATTATTCCCTTTTTAAGCCAATATTGATGAAATAAGATTCAGTGCCCTTCACCCCCACCCCATCTTCCTCTCCACAGTAAATGGTCTTTCTCACTTTTTTGTGTGAGATAATTTAACCCATTCTACTTTCCCTTCCTTCTGTACCATTGTACTCCTTTGTAATCTCTTAATTTTTTTTTTCTTTTTGTGATTCCCTCAAACTTACCTTATACCTAAATCCTCTCTATGTATATTCCTTCTCTCTGTACTGATAATGATATAGTTTTTAAGAATTACAAGAATCATCTTCCTGTGTTAGGGATGTAAAGAGTTTAGCTTTATTGAATCCTTTTTGTTTTCTTTGCCATTTTACCTGTTTATGCTTCTCTTGGGCCTTGATATTGGAGATTAAAATTTTGGTTTAATTCTGGTGTTCTCATGAAGACTTGAAATCCTTCTATTTGATTGCAGGACCATTTTCCCCTCAATTTATTATGCTTACTTTTGCCAGGTAAGTGATTCCTAGTTGTAGTCTCAGCTCCTTTGCCATCTGGAATATCATGTTCCATGACCTCTGAACATTTAAGTTGCAGCTGCCAAGTCCTGTGTGATCCTGATTGTTGTTCCCCAATATTTGAATCATTTCTTTCTGTCCACTTGTACTATTGTTTTCCTTTACCTGATAGTTCTGAAATTTGGCTATAACGTAGGATCTCTTTCCTGAGGTGATCAGTGGATTCTTCCCATGTTTATTCATGTCTATTCTGTTTTCTGGGCAGTTTTCCATGATAATTTCTTCAAAGATGCTGTCCAGGTCCTTCTTTCAATTATGGCTTTCAGGTAATCCAAAGATTCTGGTATTATCTCTCCTGAATCTATTTTCCAGGTCAGTTGCTTTTTTCCACGAATTATTTTAAATTTTCTGCCTTTTTTATTCTTTTGAATTTGTTTGATTGATTTATGATGTCTCAGAGAGTCACTACTTTCTGCTTGCCCAAACCTAACTTTTAAGGTGTTGCTTTCCTTAATTAACTCTTGTACTTTCTTTCTCATTTGGTAAATTGAACTTTTCAAGGAATTATCTTCTTTAGTGCATTTTTGTATCCCTTTTCCCAGTTCTACTCTTAAAGCAGTTTTTCCAAATTGTTGAGGTTTTTTTTCATAATTATCTTGCATCACTCTCATTTATTTTTCCCAATTTGTCTTCTGCTTCTCTTATATGATTTTAAGCTCTCTCTCTCTCTCTCTCTCTCTCTCTCTCTCTCTCTCTCTCTCCACTCTCTTTCTCTCTCTCTCTCTCCTTCTCTCTCTCTCCCTCCCCTCCCCCCGTCTTAACTCTTTCATGAGATCTTTCTGGGATTAAGACCACTTCCCTTTTTTTCTTTGGGGTTTTGACATTGTTGTCCTCTTCTGAGTTTGTGTCTTGTTCTTCTTTCTTGCCATAATAACTTTCCATGATCAAAATATTATGTTTTGCTCTTCTTTTTTTTTTTTTGGTGTGTGTGGGGCTTTTTTTCTTTCTTTTAAATTGTATCTCTGCTCCCAGGGTAGAAGGAGCTCTGTCTTAGGCTTCTTGTGTCAGTGACTGCAGACCCTGGCTCTTTTTTTTTTTTTTGGAGGGGGGAAGGTAGGGCAATTGGGGTTGAGTGACCTGCCCAAGGTCACACGGCTAGTTTTTTTGTGTTAAGTGTCTGAGGCCATATTTGAACTCAGGTTCTCCTGACTCCAGGGCCGGTGCTGTATTCACTGTGCCACCTAGCTACCCCAAGACCCTGGATCTTTACCTGAAACTGCACTGATGTTGCCCTGAGCCCCATGGGGGACCCTGATGTCTGCTGATGCATTGAAGGGGCATGGAGGGCAGAGACTAGCCCTGCTTGAGGCTGTAGGTGTCTAGCAACTTACCTGGTTCTGAGCTGAGGTCCTAGTGGTGTGTCTGGTGTGTGCTAAGGCCAGGTGGAGTTTTCTTGCATTTCCTCAGAGCTGTGCTGAAGCATTTGGTGGTTCTCAGAGCTGGAGTCTGCTGGTTCCCCTGGTTATGCTAAGGCATGTGGAGGGTCCTGGAGTTACTGTTTGCCTCCTCTACCCCACTGGGGCTCAGAATCTCACACTGGTTTGCTGAGGTGGTGTTTGCCAGTACATTTCCTGTTCTGGAATCTATTTCCCGTTTATCTGGGTGAGATGAACCTTTCTTACCTAACCCCCAAGTCTCCTGGGATAAAAGACATTCTCCACCCTGTCTCTCTGCTGGATCCACTCTTCTGGGGTAGAGTAAATCTTAGAGTAACCTCCATAGAAAATTTTGCAAGAGCTATGGCAATTCATTGTTTACTCTACCATCTTGACTTCCAGAAATGTTTGGGATTTGGGGATTAATGTGGAAGGCATTGTTAAGCAACTGAAAATTTTTGTGACCCCACTTGGGGTGTGCTTGTCGGAGATACTGGAATGGTTTACCATTTCCTTCTGCAGCTCATTTTATAGATGAGCAACTGAGGCCAGCACAGTTAAGTGACTTGTCCAGGGTCACACAGCTAGTAAGTTACTGAAGCCAGATTTGAACTTAGTTCTTCCTGACTCCATGGACAACATTTTATCCACTGTGCCACCTAACTGCTCCTGTATCTTCTACATACAATAATAATATTGCTCAAGCATAGTTTAGTTGATTCACAACTTTGTTCAAAATTTTCTGTTGTTTAAAAGGGAAAAAAGAAGAGCTTCAATATGAAAACTGATAAAAAGATATTTAAAAACCCATAAAGGTATCCTCACATTTGTCAAAAGAGTTATAGACAAAAGAAGATGGAAAGGGGAATGAGAAGAGGAACTACTAGTGAACACTTGGAACCAATTATCAGACAAAAAAATTCCCCAAAAGGAGATATTTGGACTTTCTGAAGAGGAAGAATGTGTTTATCCTCAAAGAAATGATGACATATCCTCAAGTGTTCACAGTTGAGAGATTAGTACTTATAGTCTAAGGAGTACAACCAAAATTGCCAAGAGCATAAATATCACACCATATGAAGATTAGGTGAAAGTAATGAGGAGGATTAGTCTAGTAAAGAAAAGATTTAGAGAGGTATAATAGCAGTCTTCAGTTATCTGAAATTCTATCACAAGGAAAATGGAATGAATTTGTTTTTTCTTGTCTTGAGAGGACAGAACTAGCAGCAATAGTAAGAGGTAAGAAGAAACAATAGTAGAGAAATAAACTCAACTTACCTGAAACTGTTGAAAAGAGAAATGGGCTGCATTTAAGGATTATGGGTGGTAATATTAGGTTATAATGGGTATGGAGGTCCCTATCTCTTTACCTAATGACAAAAGAGATCTACATGTATCCAACCCATGTTCCCAAGGTTTATCAAACCACATGAAAACTTCTGGTGATTCACAAAAGCATGAATGATGATAATGTCACAAAAATACAAAAAAAATGGTGGACAATATGACATTTTGGTTAATAAATTGATAACCTTAAGGGAATATTTTTTTTAACTTATCATTTCAGCGTATCCAGTAGCATGACTTCTGAAGAGATAAGGGGAGACAGAGCGAGCGAGGGAGACAGAGCGACAGAGAGAGACAGAAAGAGAGAGGGAGATTGACTTATTCATAGCTTTCTATGACTTCTTTACATCTTATGCATTGAGTACTGCATGTGGAGAGGAAGACTGCCATCCCCAATGCCTATAAATGGCATTGAGTGTCCATGGAGGATCTGGGGATCCTATTATTCACTCTTTAAGAAACTTATACGTAAGCCAGGTCTCAACTTTATCCATGAGATTGTCTCCAAAATAAACCTCTGGGTTGAGAGAAAAGCCAATAAGAGATACTGATCTTGTGGAGTCAGGTCTCCAGGATCAGATCTTCATGATCCAGTCCCTATGAGCCTTTGCAGAAAAGATCATGATGGGGAGATGGTTTAAGCACTTGATTTGCCTTAGTTTTATTCAGCATATTTTCCCTTTGAGGAAATGGGAAAACTTGACACAATCAGAGAGAATCTGAAAAGAACTAAGAAGGGCTTTCGATGAAAATGTACCTGGGGGAGTCAGAAGAGAGAGCAGAAAAGAGAAGATTTTAAAGAACAGATGTTATCTCAGCCTAATTGGGAGCAATCTGGCTGAGGGGAACAAAACCGTAGCCATTGGTTGAAAGATAACACATTTTTCATGTTTACTATCTATGTGACTTTGGGCTTCAGTTCCCTCATATGTAAAATGAAAGATTTGACTAAATGCCCTCTGAGGGCCTTTCAGACTCTAGATTTATGATCTCAAGGTTCTGTAAAATGCCAAATTGCTGAGAGAGCTGATTGAGGAAAGTAGGAATCCTACTTCAGTGGGGTAAGTTTATGACTAATAGATATTTTAAATGGAGGTGGAAAGAAGAGAAAACAACACTGAAGATAGCTCCTTACCCAAAAACTATAGGCAGCTAAATTGCTCAGTAGGTAGAGCACTGAGCCTTGAGCTTGGGAGAAGAATTCAAATTTGACTTCAGACATTTACTAGCTGTGTGACCCTAGGCTAGTCACTTTTTCCTTTTTGCCTTAATCCACTGAAGAAGGAAAAATAGTAAACCATTCTAGTATCTTTGCCAAGAAAACCCCATGGACAATATGGCCCATGGAGTCATGAAGTGCTGGACACAACTGAACAATTTAACAACAGAGTTGACTGTGGATGGGAGTCTAAACGTACTGCATCTGGGGGAAAATATGATAGTCATATCACCCTCCAGTAGATGTGGGAAGTGAATACAATATCTGGTTTAGTAGATTTGTGTCCCTTCTGACAAAGGAGAGGCTAGGCAACCATAGCACTTTAGATGGATGATCTTAGAGAGAAGCTAGGATTGCAGAATAAGCAAGAAATCACTGTAACTCTTCCATATTCATCTCCAACCATAAAATAGTGCCCCAGAACCAATTCTGAAATAGTGGAATCAGCAGAAATATGGAGTAGAGAGGTCTTTTAGCCAGGGAGAGTTGGAAGATTGGCAAGAAAGGACCATCTTACTCTGATAAAAGGGAAACACGTTCCAGGACAGGAAGTATCCCAGCAAGCTTCACCTTGGTAATCTCTTGTGAGATCTTGAGCCCCAGTGTGGTGGAGCAGGCAAACGCCAACACCAGGATCCCCCACTTGCTTTAGCATAGCCAGGGAAACCATCCGACTTCCAGTTCCAAGAATCACCATGTGCTACTGTACAGCCCAGACTGGCAGACATCCTTCAGTGGCCAGACCCTAACACACTTTAGCATTGCCTGTGGCAGGAGTCCTGTGGCAGCTCAACCTCCACATGATTCAGAGTGACCCCAGGCTAGCAGATCTCAATGCATATCAATGCACTTTTTTTTTCACTTACTGTATTCTTTCTCATGTTTTTTCTCCTTTTAATCTGTTTCTTCTTCCATAACTATGATGAATATGGAAATATGTTTTATATGATAGCATATGCATAAACTATGTCAAACTACGTACTTTTTTCAGAAGAGAGGAGGGGAGGGAGGAAGGGAGAAAAAATTGAAACTCAACATTTTATAAAAATGAATCCTAAATTTTTTTATTAATACGTAATTGTGGGAAAAGATAAAATGCTTTTTAAAGCAGAAAAAAAGAAAATGAAAATATGTAAAAGATGGATAGCTGTAAGCTAGAAGGAACAGAGAGGCAAATAGCAAAAGATGTGTGCTTTGATGCCCTGAAGGAAGCAGCAGAAATTGATGTCCAGCAGGGAGCAGAGAGTAGCTAATAACATCATTAGAAGACATTAACTGATCAGAAACACTAGAGGTCTGTTGCCACTCCCTGTGCATTCCAATAACACATTTTCCTTGATTTTGCATACTTACAGGTTGGTTTTATAGCTATATGCTCTTCATGTATGAGCACCTCTAAGAGATCCTTACGAAAATTCATTCTTCCCTTGTGGATATTTATGTTTATAGGAGTGTGCACTCAGAGTTTATGAAAGGAATACTTTGTCATTGTTTTTGTTACAGTATCATTTCATTAAATGTTTTAGCTTTAATCTAAGTATGTCCTCCATTTGACTATTAAAAGAAATCACATAAGTGGGGTCTCAAGATTAATAGAGATGATCTTGTGTTACAAAATGGCTAAAACTTAGAGTAATTTTCTGAGGTCCCATAAATGAAAGAACCATGGATGCTACAGATTGAATGTGGAAACTTATAACTAAATAGATGATGAAAGTCTGTGAAGCAATCATTTTTAATAAAAACAAAAGTTCACCTGCCAGTGAATTACAAGTAGAAATATCTTATGAAATAATAGCAATATTTATCATTTTTTTGCTGATTTCATGCTGAAAAAGAAAAGACATTTAAAATCAGTTTCTATTTTTGGGAATTATTTATAGATTAGCAGCAATTATGAATCTATATTCAGTGAGGTTTGCCTGTGTTTGGAAAACCAAAATCCAAGCAAATGAACATTTGGAGATATTTGTAAATATAACACTATCAGCAGAGATTTTCAGTGGTACTTGATACTAACTCCTAACTAGTACCAGGTATTAACTTTTAAGTGCTACAATTTTAAGCAGAATCTGTTTTTGTTTTATGGAAATAAAGGGTACTGAGCATATAGAGTGGCAAACCATTTAATCAAGATAACTAAAATTTCAGTCAGGAACTTAAGTGTTTTTGTCAAATGAATTTTGAATCGTTTCCAATGTCAGAATTGTGTAGACACAACATTCAAGTGAAAGCTTAAGAGTAGGCCATTAAAGGGAATCACATGGGAGGCATTTCATTTGATGGGTATGGGACCCTCATTCAACTCCCTGCTTCCTTCAACTGTCAATTCTAGTATTGCTTGCTATGAAAAGCCCTTCCTGATTTCTGTATTTGCTAGTATTTATCTATATTCAAATTATATTGTATTTTTTATTTAAATGTTTCATCTTCCAAGAAAAATTAACTTTCTCATTGACTCAGTGAAATATAAGGAAATTTGTCTCCATACTAGAAAGTGACGTATTAACGATGAGAATGGAATAAATGACCCAGAAGACTTGAATACTATTTTTCTCTTTCATATGGGGTGAGTTAGAACTGTCAGAACTTATACTTTTCCCTAATCACATTTTTTTTTGGTTCAAGGTCTTTTAGAAACAAAATATTCTATCAAAGAAAATGAGAATTAGATAATCAAATGAAAGTAATTTTTTGAACATGCCAGTTGAACTAAGTTCATGGCTCACTGCCAAAGCTGTTTTTCCAATCTTCCATTTGCTACTTATATGCCCGTGGCCAAGCCAGTTCAACTTGTACTAAAGTTAACTTTCAAACACATGTGCACGTGCGCACACACACACATACACACACACACACACACATATATACACACACACACACACACACACACATATATACACACACACACCCTCTGACTCTAAAATCAGGGAATTTATGGGACATTTATATGTTATTCTGTAGATTCAAATACACAGTTTAAAATATCTTTGATCATGCTGGAACATCCAACAAAGAAATCTGTCATCCCTGGAGACATTTTCTCTCCTTATTTTTACCCTTCACCTCCATCCTCTACTTTGGCAACTTAGTACCTGTCTGTACTACTTAACTGTTCACATGGCAAGTACGATGTGGGAGTAATCAAGTAAATTCTTTCCTTCTGGTGTGCTGGAAAATCATGAGGCCTTACTACTTACTTCGTTTCTGCTTTATATGGTCCTCTAGGCCTGATTCTTGGCCTTATGACCTCCTGGAATTATCATTGGACATAATGATCTCTGAACTTTGTCATCCATTTATCACTCAACCCCTACAGATCCTCAGGCTTTCCATCTACTCTGCAGCTGAATTTCTTTTATATGTGGTCTTACTCTTTTAGATTGTTGAGTCCCTAAAGAGTACAGATTATCTTACTTTTATTTTAACTTCTGTTTATTTTTAGTTTATGTTATTCATTTCCATGAGATTTTGATTTACAAATTTTCTCCCCGCCTTTCACTGCCCACCACTCCAAAACAGCGATCCCACTGTATAGCCCTTCCTCAGTCAGCTCTCTCCTATATCCTCCCCAATCATCCCTCTGACTTTCCAGTAGGGCAAGATGAATCTCCCTACCCCAGTACCTGCATATTTCCCTCCTTCCTATTCCCCCCACTCTTGTTCTATTCTCTACTTTGTCCCTGTCCCTTTACAAAAGTGTGTGCTTCTAACAACCTTTCCCCCCAACCTCCACTCTCCTCTATCCTCCCCCCTCTCATCACCTTTCCCCCTACTCTCCTGTCAGCCAAGACGCCCAATATAGAGTGTATGTCATTCCTTCCCTACACCAGCTTCGATGAGAGTACTGTTGACCCATTTCCTTTTGCCTTCCTGTTCTTCCCCTCCACTGTAAGAGTTATCCCTTGCCTATTCTATATGAGGATTAACCCCGTTCTGTCTCTCCCTGTCTCACCTCTCAATTTCACCTTTTAAAATATTATCCCATCCTATTCAATAGATCCTGCTCCTTCTGCCTGTGTACACATATATACACACACTCACATATGTATTTATATGCATATATACCCTCCTATAGAGACATATGTATATGTATACATATATATACATATATATACATTTATATTCCCTTCAACTATCCTCATACTGAGAAGAGTTTCATAAGTTATAATTATCATTTTTTCATGTTGCCATGTAAATAGTTCAACTTTGATAAGATCCTTATGAATTCTTTTCCATGTTTACCTTCTCATGCATCTTGTATTTGAATGTCAAATTTTCTATTCATTTTTGGTTTTTTCATCAAGAATGCTTGGAAGTAGTCCAACTCATTGAATAACCATATTTTCCCCTGGAAATATATACTCAGTTTTGCTGGGTAGGTGATTCTTGGTTTGAATCCTATCTCCCTTGATCTCTGGAATATCATATTCCAGGCCCTTTGATCCCTTAATGTAGAAGCTGCTAGATCCTGGGTTATTCTGATTGTGTTTCCATATTATTCAAATTGTTTCTTCTTGGCAGCTTGTAATATTTGCTCCTTGATCTGGGAACTCTGCAACCTGGCTATAACATTCCTAGGAGTTTTCTTTTGGGGATCCTTTTCAAGAGGTGATCAGTGAATTCTTTCAAGTTCTATTTTGCCCTCTCGTTCTAAAATATCAGTGCAGTTTTCCTTGAGAATTTCTTGAAGGATGCTTTCTAGGTTCTTTTTTTGGTCATGGCTTTCAGGTAGTCCAGTAATTTTTAAATTGTCTCTCCTGGATCTATTTTCCAGGTCAGTGTTT